>OY757010.1:10876714-11211638 GCA_963580285.1 Lucinisca nassula
AAACCAGTGGGCCCCGGGGCGGGGCCGGTTTTGGCCCCAGGGTTATAATTTGAACAATCTTGGTAGAGGTCCACTAGATGAAGCTTCATACCAAATATCAAAGACCTCGGCCATCTGGTTTCAGACAAGAAGAATTTTAAAGGTTTTCCATATATAAGCCTATTGATGTAAAACCAGTGGGCCCCGGGGCGGGCTGTTTTTAGCACCAGGGCTATAATTTGAACAATCTTGGTAGCGATCCACTAGACGAAGCTACATACCAAATATCAAAAACCTGGGCCTTCTGGTTTCAGACAAGAAAATGTTTAAAGGTTTTCCCTATATAAGCCTATGTAAACCAGTGGGCCCCGGGGCGGGGCTGTTTGGCCCCAGGGCTATTAATCCATCCACTGGTTGAGCAGGAGAAGCTCTGGTGGCCATTTTGTTCGCCCGAGCAGAACAGTATGAGCAATTTTGGGAGAGGGACACAAAACGAACATTCCTGTGAAATAATTTCAAAATCCATCCACTGGTTAAGGCGAAAAAATCATTTAAAGGTTTTTCTATTTTTAGCTCTGGCGGCCATTTTGTTCACCCGAGCGGAACGATATGAGCAATTTTGGTAGAGATTCACAAAAGGAACATTCCTGTGAAATAATTTCAAAATCCATCCACTGGTTAGGGAGAAGAAGTCCTTTAAAGGTTTTTCTATTTTTAGCTCTGGCGGCCATTTTGTTCACCCGAGCGGAACGGTTTGAGCAATTTGGTAGAGGGTCACCCAAGGAACATTCCAGTGAAATAATTTCAAAATCCATCCACTGGTTAAGGAGAAGAAGTCGTTTAAAGGTTTTACTATTTTTAGATCTGGTGGCCATTTTGTTCACCCGAGCGGAACGGTTTGAGCAATTTTGGTAGAGGGTCACCCAAGGAACATTCCAGTGAAATAATTTCAAAATCCATCCACTGGTTAAGGAGAAGAAGTCGTTTAAAGGTTTTACTATTTTTAGATCTGGTGGCCATTTTGTTCACCCGAGCGGAACGGTTTGAGCAATTTTGGTAGAGGGTCACCCAAGGAACATTCCAGTGAAATAATTTCAAAATCCATCCACTGGTTGAGGAGAAAAAGTCGTTTAAAGGTTATTCTATTTTCAGCTCTGGCGGCCATCTTGTTCACCCGAGCGAAACGGTTTGAGCAATTTTGGTAGAGGGTCACCCAAGGAACATTCCTGTGAAGTAATTTCAAAATCCATCCACTAGTTAAGGAGAATAAGTCGTTTAAAGGGTTTTCAATTTTTAGCAATGGCGGCCATCTTGATCACTCGAGCGGAATGGTTTGAGCTATTTTGGTAGAGACTCACCCAGGAACATTCCTGTGAAGTAATTTCGAAATCCATCCACTGGTTAAGGAGAAGAAATCCTTTGAAGGTTTTTTCTATTTTTAGCTCTGGCGGCCATTTTTTTCACCCGAGCGGAACGGTTTGAGCAATTTCAGTAGAGGGGCACCCAAGGAACATTCCTGTGCAAAAATTTCAAAATCCATCCACTGGTTAAGGAGAAGAAGTCGTTTAAAGGTTTTTATATTTTTAGCTCTGGCGGCCATTTTGTTCACCCGAGCGGAACGGTTTGAGCAATTTTGGTAGAAGGTCATCCAAGGAACATTCCAGTGAAATAATTTCAAAATCCATCCACTGGTTAAGCAGGAGAAGTCGTTTAAAGGAGCGGAACGTTTTGTTCACCCGAGCGGAACGGTTTGAGCAATTTTGGTAGAGGGTCACCCAAGGAACACTCCTGAGAAGTAATTTCAAAATCCATCCACTAGTTAAGGGGAAGTGTGTGTGTGTGTGAATTCGGGTTTAACGTCGCTTTCAACAATTTTTCAATCATATCACGACGGTGTCTGGTTGCGACAGGGAGCTCAATGCTCACGTTTATAGTGCTGCCTCACTGAAGTATCATGTCCCAGACACATTATATGATACCACAGCCAGTCACATTATCCTGACACTGGATCGACCAGTCCTAGCTCTACCCCGTAAATCTGAGTGCCAAGCGAGGAGCAGCTAGTACCTTTTTTAACGACTTTGGTAGGTCGCGGCCCGGGATCGAACCAGAGACCTCCCGTTCCCCGGAGCAGACACTCTACCAACAGAGCTATCGGGGCCGGTAGTTAAGGAGAAGAAGTCGTTTAAAGGTTTTTCCTATTTTTAGCTCTGGCGGCCATCTTGTTCACTCGAGCGGAATGGTTTGAGCAATTTTTGGTAGAGGGTTACCCAAGGAACATTCCTGTGAAGTAATTTCGAAATCCACCCACTGGTTAAGGAGAAGAAGTCCTTTAAAGGTTTTTCTATTTTTAGCTCTGGCGGCCATTTTGTTCCCCCGAGCGGAACGGTTTGAGCAATTTTAGTAGAGGTGCACCCAAGGAACATTCCTGTGCAAAAATTTCAAAATCCATCCACTGGAAAAGGAGAAGTCGTTTAAAGGTTTTTCTATTTTTAGCTCTGGTGGCCATTTTGTTCATCCGAGCGGAACGGTTTGAGCAATTTTGGTAGAAGGTCATCCAAGGAACATTCCTGTGAAATAATTTCAAAATCCATCCACTGGTTAAGCAGGAGAAGTCGTTTAAAGGTTTTTCTAATTTTAGCTCTGGCGGCCATCTTGTTCACCCCAGCGGAACAGTTTGAGCAATTTTGGTACAGGATCACACAAGGAGCATTCCTGTGAAATTAGATCAAAATCTGTCCAGCAGTTTTGGAGAAGAAGTTGTTTAAAGCAAAATATGACGACGGACGCACGGACGACGGACAAAGACCGATCCCAAAAGCTCACATTGAGCACTTCGTGCTCAGGTGAGCTAAAAAGTATGTAAGCTAGAGCCTTGAAACTTGGTGAATGGATCGGTAGTGAGGAGTATATGACCTGATTAACTTTTGAATAAATTTTGAAAAACAAAAATACTTCATAAGTTATTGTCCTTTAAAACTTAGGCATTGTTACAGTGTCAGTAATTTATATCAAAAACTGTTGAAGCTAGAGCCTTGAAACTTAATGATATATTGGTAGTGATTTGTAGATGATAGGATTAAATTATGAACAAATATTGAAAAATATTTCATGGGTTACAGCCCTTTGTATATTTGGCATTTTACCTTGTCAGCATAATTTCTCAAATACTGTTGGAGCTAGAACCTTTTTACTTCATGAATAAATTTGTAGTTGTCTGTAGATGACCTGATTAACATTTGGATAAATTCTGATAAATATTTCATGAGTTAAGGTCCTTTGTAAATGTGGGCATTTTGCTGTTTCAGCAAAAAATCTAAAACCGGTTAGAGCTACAGCCTTTTTGTATCATGGAAAAATTGCTAGTAACTTGTAGATGACCCAGTTAACCTTTGAATAAAACATTTGAAAAATACTTCACGAGTTTTGGCCCTTTGTAAATATGGGGAATTTTCCTTGTCAGCAAAATATCTAAAAAACTGTTCGAGCTACAGCTTTGAAACTTCATAATTGACCCGATTAATCTTTGAAAAAAAATTCTAATTGAAAAATCATTTCTTCAATAATGAAAAATTGGGCATTATGAGGTGAGCATGTGGTTGGGGGCATAGTGCTTTATAAACACAATTTCTAGTTTTTACATGACGAAGCATCTCTGACAGGTTTTGCACATTTCAGTACTGGTCATGAACAGACTCAATAAAAGTCTGCTATTTTTGTTTATTTGGTGTATACCTTGCTTCCAAAGGATCTAACTTTAGAACTTATTTATTAAAAGTCCCCTCGGCATGATAAAACGCCCGTGTAATGAATTTTGTTCTGTTCAATGAGGTGGTTATAAAAAAGGGCCACAGTGTTTTTGCAGTGACAATATCTAAAAAACATATAAAAAAAGATATATTTTTGAGAAAAAGAAGTCATAGATATTGTTGTCTACAATGATGTCAATTATGACACATATCATCAGTTTATATCTTGAATTCTAACACAGCGCGTCTATATAGGAAATGTGAAGGATTGATTTATTGTTTTGGGCTTTAACGACACGTCAACCCTTGTGAGTTTTTTATCAGCTACCCCCTGTATATATTGCATTGTAACGCATTGACCTGATAAAGATAGGCTATCTCAGGACAAGTGAGCTTTATCACGTCAACGTGATATTGCACTTTTATGAATGAAGCGGAATACTGGAAAATGACAAAAAATGTTATTGTACCTGGAAAAAATGTCAAAATTACTTGAAAACAAAACTCATAGGAAAAACATGGTCAGCTGATACTAAATATACCGACCACCAGAATGCTTGGACGCACTGAGGACTATCAATAACTGACCGTAAATTGCTAATTTAAGAGCGTGCAAGGGGATGAACTGATAACTAGAATACCAGATTTGTGTCATTTGATTTCAAGTTTATCAGGCTCGGCTTCGAGAACGCATGTAGAATCGCTCGGCAAGCCTCGCGATTCTACAAGCGTTCTCGAAGCCTTGCCTGATAAACTTGATATCAAAAGACGCGAACCTGGTATTCTCTATTTATGCCGTCTCACAGAGAATGGGAGAAAAGAGATACAGGAGAAAGAGAAACATGAATGTAAGTGTAGAAACAGATAAAAACAAAAACACTCCTAATCTACCCTTACCTACGCCTCGCCGTCTGTTCGCCGATATCACGCAAGATACATGTCACCTTTGCCTAAGGCAATGGAAAGGAACTGTGATTTATTATGCAACAGATCACTATCGAAAGAAGGTGACCACTGGCGTCATTAAAAGCCGCAGTTTTATGACGTCACTCGTAGATTCTTGACGTTCGACGGCGAAACATAATTTGTCGCATCAAAAACATTTCACATCGAAATAAATGTGTGTGATACAGTCAATAAAAATGGCGGGTTTTCTTCTAACAATGATCGAAGGTTGGGAAAATTTGAAGGAAACAACAAAATTATTGTCGATCGTTTAGAATCGCAATAGATCTGTTGAGATGTAAGTAGATGAATCACTCGCGATACGCGATTTATTACTCAAGATTTCACTGGTAGAGTTTATCAATTCCTTAAGTAACACACATTGTCTTAAACTGTATCCGTATCATTAAAACTATGACTATACAAACCTTTGAATCTCAGGTAATATCTGTTAGCCGAGTTCACGCCATCTTTCATCATGCCAGAGATTTTTCTTTCTCCTGTTCTTGTGAAATCTCCCTAGCACATAGGAAAAATAATTACATTAAGGTTTTTTCATCACGGCTTATGAAATGCATCCTTAAAGCTTTAAGACTGTTACCTACATTTAAGTCAATGCGTGTCAGGTGGTTTTGCCATTGTTATAGTTCGTCTTTGCAGGTATGCATTGTTAATATCTTTTTATTTGGCCATTTTATAGGAAAGAAACTGTCCTTTTGGCTTTCCGCTTGTGATATTTTCAATATGGTGATGTGTTTTATGCTGGGGCTTCTTTCCCTTTGATGTCTTGGATAGGAAGTTTCAGGTAGTTGTATCGATTTCTGATCACTGCACTCTCTTCTATTCGACTTTTTAAGCCCCGCAGTGGAATTCGTTTCCCCTGACCGTTCCAAGGCGGTTCTTCTGTCGCGGTTATTTTTGTTATGGTTTGTCTTTAGGTGTTTGTGTCACTTATATTATTTTATTTTGGATAGCCTTTTGGCTTTTTTGTGGGAAAATAACTGTCGTCTTGGCTTTCCGCTGATGGTGTTTCCGTTTGGGGTCTGTTGCTTCATGTTTGTGTTTCTTTCCCTTGGGTAACTCTGATGGGAGCTGTGGGTTAATTGTATCGATTCCTGATCATTGCCTCTCCTTCTATTTTGAATAGCAATAAAACCGTCATATAAAACAAAACGATACAAATATTTTATTGGTGATAATAATAATAATGGTAATAATAATAATAAATTGACTATATGCCTTTGCTCAACTGGCTACTGTCTATAGCCAAATGTTCTATATGGCTACCTATTATGGCTCAGGCAAAGGCAATATTTTTGAAAATGCTGACACTTTTCCTTTTTCACTTTGGAATTTTCAACTGGTACTGTACGTGTGTTATATAGAAATAACAACATCTATAATATCAAAACGACACAGTAAAAGGAAATAACTGGTTTCTCAGGATAAACTACGAATACTGAAGGCAGTTATCTCAAGGCAAAACGTAAGAGAAATCCTGTGCGGCCAACAGATGCATAGACCAGCTTGTGCACCCACCATTCTGGCATGGCCTAGCCTATATCACTTTGGATGACCTAGAGGCTGCAGAAGGCTCAATGAAACAGTGAAGACTCCGATTAGAATACATGCATGTACCGGCTGACCAGGGTGTTCCCATAGATCGTCGTGCAGGTGTTTTCATTCACTGGTTCATTTATCACTGAATAAAACCGGCACACCAGATTTTTCTCTTTATAAAGGAATGTTCGTTAGGTGATTACAATGTGTATTTGTTTGTGACTGCAATAAAATAACATAATTTCAAAATTGATTATTTTACAGCCTAGTAAAATGTATATCCCTAACAACCTTGTTAGAGCACTCCCACAAAACACTTTATTAATGAGTCCGTGAAACATCTGTGACAAGAGGTCCAGGTGGTCCTAAATCGCTCACCTGACTTCAACATGTGACATGATTTATGGAAGTCATGTGAATCACTGATTAAGACATTTCTCTATATAGTATTGACTGCCATCGTTCCCCAAGAGAAAGAACTATTTGGCTTGTTTCGTAGAAGGTCACATAGGCAACATTCTTGTGAAGTTTGAATGACATTGGTCTAACAATCTATGGGTTATTGCCATTTAAAGATTTTTCAACATTTACGTCTATCTTGTTCATCAAAACAAAACCTTTTTGGTAGAAGGTCAACTACGCGACCTTCCTGTCCAGTTCCATTGAAATTCGACCAACGGTATAGGATGAGCTATCAATTAAATATATTTCTATTTTACTTTGGCAGCTTGCTTGTTTAATGGAGTATAGAAGCTGGCATTTAAAGATTTTAAAGGTGATTTAAAGATCATTGCCTTCACTTCTATTATCTGTAACTATTCTTTTCACTATCCGGTTGCGACGTTTTCATTATTGAGAAGATTGTTATGTTTATGATTCCTTTGATGGGGGATGCGAGGTAATGTTATCGATTCCTGATCATGGCGTACACTTTTATTTTCTATTTTTGTAGCCAAACCAGTTCAGTTGTTTGGTAGAGGGTCATCTAAGCAACTTTCCTAAGACGTTTCAATTAAATCAGACCGACGGTAATGCAAGATTTGTCATTTATAATGTTTTTTTTTATATTTTTAACTCTGGTTGCCATCTTGTTTATTGGAGCATGAAGAATGAATGAAAATAGACGAAATGTATAGAAGAACTTCTCATGTAAAGGTTTTTGTTATTCTCTTTCTAGCTCTGGTGGCCAACTTATTCATTGCAGTGGAACCGTTAAGCCAGTTTGGTAAAAGGTCACCTAAGCTACATTCCTGTTGTTTGAATCAAATTAGATTGAATGTATAGTTGCCATTTAAATGTCAATCTATTTTAGCTCTGGTGACCGTCTTGTTCGTCGGAGTGGAAATGCTTTAATTATTGTTTTAACCCAAACAATGACCGATCATAAAAGCTCACCATGGGCAAGCCGTGCTCAGGACTGGTGAGCTAAAACTGGTGTTTACAAGTGTATATGAGTACATTATTTGTCTCGTTTTAGCCCCCAAGACATAGTAGTTTATAGATACTCATCATAACTTCCTCAATGTCCGATTATCAATTTTATCATTGAAACCTGAAAATTAATTTTGTCAACTTTCATGAACCTCTATGAAAATAAAAATGAAGGCAAAGAAGAACTTTAGCATTTAGTGACGACCACTTCCTCCGCGACAACACGAGTGTTTACATAAAAAAACACATAACTGTGAGATAATTTTTTTGTATGAGCTCCGCCAAGCGATTTGTGTTTTCGAGCATTCCGTCATGACAAATTTTAACTGCGCATGCCCAGCCATTCAGAGGGGCCAGGGATATGGCTTTTGGTCTGAAGGTTCCTCTTGATTCACTGCTTGTATGAGCGAGCAGCGAAGGTTCTGGCGAGACTGTGCGGATGCGCAGGCTCGCCTGAACCTTCGCTGCTCGCATAGGTGATAAGTACCAAAATCACTTGACGGGGCCCTATTATGAATGAGGTTTAAGAGATATGTGTGCGAAATTACCAACACATGTGAGGGTAGCCATCACTAAGATTTAATGTTGCTGCATAACGTCACATGATCAACTGTCCTTCGTCTGAGTTTTTACCCATTGCATACTGGTGGGCGCTTCCACTGGTAAAAAGTTGGACAATTACATTTGTCATTTTCGACGTTTTGGGTCTATTTGTTCGTTTTTCATTCTATATTGACTGAAAATCCTGTTAGCCAACAGTGTAGATCCTGATCAGACGCCACATCATCTGATCTGGGTATACACTGTTTGCATTTGTCCCTTTTATGGGTTTCTATGTACGGAATATTTTGGACAAGGGAATTATACAGACTGTGACAAGCAAAAAGGTTTTTATGTGGGCTCACCAAAGTCCTAAATCAGTCTGTACACAAAGCATTGTCTAAAAGTAACCTTCTATGGCTGTATGAAAAAGCTCTTTGTCAATGACCATTAATATATCTCACAGCGAAGACTCAATCTGACTGCATGGCACTTGATGATTGAAGACCCTTTTCCGGTTGGCACATCCCATATGGGAATGGTATCACAGCCCATATGGGAATGGTATCACAAAGTGTATGTTTAATTGCTTACCTTCAGTGCTGCTGTGCCAGCATACTGTCTGCTGATAGCATCACCAGTATTGGCCCAGAGCTGCTGGTAAATTCTACGGCAATTTTCAGGCAGGTTTTCATCAGGTGCCAGTAGTCCAAGTTTTCTACACTGTTAAAACAAAGAGTCATTAAATAAAATAATTAGCATAAACTGACTGTCCATAAGTAATTTCGATAATATGAAAACTTTGCAAGGGTGGTTATTATGCCCGTTTCGGTTCATTACGAAAACATGCCTACACTAATGCATTGTAAACTTAACTGTCGAAAAAGACGAAGATTTTAAGATGAAAAATTGTGATATTTTTGTTCTTTCTGCTCAAAATATAGATTGTGGTTTCTCGTTATAACCTCGGTTCTAACGAGTAGCCACAATCTATATTTTAGAGAAGGAATAAGAAAACTAAGGTTTCACCTCTGTGGTTCTTTGATTATTTGTGTTCACGGAGATGTTGCACTGATGAGTTAGGAGGCCTTCATGCGGACTGAACAAATTATTTGTCTAAATCGCGACGGAAGTAAGGGCGAGGATTGTGGCCACGTAAAATCGATTTAAGCCCCCCAGTGGAAATCTTTCCACTGACCGTTCCAAGGCGGTTCTTCTGTGGCGATTTATTTATGTTGTTGTTTGTTACTTACTGTGTGTATCACTTGTGTCTTTTTATTTTGGATGGCCATATGGCTATTTTGTGGGAAAGTAACTGTCCTTATGGCCTTCCTTTGTTTAGGATTCCATTATCGTCTGGTCGCTTAATGTTTGTGTTTCTTTCCCTTTGGTGTCTTTGATGGGTGGAGTAAGTTAATTGTATCGATTCCTGATCTTTGTTTTACTTCTACTTTACCCTTGTTTACCCAGTTTTATTATATAAAAGTGGGGATCAAGGGGTCAAAGTTATATAGGCGTGTTTTTATGATGTAATGTTCAAGTGATTTCCAGTTACTGTGAGTCAGATAGATAACACACATAACCCATTGTCTGGTTTAGAAAGCTGACTGACAAAGCATTTGCAAAACAAACTTAATAAATACGTGAACAGCTCTTTCCGGGTGTGATCGACTTGTGGCAGGATAATTAATCACAGGTTCAATACCATGTCAAAACACAATATGCCAACCTTTGAGAACGTGTTTATGGGTTCTTTCAGCGTTCTGTATGACGGGAGTAGTTTTGTGACCGAAGTAAATTGAGAGGATTTACCTTTTCTAGGCTGCAGTCACGAGACTGAACAGAAAATGCCTATTTAGAGCAGTGACTCATTTGAACAATGTCAACTGATAAAACCTCGAATAACTTTTCAGCATACCTGTAGCTATTTGCCTTGTATGGTTGTCAGTTTGATTTACACTCAGAGTTTGTTTGAATTATACTTCGAAAATAGTAAATATTGAATGATTACTTGGACGCCGATTTTTTCACTCCACTTTAATTTTTTTTGTAAAACATTCGATTGAGATACATGTTTAATGAGGTGTGAGGTCTTTCTTGTCATATGCTTCTTGGTTTCATGCTGTCGATAGCCTGTGTATAGGCTGTGATGTTTGTCTTTTGAGAAATGTTGGGGCCCGGGAATGGGGTTTGACAAGGATTTCGGTCCAGTTGTATTTCTTGTACTGTCAGTTCTAAAGAGATGTTTCGGATGATTTTTTGCTTTTGTTCTTTATTATATGCCTTAAAGTATATTAATGTATCAGCTGTTTCTGACGTGAGTAAAATGATTACTTGACACACGACTAGAAAATATTGTCCGCCACACATGTGGTTTTGTCATATACACTGTCTTCATCTCCTGGATGAAGCATTGAATCTGCCTAAACACTTACCTGTGTCTCTAAGACTATTCTGGCTATAGCAGTTTGTACAACGTTAGTTCTATCCAAACAGTCCACACAATTAACACGGAATACACCTCTCTGAGCACAGATAATCCCCTTGGCATCCACCCTGAAATATGTAATAACCCTTTTTGTACCAAATGGAATCTTCCTCCTTTTATATAGCAGGAGTCTATTTCAAAATTTAGGGGTGTCAGGTTGTATTTTCTTCAAAACTGATTAAGAAAATGGCTGAACCTTTTGCAAACAGTGTAGACCCTGATCAGACGCCGCATTCTGCGGCGTCTGATCTGGGCATGCACTGTGTGCCAGGGTACCCGTTTTGGGGTTTCTGGTACTAAATGGGTTAAACAGAGGAGCTTTCATGAGTGTCCATGTATTATTGAATGTATTAAACGAGTTAAGGAAAAGGGATAAAATGCGAGGCTGAGCCGAGCATTTTATCCCTTTTCCTCAACGAGTTTAATAAATTCTATTATACATGAGAACGTATGGAAGATTATATTTATCATATGACATTTAAAACGCCTTTTATTCACAACTGTTTATCAAAAATGTCAATATTCCGCCATTAGTAAACGCAACGTTGTTAAGGACGTCGTAAGTGTAACGTTCTGGGCGTATCTAACTAATTTGCATATTTAATCCAAAAGTTCATTACAGAATTTATTACATGGCGTTTCAATCTCAGACACGGCATCACAGGATAAATATACAAAAAGCAGAGTGACAAGTATTGTAGCTATAACAAAAATGTTAAGAACCTATGACCTTGCTGTTTCACTATGTTCATTTGCTGTCAATGGCCTACAGACTGCGAGCCTTTCCGGAATGTGAATTGATGTCCTTCCACAATGTTGTGCTTAATGCCTTGAACTAAAAATAATATTTACTATAAACACAGGATATATTTCAGATATTTCGAAACTGAAACCAGGCCTGACATACATTTGGCTACTGGAATGGGAGTTCTTCTAACGAATACCAACAATCTATGGTTGGAGCGTAAGAAAAATATCAAGTATGTTAACAAAATGGAAGTGAGGGCATTGAGCAGGAATCGATACAATTAACCCCCAGCTCCAAAGGGAAAGAAAAAGAAACATGAAATAACTAGA
This sequence comes from Lucinisca nassula, assembly GCA_963580285.1. Lineage (NCBI taxonomy): Eukaryota > Metazoa > Mollusca > Bivalvia > Lucinida > Lucinidae > Lucinisca > Lucinisca nassula. The sequence continues at coordinate 10,888,484 of OY757010.1, forward strand.
CCCTAATGGAATCATCGATAGAGGAAAGCCAAAAGGATAGTTACTTTCACACAAAATGGTTACTTGGCTATCCAAAACAAAAATATATAAACGATACACAATATTAAAAAGCAAATTACAACAAAAATAAACCACGACAGGGTGGGGGGGGGGGGGGGCTTAAATCGATTTTACGCTGCAGCAATCCTCATCCTTACTTCCGTCGCGACTTAGACAAGTAATTGGTTCAGTCTGCATGACGGCTTCTTAACTCATTACATGTCATGTAATGAACAAAACTGTAAACCACACCTTATATAGAGAAAAGTGGGGTTTTCAGGAGTATATTTTCTTTAGTGTTTTTTTTTTCAAAAACGTAATTTGTGGGTTTTAGTTAGAACCGCCTCAATGGGGCAGTTGTAACATGCACATACAAGACTAGTAATAAGAAAAATACAACAGAAATGATATGGGCCCCGCCAAGCGATTTTGGTACTTATCGCCTATGCGAGCAGCGAAGGTTCAGGCGAGCCTGCGCATCCGCGCAGTCTCGCCAGAACCTTCGCTGCTCGCTCATACAAGCAGTGAATCAAGAGGAACCTTCAGACAGAAAGCCATATCCCTGGCCTCTCTGAAAGGCTGGGCATGCGCAGTTAAAACTTGTTATGACGGAATGCTCGAAGACCCAAATTCGCTTGGCGGGGCTCAGATGAGAAAAGCTAGTTCTAGAGATATGAAAGACCCCAATTGAGCACACGGGTGTATTATCGTAATGTAATATAATCGAGTTGTGGGGCATGCAAGAGGATATTATCTACCCAGGAAACCTCAACAAGACGAGTGAAGCTCATATATCACTTTTACCTGCTGCCATATACTGGACCAAAATGCAACTGTTTATATTGTCATTTAGTACAGTCACGGGGGTATAGTAAATACACGGTTAGTGTCTTTAATAATAAAATATGATCGGTGAGCCTTAGACAATTTTACAAGGGCGAGCTTTAGCTTTATTATTAAAGACACTATCCATGTATTTAGTTTATACCGCAATTCAAAACAATCAATGGGTTTTGAAAATAATTAAGCAAATTTAAGCATAAAAGACAGCAGACTGTGTGGCATGTAAAACGCCATTCAGTGCAATGGCGCGCACACGTAGTATAACGTGACGTCAAAAAGTGCAAAGTTTCTGACGTCACCGCGCCACAAAGACGTGGTAAACAACACGGACGCTCGAATAGAAGTTTCTCAGTGCTTCACTTTCTGTATGAAAATCTGCAAATAAATAGTTTATTTTAGCAATAAAAATTATTTTCGAGGTTGAGACGCAACTACAGTTTCAGTGCGCAGTTATTCCAACGGGCCATTCAAACGAGGAACAGCCGAGAAGGTAAGAATTTAGCTGAAATTTCTGAAAATCGGTTTAAACAAATATTGCAAAGATTTTAGCTAGCAGTTTCGTTGTTTTCCCATGTATAAAGGGTTGCATATTATTGATTACACTTGTAAAATAGGGACCTGAAAAGCAGGTCCGGTCTATAAACGGTCACTAGACGTATTATAGGTCAGTAGAAGGTATTATAGGTCACCACCGATTATAGCGTGCAGTTATTCGACCCCCTTTATTAGGTTACTAGAATGCCTGATTGCGGTATAAATATATTTATTTTCTCCCATAAAAATTATAAGAAAAAAAACAACAACAATATCTATCTCGATTTACCGATATTCCCTTACAGGTAGACCTTTGGGGGTGGTAAGTCAACCAAAAATATTTTGTCTTCCTTGTCAATTGGGGTATGCTCTTAACCCCTAATCTGCTGAATTATTCAGTTAGCTATACCTATTTCTGACTATCAGCCAATCAGATCATCCGCAACTATTATTGACATTTATACCTTTGGCGCAAAGGATTAAGCCTTTTACTGTGCGCTGACCTTCTCGGCTTACCTGTACACAATCTCTTGTTGGAAATAACAGGCGCTTTAATGGAAAACAATTTTTAAACAAATATAACTTTTTTATTGTACAATTTGACAAACATGTTCCGATTTAATATAAGTGTCCGTTTAAATTACTTTAAAACGATATCAAATAAGTGGAACTTTTATTTAATTAGCTGCCGGCATTTTTATTTTCAAATTAATAACCCTTAATCCTTACTTGAATCATACAAAACTGTGGAAAAACAACGACAGTACCCTACTTTAACGGCTAAAATCTGCACTTTCTGTTAATATTATGAAAAAACGCCTGTATCAGACGCAATGTGTTTACAATAGTTTGGAATTTGATAGCAATTATAATATTTCAAGATAATATTTAATAACGGCATTTTGCGATTAAATTTGGAGCTTATTCAGAAAAAAGCTTTATCGTCTACACACGCGTGTAATCCCAAAGCGGGTCATTTTCAATCGACTGTAAAATCAACACATCTTCGCCTAGGCATCTCCTTGGAATGTAAATCAATCTAAGAATGCGGTGTCTGATCTGCATCTTATTTATTTATTTATTCACGTAGCATTTTTATTTCCATGTCCTGATTAGATGTTTGCACATTCTTTATACTTACTACGCAAATTTAAATAAACATTGCTAGTAATAAGATTTACGATTACATTTGTTTGTTTTGTATGTTTGTATGATTACAGCTGAAAGAAAGATAGAAAGAAGCACATGTGAATTCGTCACTTAATTTCTAAAAAGTTAAAAATCTATCTTTGTTATAATTTATATCTTATTTCCATTACTCAGATACAGGCTAATCTGACATTTCGTTGGTCGCACATTGTTTTGCTGGAATACCAGAGGAATGTTTGTTTTATGTTACTTTTTTTTTCTTTTTGTAACACTGTTTGATTATGTAAATGCTATTGTGAATTCAGTCTGGTAAATATAAAAAAAAACCTAAAGATGCCATTATTGCCTATGTTAATTGTTTTGTATTCATTATTATCATCTTGGTTGTAATGAACACCTCATTAAAAACTGCTTTATATAGAGAAAACTGGGGTATTCATTTTATTTCATTTCTTGTCCAAAACAAAGGTTGTGGGTACTCGTTGGAGCCACCTCAATGAGGCGGTTCTAACTATGTTTTAAGTATTGATGAGTTTACTTTGACGAATTAATTGTTTTTGAGATATCAAAAATGCACTATGCCACACGGATGTATTATCGTAATGTGATTATTATTATTATTATTATTATTATTAGTAGTAGTAGTAGTAGTAGTAATTATTATTCTATTCATTTATGTATAATCTAATTATTATTAGAAAAGTTTCTTAATTATTTATTCATTTATTTATTTCAACTTAAATGATTTAAGATAAGGTGTGTACCCTTTTTCCGGTGTTCTTTCCATGATGCTGTGAAAAAAGAATATGCATGTAAACCAAACTTTATACAAAACAGTCAGATAATCAGGAATCAGTATGATTTTACACAAAAACATAGGTAGAAAGTACTTGAAAGAACCATATCAGTTTGGCGGTTCTGTGCCCATATATTTTTTCAGCTCACTCAGGGGGGAAACATCACTGAAGACAATTATCGCTTTTTATGACACACGTAATGTGTATTGTATACCGGCTACTGACCGTCAGGAAGCCTGACGATTAATGGACACGCGCGCAATGTATACTGTATTACTGTCTTTCCGGAGATATTAAAATTTATCGAATGACTTTATTCATATGCATTAAGTTCTAAGCATAATCGGTACTATTAAGATAATGAGATATCTATTATTAGTATTATTATTTTTATTATTATTATTTTTATATCTTGGATCCAAAATACATGTTTGTTTTGTTTGTTTGATTTGAGGTTTAACGACCCCGTCAACACTGTATAGGTCATTTTGGAGACATTGCTTTCAATTTTGTGGGACTTTAACCCGACAATGAGATGAAATGATATCTCAAACCCTGTCGCCCAATGAAACCAATAGGGTTTATAAGCATGGACGGTCCGACTAACACCGCTTTGCATGAGCAGGCTTAGATCCTCTAAGCGGTTTACAAGTACTGGTGTGCGGTCGGTTTCAGCTCTGCGCGGACGCATCATACAGCCCATCTATTTCTTCAAGCCCCGATGGGCGGGGGCCGTGAAATATACATGTATACTGGGTCCAAGTTACGAGAATACATCCGTTTGACATAGTATCTTCTTATAGGTTGTGGGTTTTTGCTAGAACCGTTGCTTTGAAAATTATTCTAATTGCTTCATCAGACAAATACATATTATCCAAGATTTGCTAGAGCCGTTCTATAGAGTACCCACAACCTATGTCTTGTACAGAAGAAAAGGTTTGGGATGATTGCTGGAAACGCTTCATTGACAACATAGTCTTTATTTTGCCCCCCCCCCCCCCATCAACACTTAATAGATCATTTTGGAGACGTTGCTTCCAATTTTGTGGGACTTTTACCCGACATTGAGATGAAATGACATCTCAAGTCCTGTCACCTAATTACACTAATAGGGTTTATATGCATGAACGATCCAACTCGCATAGATAGATAGATAGATAGATAGATAGATAGATAGATAGATAGATAGATAGATTTGTTTGTTGGTTTGATTTGAGGCTTAACGTCCCCGTCAACACTGTAAAGGTCATTTTTGAGACGTATCTTCCAATTTTGTGGGACTTTTACCCGACATTGAGTTGAAATGAGATAGATAGATAGATAGATAGATAGATAGATAGATAGATAGATAGATAGATAGATAGATAGATAGATAGATAGATAGATAGATAGATTTGTTTGTTAGTTTGATTTGAGGTTTAACGTCCCCGTCAACACTGTAAAGGTCATTTTGGAGACGGTGCTTCCAATTTTGTGGGACTTCTACCCGACATTGAGATGAAATGACATCCCAAGCCCTGTCGCCCAATGAAACCAATAGGGTTTATTAGCATGGACGGTCGGTCCGCCTCGCACCGCGGTTCCTGAACAGGCTTAGATCCTCTAAGCGATTTACCAGTACTAGTGTGCGGGCCGGATTCAGCTCTGCGTGGAAGCATCATGCAGCCCATATATTTCTTAGAACCCCTATGGGCGGGGGCCTAATAGATAGAAAAAGATAGATAGATAGATAGATAGATAGATAGATAGATAGATAGATAGATAGATAGATAGATAGATAGATGTGTCATTGAAGATCTGCCCGCATGAAACTCAGTAATTGCTTTAAAATGTGCCACCAGTAATATGTCTAGGAAAACCTTTTACTTTCTAAATCTTCAGAAACGCATTGTCTTTATTCAGTAATTTTTGCGTACAACTCGATATGACAACAACATCATTCTATGTCTGCGGCGTAAAACAAATTAAATTTAAAAAAAAAAATGTTGTAAATACTTATATTATCTAAATGCACGGCCAGTATTGTGGCCCAAAACAACAACAACAACAACAAAAGTAATATTCAGCATTTCAGCAGCCTCACTGAGGCGGTGTAATCTCGGATGAGACCCGGCGTCTTAATTGTTCATTTTAGATGAATTATTCTAGGTATATGATATTACGTTTTAAATACAACTACAGGTCAAGTTGCCACTTACTGTGACTACTGTGTTTAACAGCGCGCGTCACGATACTTGGTGATAATTCGATTATCGACAGGTAGTCGGAAGTGTGCTTACTCAATGTATTGATCAATTAACAATCCATCATGAACGATTATATTGACGAGCGTCATCTACCTGAGCAGAAAGAAAGAAAGAGCGCATATTTATCGTCAAAGATGTATCGTCAGTTAAGAAAAAAAGAAAGATTTACTCGTTTTGCACGAAAAAAATAAGGAAGAGAAATATATAAACAAGCTAACAGACATTTGCAACACAGGCCGCCACAATTACCCCTTCACGGGAAAGAGAATAATAAAGTATTCTTATTGCTTGTTGCTTGATTAAAATATAGACTGTTGGACCTCATTAGAATCGCCTCGACGAGGCGTTCTTACGTGTGCTCAAACTCTATGTTATCATCATAAATGAGAATATAACAATATTTCATTTGTATTTTCAAATAAATAAATAAATAAATAAAGATGAATATTATTTGTGAACAACTAAAAACTAGAACTGTATTATGCGAAGTTGTTTATCAATGGTGGCATGATAAGGCTTACTGAGTCATTAAATAGACAGATAGATAATCGGCCATTATTGTGTCAAGACAGATTTATCCGCATTAAAATCAGTAAGAGTATCTCCTTTGTATTTCTATGCTTACAACTCAGACTCAAGGTTCTCGTCTTAACGGATACATTAAGAAAACACGACTATACAAATACATTGTAAATTTAACCACCAAACAATGAAAATTTTCAGATGAAAAATTGTGTTATTTTTCATATTTCTGCTCAAAACATAGATTGTGGGTGCTCGTTAGAACCGCATCGGCGAGGCAGTTCTTTCGCGTGCCCAAAATCTATGTTTTTGAGCAGAAATAAGAAAAATAATTCATACCCCTCCAAACCCCAGTTTTACTGTACGAAAGTGGGGTTTAAGGGGTCAAATTTATATCGCCATGCTTTCGGGATGTAGCTCGATATAACAGTTATTTCACAGGCCGGTACGTAAACCTTGCAGACAACAATAGAAAATATATACTTCTATATAACTGCTTTAAAATATGCGACCAGTAATATGTCTGGAAAACTTATAATTCGAAATCTTCAGCAAAGCACTGTCTGTATTTTTGGCATACAACCCGATACTCGATATACAACAATATTAATGTCTGTGGCGTAAAACAAATTTAATAATTATTAAATGTTATAAATAAATATATAACCAATATGCACGGCCAGTATTTGATGTGGCACAAAAACAACAAAATAAAGTAACATTTACATTTACATTTCAGCAGATTAGCGTTTTAGTCACTTTCTGCTGATCCGCAGCCTACTAAATTCAGCAGGTTTTTCAGCGTATTAGACAGGCCCCATTAAGATAGCATATCCGCGTGACAAAGTGTTTTTCCTCTTTTTTTTTTCGTATCTCCAAAATGGCAATTCATATCTCACAAACGGTTATCTACTATGTCTTGGTGCATATATTAGAATTTTACTATAGGTTTTCTATTTGTAAAATAGGGGTTAAAGGGGTTTTCATTACATGTACTTGTGATTATGTGGCATTTCTAAACAATATCAATTAAAATAATTCAACTGACACCCACCATAAAGTATTAAGTGTTTTTTTTTCCTTCTTCTTTTTTTTTTCTAATAGATAAAGAAGAATATTTCATTCCAGCACACACAAAAGTAGGATTTTTGAGAACCAATAATATTTTGTGTTAAGCACAGAAAAGACTCACTTTTAAAAGAGTAATTTTTTAGTAACGACAGAACAGAACTTTATTTGGAGATAAACTCAGACCACACCAAAACAGCCAGTCCGAAATTAACTAGACATCAATTGACATGAGCGATTCTCGTTCAGTATCCCCAGGGGTCATAAAAGCGAAACTGATTTCACACACAGCCGGCTTATAACACAGTTGAGATTACACAACAGGTACCTATTATAGGCCTCGGTCAAAGGGAGACAATCCAATATTGACTTGTAGTGTGACTATCAGGGAACAGGTGAATAGATTAAATGTCAGATAAAGTTGGCCATGTACATGATATAATATCTTCGTTCAAATTCACAAACTGAATGACAAAAAGTATAGGGCAAAGGGGTTCTCTAGATACTTTCTGATCTGGATCTACACTGTTTGCAAAGGGGTTGGTAGTCGCTTGTTTGAAATGAGGTTAAACGTCCCGGTCAACACTATGTAGGTCATTTTCGAGACATTGCTTAAAATTTTTTGGGTCCTTTAACCGACATTAAGATGAAATGACTGCAGTCCAATGAAACCAATAGTTGATATGCATGGACGGTCCAACACGCATGATTTTGCCTGGAAGGCTTTGACCTTCTAAGCGGATTACCAGTACTCATGTGCGGTTGGTTTCTGCTCTGCGTTGAAGCACCAACCAGTCCAGTCGATTTCTCCTGGCCCTGATGGACGGGGGCCAAGGGGTTGCCGTGAAACGCACGGTAAGGGTTAAGTGGAAAAATTGCTCCTGAAGAGCAGAGTAGACCCAATTGACGGAGGAGCTCGATGTATGGGCAGCAAAAGGGACATTGGAATAGAAAAAAGGGCGAGTAAATGGTGTATCCCATTAATGTTCTCTGCTTAAAACAATTAAATAAATAGGCAGATGCATGTAAGACTGCTCATCTACTAAGCAGTCTGGCCATGGTCTACAGCCATCCTCTAATCACATGTGTAAGACATGGCTGTATCGTGAACAGGTTGAAATAAAGGTATTATAATAAAAGTAATACGTTATTTTGTCTTGGTTTTCATTCGGATTTGAAGAGATAAACCACAGTTCTCTTGTCACTCACCAGCAATATATCATTTATACCGCAATCAGGCATTCTAGTATCCAAATAAAGGGGGTCGAATAACTGCACGCTATAATAGGTAGTGACCTATAATACCTTCTACTGAATAATAGGTCTAGGGACCATTTACAGACCGGACCTACTTTTCAGATCTATCTATCTATCTATCTATCTATCTATCTATCTATCTATCTATCTATCTATCTATCTTGAGTCGGTCATACTTGGCCATTACCTCAGTTGGGTGGTGCACTAAATTTAGAATTTAGCAAAAAAACAACAACAACAAAAAAACAAACAAACCCACTGGATGAGTTCTTAAAACTATTTACAATCTGCTTTCAGAGGTGTACTAAAACGCACACCTCTGGGTTCCAATCTACACCATGCGGGCTTTGAACTCCTCTGCAGTTTTGGCATTTACTACAGAAAAGGGAAGACTGTTCCACTGAGGAATAGTTCTAGGGAAGAAAGAATTCTTCAGGGCATCACTATAGGCCTGGCACCTACGATATTGGCTGTTGTTTAGTTTTGATGCCCTTGTTTGAGTTGAGGTAGTCACAGGGGTCAAGTATTTATCTTTATTAAGAGACACTGTGTCAGAGTGTATCTTATAGAAGAAGGTTAAAGAGGACTGCTCGCGACGGGCCTCCAACGATGGCCACTCCAGCTCATTGAGCATTTCACCAACACTACTTCTGTTCCGCCATCGCCTGCAGGTCCATCGGGCAGCCGTCCTCTGAACCTTCTCTACCTGTTGAACCTGAGTTTTAACATGGGGATGCCAAACAGGTGACGCATACTCTAGTTGAGGTCTAACCAATGTTTTGTATGCAATATCCTTTGTCTGCCTAGGTGCAAAAGCCAAATTGCGTCTAACAAACCCTAATGTCCTAGTTGCCTTAGATGTAATCTCAGAAATATGTTGACCCCAATCAAGATTATCAGTAATGGTGATACCAAGATATTTTGCGGTTTGGACATGCTCCAAAGTATGCGGATGTAATGAGTAGCTGAATTTAATCACTGATTTACAAGAGTTTACAATAACATGCAACCTTTTACCCATGGGGAAATAACGAAACTGCAAGTTAAAATCTTTGCAATACTTATTGGAACAGATTTCCTGAAATTTCAGCTAAATTCTTACCTTCTCGGCCTTTCCTGGTTTGAATGGCCCGTTGGAATAACTGCGCACTGCTACTGCAGCTCGCCCCCAATAAAATTGTCTCAGGCTCACTGACTGTATTTTATTATTAAAGACACTAACCATGTATTTGCTATATGTTAAATACTTACCAGAAAATTCTAAAATGTTTGGTATTCACCAGCAATATCTCTTGTTTGATACCTCATATGTATGATACCTGCCAGCAATATATCATATGTTTGAAACTCACCAGCAATATATCGTATGTTTCATACTAACTAGCAATATCTCATATGTTTAATACATACCAGCAATATCGCAAACATTTGATACCTACCAGTAATATCTCGTATGATAGGTAATTACCAGCAATATCTCATATGTTTGAATTTTATCAGTGATATTAATATGCTGGATACTCACCAGGGATATCTCATATGCTTGTTACTTACCAGCAACATCAAATATGTTAAATAATCACTAGCAATATCTCATATTTATGATACTCACCAGCTATATCTTATATTTATGATACTCACTAGCAATATCTCATATTTATGATACTCTCCAGCAATATCTCATATTTATGATACATGCCGGCAATATCTAATATGCCTGATACCAACTTGCAAAATCTCAGATGTTTTATACTCACCATTAAAATCTCATATGTATAATACTCACCTGCAATATCATATGCTTGGTACTCATCAACAATATCCCATAAGTGTGATAGTCACCAGCAATTTAATATTTTTGATACTTACCAGCAATATTTCGTATGCTTGATACTAACTAGCAAAATCCCATATGCTTTATACATACCAGCAATATCTCATATGTAAAATACTCACCTGTAATATCATATGTTTGGTACTCATCAACAATATCTCATATGTGTAATAATCACCAGCAATATATTTTTGATACTGACCAGCAATATCTCGTATGCTTGAAACCAACTAGAAAATCTCATGTTTAATACTCACCAGCAATATCTCATATTCGTGAGACTCACCTGCAATATGCGCAATACTCACCAGCAATATCTCATATTTGTGATACTCACCAGCAATGTCATATGTTTGATACTTACCAACAATATCTCATATGTTTGATAATATCTTTGACCCCGTCAGTAAGGAGGGACACGTTTTCAAACTTCATCCCACGGCTGAAAATACCAATTTGAAACAAACCTAGAAAACTACCATACTTGTTACCATATAAACTCATACGATTATCAAACTTTACCAAGCTCTAGGCTAATTTAGAAGACGACATATTGCTGATAGTTTTTTTTTATATATTCCCCAGAAAACAGGCCTTGATATCTCATACAGGACAATTTGCATGAAATGTGAAATCCTATTTTCTGTGAAAAATAACGGTGGCAATTTGCATGATTTTGTTTGTTTGTTTTGAGGTTTAACGCCCCAATCAACACTGTATATGTCATTTTGGAGACGTTGCGCCAATTCCGACGTTGCGGTGAAATGACTTCTCAAGCCCTGTCGCCCACTGAAACCATTAGGGTTTATAAGCATGGACGTTCCGACTCGCACCGCTTTGCCTGGGCAGGCTTAGATCCTCTTAGTGGTTTACTAGTACTTGTGTGCAGTCGGTTTCAGCTCTGGTGGAAGCATCATGCAGCGCATCTATTTCTTTAAGCCCCGATGGGCAGGGGCCGGCAATTTACATGAAATTCAAATCCTGCTTTCTGGGGAAAATTAAGTAACAATGTTTCAAAATGTCATCTGCTGACACTGGAAAAAATACCCAGTAAGCAGAGCGTCAATAGCCTTATACATTTTCTGGATATCTGGCAAATTGAAGTGAAGACAATGACCAAGAATCGATACAATTAAACCACGGCTCCCATGGAAAGAAACACAAACATGGAACAACTAGACCCTAATGGCAACATCAATAGCGGAAAGCCAAAAAGGACAGTTACTTTCCAACAAAATGGTCAACTGGCTATCCAAAACAAAATAATGTAAGCAATGCACACACTCAAAGACAAACCATAACAAAAATAAACAGCGACAGAAGGACCACCTTGGAACGGTCATTGAAACGAATTTCACTGGTGGGCGTAAATCGATTTTACGGGACCACAATCCTCGCCCTTACTTCCGTCACGATTTTAACAAATAATTTGTTCAGTTCGCATGAAGGCCTCCTATCTCATTAGTGCAACATCTCCGTGAACACAAAAAATCAAACAACCACAGAGATGAAACAACGGTGACTACTTAGAAATAAATGTGGTAAATGAGGACTTTAATGTATTTTATTTTCTAAGTTTTACAAATATAGATTACGGAAATCGTGGAAACCACCTTAGCTGTTCCCGATTTAAACAAGGAAATTTGTTTTCATTTTTTAAATTAGTCAGAGCACAATAAAGACTGCAAGCAGACAGAAGACTCAGAGAAGACTCAGATCAGTCACCGCCGGCAATGGGTTTGAGTCACATGCTGATCAGATCTTACTGTAGGTTTAAGTATGCTCTGGTTCGCATGTGAGATGACAGTATACATCCGAACATATGATTAACCCATTTCAGACTGGAAACCCCTAAACGGGTACCGTGGCAAACAGTGGAGGCCCAGATCAGACACCGCAGAACGCGGCGTCTGTTTTTGGCCTACACTGTTTCCAAACAATTCAGTCATTTTCCAAATTAATTTTGAAGAAAACACAACCTGACACACCTAAATTTTGAAATAGACTCCTGTTGTATATAAGGAGGAAGTTTCCATTTGGTACAAAAAGGGTTAAATGAAGCCAGCGCGCGGCAAAACCTACAATAAAGCTTGAGTGACCAGCGAAGTTTCAGATCAGACTTTTTTGATGAGTTAGGAGGCCTTCATGCGGACTGAACAATTATTTGTCTAAATCGCGACGGAAGTAAGGGCGAGGATTGTGGCCACGTAAAATCGATTTAAGCCCCCCAGTGGAAATCATTCCACTGACCGTTCCAAGGCGGTTCTTCTGTGGCGGTTTATTTATGGTGTTGTTGGTACTTACTGTGTGTATCACTTGTGCCTCTTTATTTTGGATGGCCATATGGCCATTTTGTTGGAAAGTAACTGTCCTTATGGCCTTCCTTTGTTTAGGTTTCCATTATGGTCTGGTCGCTTAATGTTTGTGTTTCTTTCCCTTTGGTGTCTTGATGGGTGGAGTAAGGTAATTGTATCGATTCCTGATCTATTTTCTATAGCATCGGGACTTTCCAAAGAGAGTTAATTAAAAATCCTTTTCGACCTGGATTCACATACAGGCGTATCTCAGTCGCTGTTGGTCGCACTGGTCTAAGTGTAGCTTCTGTTGTGCCCTGGCCCAATCATTTCGACAGTTTTGTTCGCAGATTGTTACAACCAACGTACCAGGAATAGAGTAAACTGTCATTAACTATGTGTTGGCGACACAGGGCATGTAACAATGCTTCAGGAAATATATTCTGACAGCTATAGACGCCGACCACAGAAACGACGAATGATCACAATGAAACGTGGATTACTCAAACACTGACGACTGTTTTGGACTCATGTCCGTTGGAAAATAGTCCCATAATTCCAGATATTGATATACAGTAAAATTCCGCTATTAAGACCACCTAAATTTTAGACAGAATTTGCTTTTAAATGCTTATCGAGAAGGTGTCAGTCATTCTTTCTTTTACTTCTCTACACATCCTTATAAGAGACCACCTTTGAGACTATTCAAAAGTGGTCTCAAAGACCACTTTTGAACAGTCCCAAAGGTGGTCCTAATATAGGACTTTTACTGTATTTGGCATGATACAGCGAAACATTTCTTACTTCATCTTGAAAATGCATTTTTTGAATCGCCTCGATGAGGTAATCAAATGGGTACATAATGCAAATCTTTAATTTATAGAATAGAAGTAAAGACAATTATCAGGAATCTATACAATTAACCCACAGCTCCCATCAGAGACACGAAAGGGAAATAAAAACAAACATGAAATAACTAGACCCTAATGAAACATCAATATCGGAAAGCCAAAGGGCAGTTACTTTCCCACAAAATGACCAATTGGCTAGCAAAAAAAAAAAAGAGAAAAAAAGTATAAGCGGTACACACACTCAAAGACAAACCATAACAAAAATAAACCGCGATAGAAGAACCGCCTTGGAACGGTCAGTGAAACTAATTCCACTGAGGGGCTTACATCGATTTTTCGCACGGCCGCAATCCTCGCCCTTACTTCCGTCGCAATTTGTATAAATAATTTGTTCAGTCCGCATGAATGCCTTCTCACTCATCAGTGCAACATCTCCAAGAACACAAAAACCATACAACCACAGAGATGAATCAACGGTGAGGACTCGACTGAAAGGCTGGAGCAAAAGAAAACCAACAGTCAGACTCCGATGGGCCCGACCAGAGACAGAGCATCAGGCACCAACCAACATTATATAAAATTAAATTCTAATTAAGTTCTCAGTAAGCCTTTACTCTGGAACCGTCATAGAATCTGAGGCCTGACCCACCGGCGTGCAATTAAAGAGGGAAGCAAAGTTGCCAACCGTGATTGGGTTAACTACCATGCATGCAGTCTGTCGTATAACATCCATGTTGTACCCAATCTTTTTATATCGAAGAATGATTTTACGAAATTGGGTGCTGAAGTTATTGCAAGTATATATTTTTAAAGTCAGCATACAAGAGGGCCAAGATGGCTTGAATCGCTCACCTGATATCAAGTTGTTAAATAGCTTCTGAAAGACATGTGGGTGACAGCCATTCCATGAAGCATAACTTACTTTTACATTTTTTTTACATTTTTAGCTTTTGCTTTGGCATCCATTTTGATCATCTGAGCAGAACTGTTTTAGCTATTTTGGTAAAGGGTCGGCTAAGCAACATTTCCTATGAAGAGTGAATGACACTTCCCCAATTGTTCAGGAGAAGTTCATGTTTGAAACAAATTTATGATGTTCTTCTAATTTTAGCTCTGGCAGCCACCTTGTTCGTCAGAACAGAACAATTTTAGCCATTTTGGTAGGGAGCTATCTGCGCAACACTCCTGTGGAGTTTGAATCCAATTGGCTCAAGTGTTTAAGGAGGAGTTCGCATTTGTAGCAAATTTACCTTTGTTTCTTCTATTTTTAGCTCTGGCGGCCATTTTGCTCATCTGAACAGAACCATTTAAGCTATTATGGTAGAGGGTCTCTGAAGCAACATCCCTATGAAGTTTGAATGAAATTGACCCAAGGCGGTACAGGCGGTATTTTTGTTTATTTTTTTTTTCTATTTTTAGCCCTGACGGCCATCTTGCTCATCAGAGCAGAGCGATTTTAGCTTTTTTGGTAGGGAATGACCAGTCATACCACTCAATGTAATGTAAATTAGTTTGTTTTAGGAGATGATATATATAAGCCTCAGGCTTACTGTCAAATCCTATTTGTCAGTTCCGATGTATTTAATTGTACACGATATTTGCTAGAAATAAAATATTGTTTAAACCAAGGGTTTAGGAGGAGTTCGCATTTAAAGCATATTTACGATGTTTTTCTATTTTTAGCTCTGGCGGCCATTTCGCTCATTGGAGCAGAACCGGTTAAGCTATTTGATAGAGAGTCACTTAAGCAGCATTCCTATGAAGTTGGAATGAAATTGGCCCAAGGGTACAGGAGGAGTGGGCGTTTAAAGATTTTTCTATTTTCAGCTCTGGCAGCCATCTTGTTCATCGAGGCGGAATGATTTTAGTTTTCTTGGTAGGGAGTCACCCAGGCAACATTCCTGGGACGCTTAAATAAAGTTAGCCAAAGGGTTTAGGAGGAGTTCGCATTTAAAGCAAATTGTTGACGACGACGGACATTCACTGATAACAATTGTGCACTGATCACAATAGCTCACCACGACCACTTCGTGCTCAGGTGAGCTATAAATTTGGGCTTTGATAGACCTTGTTGCAGAAGAGATTTAAGTCCAACAATAAATTTTGAAATTAAATCGGAATGACGTCCATAAAATTTTAAAAGGGTTTGCTTAGTTTATGATAACGATAATCCTGATTAAGGAGTTTAGCAGTTAATAATTTATTACGAGTGTTGAAGGCAGTTGCATGACTAGACACTCTAGCAAATAGAATTAACTGCGAAATATAAACGCTATTGGATGCTGCACGAGGAACATCCCTATCCAAGAAAAGACACTTTACAATCTCAAAATCAAAATCATCGAAATGATGTCACTAGTGGTCTCTATTATGCCTCCAGAAACCTGTCGTTATGAAGAACCCTTAGTGCCTCGAACAGCCGCAATCTCGAACAATATTTATGATCCCATGCTGTTCGAACATTGATGCCCAACTGTGCGTAGTATCAATGAAATGGAATACGAGCATACACCAGGGTTTGAAGAGGAAGCAAACCTTTGTACCTATGTACCTGCATGCTTTCTTTCATACACATTGAGCCAGTTTCCCAAAGGAAAGATTTTGCTGGAAAGGAGCAAATTCTTTCGCTAGTAGTTGATAGAGGCACAAATATTATGAAACTGTTGTCCACTCCTCGTGACGTTTAAAGATTACATGGGTCGCAACAAAGGAAAATTGGTCTTCGAGCTTGTGCGCTCAGATCAGTGAAGTCTCAGATCAGCCTGTACAGACTCCTCGTAACAATACATCCTTCACTGACCGCATGACGCAGCATTGTGCCAAATATCATCAATATAGCGCACAGCGAAGACTCAGATCAGCCTGCGCATCATGCGCAGGCTGATCTGAGTCTTCGCTGGGTGTACATGTTCAAATAGCTATTTTCGCTTGGGACAACACATTAAAAACAAGATGTGTTTGTGAAACACGAACATGTCCCTGGGCATGGTCATTTTTTTTCAAAGTTGGTCACAGTTGAAAGTCAAGGTCTCAGGTCAAGAATTTTGGTTTGAGTGGGAAGCCCTTAGCACAAGGAACTTACATGCCAAATATGAAGGCTCTTTCTTAAACGGTACGAAAGTTATGAACAATATTTTTTTTTTCTTTAAAGTAGGTCATAGGTCAAGGTCACAGGTAAAAAATATTTGCATGAATGTAAAGCTCTTTTCACAAGGAACCTACATGTCAAATATGAAAGCTCTATCTTAAACGATTCAAAGGTTATTAACAATTTTATTTGTTCTTTTCAGTAGGTCAAAGGTCAAGGTCATGGTAAAAACAATTGCATGAATGTAAAGCTCTTATCACAAGGAACCTACATGCCAAATATGAAGGCTCTATCCAAAACGGTTCGAACGTTATGTCCAAAATGTTACTTTTTTCTTTTAAGTAGGTCAAAGGTCAAGGTCAAAGGTCAAAAGTTTTTGCATGAATGTAAAGCTCTTGTTATAAGCAACCTACATTCCAAATATGAAGTCTGTATCCCAAACGGTTCAAAAGTTATGACCAATGTTAACTTTTTCTTTTATGTAGGTCAAAGGCACAGGTCAAAATTTTTGTGTGAATGTAAAGCTGTTGTCACAAGGAACCTACAGGCAAAATATGAAGGCAGTATCTCAAAATGTTCAAAAGTTATAACCAAAATGTTATTTTTTTATTTTAAGTAGGTCAAAGGTCAAAACTTTTTGCATGAATGTAAAGCTTTGGTCACAAGGAACATACATGCCAAATATGAAGGCTGTATCTCAAGCGGTTCAAAAATTATGACCAATGTTATTTTTTTCTTTTAAGTTGGTCAAAGGTCCAGGTCAAGGTCACAGGTCAATTTTTTTTTGCATGAATGTGAAGCTCTTGTCACAACGAACCTTCATGCCAAATATGAATACTCTACCTCCAACGGTTCAAAAGTTATGACCAACATTAAAGTTGTCCACGTACAAACCAACAAACAAACAGACAGGGCAAAAACAATATGGCCCCGCTATCGCTACCGGGGACATAAAAAAGAATCGTAATAGGTATCAAACGTGTGGGTCTTTGCACCGCTTTGCCTGGTGAGGCTTAGACCTTCTAAGCGGTTAACCAGTTGTAATGTGCGGGCGGCTTCAGCTCTGCGTGGAAGCATCATGCAGCCCGATCTATTCCGTCAAGCCCCGATCGGCGAGGGCCTGGGACTATTTGGCCTAGTGGTTAGGAGTGCTGATTCTTTAACAAAAGATATTCGAGCCTCGCTAGGTCACCATGTGAGAGGTCACGTTCTGCAATGGAAGATCGGGTTGGTTTCTGTGGGTACTCCGGTTTCGCTCACCTTTCTTTAATTAACGATCTACTCGACAAAAATTAAATATCTTGAGGCGTCCGTAAACCCTAAATCAAACAAATATACATTGATTATGTGCACTTAAGGAAAAAGAAGTCCACCTACCAATATTCGTGGAAGTCAAAGGTAACGTAGGTAACATCAGGAGAATTATACTTGAGCACGTTATTCAGAAAGGCGTCTCCGACAACCTTCTCTTTTCCTGACAGTTCAGTAAGTGTAACCACGGCAACAGTCTTGTAGATCTTCAGCTGCTCGTCAAAATGTTTCTCAAATGCTTCGTACGTCTCTTGTTCACCTGGTCAAATACAACAACAAAACATGATGTAATGAAAGCCATACAGCAAGGAAAATCTATCTTTCTCCGAGATGGTGGATACTCTCAAAGCATGAATTTGCTCCCGAGGGGATGCTCCTGAGGGGAGAAAATACATGCCCTTGAGAGTAGTGCCTATAATATGCAATGGGAAATGCTGTTATTTAGGTGATTATCCCTTTTATGATGTCCCCGGAATTGAGATTCGGGGGGGGGGGGGGGGGGGGGGAGGGGCATATAGTTTTTGGTCTGTCTGTCTGTTTTTTCGTTTGTCTGTTTTTCTGTTTGTCCGCTTGTCTGTCTACAAAAACATTAACATTGGGCATAACTTTTGAATGGTAATAGATAAGATAGAGCTTTCATATTTCACATGTGTATACCTTATCGAAAGATCTTTCCAGTGGTACCATAATTTTTTATCTCGTGACCTTGACCTTGACCATTATCCTACTTTTTTCAAAATTTTTAAAAACTTATTAGCCATAACTGTCGATTGGTAAGTGATAGGGCTTTCATATTTCACATGTGCATTCCTTGTCACAAGACCTTTCTAGTCACGTGAGTACCATAATTTTTGACCTCGTGACCGTGACCTTTGACCTACTTTTTAAAAACTTTAACATAGGCCATAACTTTCGATCGGTGATAGGGCTTTCATATTTCACATGTGCATTCTTTTCACAAGACCTTTCCAGTGGTACCATAATTTTTGACCTCGTGACCTTTACCTTGACGTTTGACCTACTTTAAAAACGTTAGCATTGGCCATAACCTTCGATTGGTAAGTGATAGGACTTTCATATTTCACATGTGCATTCTATGTCACAGACCTTTCCAACGATCTCCTATTTTGTGACCTTGATCTACTTTTTTAAGACCTGAACATTGGCCATACCTTTCGATTGCTAAGTGATACTGCTTTCATATTTAACATGCGGTGTCCGGGGGTATCAGTATTTCGCAAAACATATCTTGTAGCATATAAATTTAGATTACGCGCATGCGTAATATGCGTAATGGGCGCTACCAGCTTACACATTATCCTCATTGCTTCGGCGTTAGAATGTGCACTGAACTGGTTAACCGCCACGCAGAGCTGAAACCGACCGCACGTCTAAGTCTGCCTAGGCCAAGTGGCCCCTCTGTTTTATAAACCCTATCAGTTTGTTTGGGCGTTAGTGCTTGAGATGCCATTTCATCTCAGTGTGGGGTAGTGGTCCTATAAAACTGGAAACAACGTCTCCAAAATGAACTAAATAGTGTTGATGGGGACGTAAACCCCCAATTCAAACAAACGCAATTGCATGGTTAACCGCTTACGTGCATAGAAAAAGTGTTGTTAGGTAAACTGACCGGCTCGACATGACCTAAATAGCGTTCGCACGGCCTGATAAAAAAAAACCAACAGTACATCTTCACTGCAAGATGATATCTACAGTCGAACTTCAATGGCTCGAACACCTTTGGGACCTCGAAAATCTGTTCGAGACAGGGGTAGTTCGAGCCACTGAGGTTACTGTAAGGAGGCATAACGAGATACTTTTAGAAATCTTTTGGGTGTTTTATAATGAAAGTGTATGCTGTGTGTACTCATTAGAATCGCCTCATCGAGGCGATTCTAATGAGTACACACAGCATACATTTGCAAGATAAAAGACTAAAATCTCCTTAATTATCCCCCACTATTTCTTATGTAGAGGATTTTGCAAGGGGCTCATGAATGGGTTAGACTCATCCATGGTAAACGAGCCATCGGTGTTCGAGCCATCGAAGTTCTACTGTATATAAACATTAAAATAAGATTTCATGATCTGTCTCCACGAGTGTTGCCGACCCCGGCAGGTGTCGAACCCGCGTCCTCATGATCACCAGTCAGACGCGCATCCGACTGAGCTACCGAGACCGGCCTGGTCCGACTCGTACCATATTGCCTGGATAGGTGAACGGTTTACCAGTACTCGTGTGCGGCCGATTTCACTTTTCCGTTGAAGCACCATGCAGCCCGATCTGCTCTTCAAGCCATTTATCAGGTGCGTATGCTTACCATGACGTGAACAAGTCCGTGAAATGAAGACCCCCCCCCCCTAAACCCCACTTCATATAGAGAAAACTGGGGTTTACGGGGTATACATTATTTTTCTTATTTCTTCTCCAAGACAAAGGTTGTGGGTATTCGTTAGTACCCACAACTTATGTTTTGAGCATTTATAAGAAAATATCACGGATTTTCATCAGAATGGTTAACATTTTGGAGATAATAAAGATGCTCTATGTCGCACGGGTGAGTTATCATAATGCGCTTGGACAATATCTTCAAGCATGTGCTTTCAGTATATACGATAATCA
This sequence comes from Lucinisca nassula, assembly GCA_963580285.1. NCBI lineage: Eukaryota > Metazoa > Mollusca > Bivalvia > Lucinida > Lucinidae > Lucinisca > Lucinisca nassula. The sequence goes on from OY757010.1 coordinate 10,908,940, forward strand.
GCCTGCTTAATCACTCAACCAGAATACAACATTCTCGGTCTGCTTGAAAAATCATCGGGCCCATCGGTATCATTACTGTTCATAGCGAAGCCTCAGATCAGACTGCGACTGCGCAGTCTGATCTGAGTCTTCTCTGGGTGCAAATAGCATAATTCACTATTACGACTGATGCGGCCCATTCTTATGCATTGTGGAGAAAATTAAAACCAGTAATTTGATAAAAATAATAATATAAAAAAAATAATAATCTCGTAAAACAGGTTATGTCCTCTACCGTAAACCAATACGTGAAAGGTAAAATGGGCCCCGTCACTTGTCGCCAATGCGAGCAGCGAAGGTTCAGGCGAGCCTGCGCATCCGCGCAGTCTCGCCAGAACCTTCGCTGCTCGCTCATGCAAGAAGTGAAGCAGAGGAACCTTCAGACAGAAAGCCATATCCCTGGCCCTTCTGAATGGCTGGGCATGCGCAGTTAAAATTTGTCATGAAGGAATGCTCGAAGACACAAATTCGCTTGGCGGGGCTCAAATGTCCTTGACAAACTTACAATGATCATAGTTTTAACTTTCTGAACAACAGGGCTTGATAATAACCACAATCACGCACAAGGGACAAGACAATTGAGAACCTTCACCCTTTGAAGTTGGGGTGAAAATTAATAAAGCAAAAAAAAAAAAAAAAAAAATTGACACCCTCACTGGAAAGAGATTCAAGCGAATAATATTTTGTTATAGAAAACAAATTTAAAACAAACAAACAAACAAAAAAAAAAAAAAAAAAAAACGGACAAAAAAAAAAAAAAAAAAACAACAACATAAAACTAGTCAATATTACAATGTTTATTGAAAAAAGTCATTTTCATCGTTTTCCCCTTTTCTATACCAACAATAATACCAGACACTATTTGACATAAATTCAGTCCTGCATAATCAATTTTGTTTTGAAACAAATTAAACGATTCGAACAAGAGATAAGAAAGGTCATCTCCTTTTGAACGATATAATAAGACAATATCCAACATTTTTAAATGGGAAAACCGACTGGCTATTACATTGCTCTGTCCCAGCCAGACGGACGGCAATCCCACCAATTAGCTGTATTAGGTCATGTGATCGTGACAGACAGGTAGACCAACAGATTATTACTACAGTAGTCACTCGTAACACTTGTAACAGTAGAGGAAGGTAGTTTGTAATATGTTGGGGAGAATAATTTTCTTTTTTGGACTCATCTGTCTCTCAGGTAACCAATTCTAATTAATAGTTTATTAACCCGTTGTTAACTTTGGATCCTTCCATTGTTGTATATTGAACAAGTCCATTTATTATTTAAGGAACGGTAGGTGTATTTTTTTAGTATGTAACGTCCCCGTCGACACTATTTATGTCATTTTGGAGACGTCGCTTCAAATATTGTGAATGCGTTTTACCAATGACATCTCAAGCCCTACCGAAGGGTTAATGCAACTAGAATGAGACTTTTTGCTGCCAAGCGGCTGCCTTTTGCTGCCTACTTTCAAACCAGGTAGCAACTATTAATGTTAATTTCTAGCACTGGAAAGAAAGGGAAATTGGCAAGCGGTATGGAAAGTGTTCAGTTAAGTATGATGTTGATTAAATAATATCGAAACTATTGTAATCAAACAATTACGTAATTGTAAAAATAAGGAATACCACATGTATCTGAGTCATGTAAACTAGACAAGAACCGATGCTAATTTGTGTCAAGCGATTATTATATTAACCCTTATCTTGCTGTTCACGACAACCCCTATCTTTGCAAACAGTGTAGATCCAGATCAGATGGCTTCTCAGGATCTACACTGTTTGGCATTCAGTTTATGAATTTGTAGCAATAAATTACATCAAGTAATTTGATTGGTTGACAGGCAGAAATGGGTGTGGCTTAAATGAATATTCAACAAGATAAGGGTTAAAAGTACAAATGAGGAAGGGGTTGGGGTCATCGTTTTCCCATACACTATGCAACCGCACTCTCCAGCCAAGCCCTCACAAAAAGGGCTGGGGCTACGCTAAGCGGAAAAAGGAAGACAAACATATTTTTGAGAAGTCTTATCCAGTTTTTAAAGAATGTTATTATAAAGATCATACAATCCTCGTCGACACTGAGTCTTTCAAATGAGTACACAATTCAAAAACAGAAACCAAGAAAACAGATCTTCTAACACAACTGTTCAATTAAGTTAGATGTACGCGTTTAACCCTTTTTGTACCAAATGGAATCTTCCTTTTTATATATAGCGTGAGTCCATTTCAAAATTTAGGGGTGTCAGGTTGTGTTTTCTTAATTGTTATTGGTTTAACCTTTTTACAAACAGTGTAGGCCTTGTTCAGACGCCGCGTTCTGCGGCGTCTGATCTGGGCCTGCACTGTTTGCCAAGATACCCCATTTAGGGGGTTCTGGTACTGAATGGGTTAAACGAAAGTATACGTTGTGTTTTTGTGTCTTAACAACCTGACAATTAATAGACTATTTAAATCTTCACTTTAGTTTCTCAACTGATAACAAGCTCATCTTGACATATTAAAACGTTATCATTTTCGCTTTTGCCTCTGTCATGTAAGTAGTTTTGCATTTGTGTAAGTACATCTATATCGAAATACATGTACAGTGAAACTTCAATGGCTCGGACACTGATAGTTCGTTTACCATGATTACTTCAAACTCGCTCTTGAGTCCCTAGAGATTATTTGTCATTGGTCCTTATATCAATAATTTAGGGTGATATCTTAACTTGAAACGGTATGTTGTGTCTTCGCATTAGAATCGTCTCTTTATTGTATAAAAGACAGAAATTTCTTGCACACCAGACAAGGAAATCCGTGATTTAACCCTGGGATAGAAATTTATGTTCTGACCCTGGTGTTCGGACCCCAAATCGAATATAATCGCCTGTTTGATAAATGTACTGGTTGATTACAACCTCATGCGCGGCGTCGTCATGCGTGACGTCACTAAAAATTCCTGTTGTGTCATCACAAAATGGCGGACGTCGGTAACCGAAGTGACAGCAGCATTAAAAAATCCGCGCAAAGAAATGGAAGGTATGCAAGAAAAAGAATCCAATATGGGTGTGAGGGGTGGATAGAAAAATCCGTCCCTCGGTTTCACTGTCCGGCATCACTCGGCTAATCCGTCCCTCGGGTTCACTGTCCGGCATCACTCGGCTAATCCGTCCCTCGGGTTCACTGTCCGGCATCACTCGGCAAGCATCGTGATGCCGGACAGTGTCCCTCGGGACGGATTTTTCCATCCACCCCTCACACCCATATAAGATTCTTATAGTCTCCTTTCTTTGCGCTAAAGTTACCCCTCAGTTGGTGGAACTACCCCTACAATGAACAAAGTTTCATGGTCTATTAGAACCATTACAATTCGACGGTGTATGCAAACTTAGAGCAAAACATCGGCCGCTCGTGGCAACAGTACTAGCCTTTTTTGACGTTTAACCCCTTTTGTATCAAATGGAATCTTCCTCCTTATGTATAGCAGGAGTCCATTCCAAAATTTAGGGGTGTCAGGTTGTGTTTTCATCAAAAATTATTTAGAAAATGACTGAAATGTTTTGCAAACAGTGTAGGCCCTGGTCAGACGCCGCGTTCTGCGGCGTCTGATCTGGGCCTGCACTGCTTGACAGGGTACCTGTTTTGGGGTTTGTGGTACTAAATGGGTTTATAAACATCCGTCTTTTACAATAGTGATGTCCGGGCGGTCGGTCGACGTCGTCCGAGGTTTACCTTTCAAAGTGATATGCTACCTTTATTCTTCATATCAGGACTGTTGCTTCATTGGTGGTACCCCTTTTCATATACAGTCCACTGACGGTACCAAGGACCAATTACCAGTTTTTCGAACATAAGTTTATTAAGGAGTTTGCTCGGTAGTTCCTCCCTTATTACCCTTAAAATCTTGGTAGTGCTGTGAATAGAGTGTTTGGCTCTGAGCCAGAGGTTCTGGGTTCATATCCTGATAGAGGATTTCCCCACTTTTTTCTTTCTCTGTAAACTGGCTTTTTTTTTTTTTTTTTTTTTTTTGGGGGGGGGGGGGGGGGGGGCGACAAAAATTGGCATTGTATTTTTTTTTAACTAAAACACTTAAAACGAGATTTGGTTCTTAGTGGTACTATCTGATTCTCTTTTAATTGCTGCAGTCTTTTGGGCTCTTTAACAAAAGAAAATGTAACAATCACCCATAATGCCGTTAGGTATTTTTCTTGTTCGATTAAAATTACAGTACGATTCCACTTTTAAGACCGGCTTTAAGAGTTATCTTCATTTAAAAACGTATTTTAAAGTTCTAATGTTTTTCTTTTCTTTTTCTTTCTACTGATACTACGATCGGTCACATTTGGCCATTACTCGCAGGTGTACATTACATACACTCCAGGTTTTCTTTCTTAGAGTTTTCTACGCCCCGAGTCCTCTAGAACGAGACCACCTCTAGAACTGTAAAAATGGTCTCAAAGAAACGAGACCACCTTTAGGACTGCTCAAAAGTGGTGTGGAAGAAACGAGACTATCTTTAGGACTGTTCAAGTGATCTCAAAGAAACGAGACTACCTGTAGGACTGTTCAAAAGTGGTCCCAAAGAAACGAGTCTACCTTTGAGACTATTCGAAAGTGTTCTTAAAGAAACGAGACTTCCTTTAGCACTGTTCAAAAGTGGTCCCAAAGAAACGAGACTACGTTTAAGACTGTTCAGGGGCGCTCTCAAAGAAACGAGGCAAACCTTTAGAACCGTTCAAAAGTTCAAAAGGTCAAAGGAACGAGACTACCTTTAGAACTGTTCAAAAGTGTTCTCAAACAAACGAGACTACCTTTAGGACTGTTCTAAAGTGGTGTCAAAGAAACGAGACTACCCTTAGAACTGTTCAAAAGTGTTCTCAGAGAAACGAGACTACCTTTAGAACTGTAAAAGCGTGTTCTCAAAGAAACGACACTACCTTTAGAACTGTCCAAGCGTGTTCTCAAAGAAACGACACTACCTTTAGGACTGTTCAAAAGTTGTGGGACCATGAAACTTTGTTCGACAGGGGGTAGTTCGAGCCACTGAGGGATACTCGGGGGGGGGGGGGAATCGTGTTCTAAAGGGGCGTCTGTAATATCTATAGAACTAAACTTTCTGATAGTTTTCTTATTTCTAGTCCAAACAAAGATTGTGGGTGCTCGTTAGAACCATTGAGGCGGTTTAATGTATGGCATTTGGCCAAATACAAGGAAAATAATCTATAACTCTCCATAGAAAGTGGGGTTAAGACGGTGTTTTTTTTTTCTTTTGTGCTTGGGAGTTAGTTGGTTTTACGGTCCTTTCAAAATTATTTCACTTATGTTGTGTCAATTGTGAATCGGAGGTGGGGCAAAACCGGAGTACCCGGTGAAAAAAAAAACACATTCCCTTCCACTGCAGAACACTGGGTCTCACATGTAATCCGAGCGAGGCTCGAACCACAACGACGAGAACCCAGTGATTAAGAGTGAGCACCCTTACCCACTAGACCACGGAGGACCGTTCATTACACGGACTTTGTAAACGTGATGAAGTTGGTAGTTTTGCTTCTGCGGCCAGGCCAATGTGCTTTATGAGTTTATGAAATACTCGATACATTACGCATGCATTTTATTCATAAAAACGCTAAGGTTAATAAAATCAATAGGATTAGACAGCAGTTTTGCTTGATTTTGGCTTAGCTCACAAAACATGAATGTAACCGATCCTGCAACCTTCTTAACCTCAACCTTAAGTCAGTAAACATGATGTAGTCAACTTTATGTTTTGTTCAAACAGACAATAAACACGCAAACTGAATAACTACAGTACATTCCCACAAGTGGGTTCTTAGCAAGCGAGATATGTTAACCTGTTTTGAACGCCTTGTATAGGGCGGGAAGCCATTTCTGCGGTGTCTGATCATGGTCGGCACTGCTCGCAAGAAACCATTTTTGTGATTTAACCCAGTGAGTGCCAGAAACCCCAAAACGGGTACCCTGGCAAACAGTGCAGACCCAGATCAGACGCCACAGAACGCGGCGTCTGATCAGGGCCCCCACTGTTTGCTAAAAGTTCAGTCATTTTCCAAATAAATTTTGATGAAAACACAGCCTGACACCCCTAAATTTTGTAATGAACTCCAGCTATATATGAGGAGGAAGATTCCATTTGATACTAAAAGGGTTTAAATGGACTGGAGACTGAAATAGCGAACTGACAATGCTGCCTTTTCTTCACACAATGAGCAGTCCCTGTCTGAATTTAATGAAGTTTTATTTATAACGGCACGCAAAAGACAAAACCAATGTTTTGGCACATTTCAACTGACGTAACAGGTTTTTATAGAGAATAGGAGAAAACTTATACTCGTTTGGGCCCCGCGAGTCGGACCGTCCTTTAAACGCTAGCGGTTTCTTTGAGTAGGGTTTGGGGTGTCGGAAATCGGAAACAACGTCTCCAAAATAACCTAAATACTGTTGACGGAAACGTTAAACCTCAACACAAACTAAAACAATCAGCACGGGCCAGTGTCAGTCGGGAATAACTGCAACTTGTAGTACTAGCTAATGTCGTTGTAAATAGCATCATCAGATCAAAGGGAATTATACCAAATAGGTAAACAGAACCCAATGAACATAACAGACCCGGAACTATATCGATTATATGCAATATAAATGACATTGACCACGAGTCATAAACCCATAAATGGCGCCTTTCCGTCACATGACGCAATAATATGTTCATTTATGTCACTTTGTACTAATTACTGCAACATGTAACAATTAACAATAAAGACATGTTGACATCCTTTAACCAATTAGTACGAACTGCAGCTACTATCAATTCTTTAAGCGGAATGATGCACTTGTCATATGCTCGGCCATTTTCACACGGCTGGAGATACATGTACTTGCTTTTTAAATCAAAGCACTGACAGCACACATCACATGAACAAGTCCGTGAAATGAACATCCCATAAACCCCAGTTTGTATAGAGAAAACTGGGGTTTACTGGGGGTATACATTATCTTTCTTACTTCTGCTCCAAAACATAGGTTGTGGGTACTAGTTAGAACCGCCTCAATGAGGCGGTTCTAACGAGCACCCACAACCTATGTTTGCAGTATAAATAAGAAAAATATCAAGGATTTTCATCAGAAAAATAGCCATTGAGGAGATATGAAAAAATGCACTATGTTGCACGGGTGTGTTATCGTAATGCAGATGCGTCGACTGTCACAGAGTGTAGGCTAGAAAATGATTATGAACGGGGGCAGTAGGCACTCAATTTAATAACCTTGCAAGTAACGTTGGAAACGTTGTTTCAACTTTCATTCAACGTTGTGCTAACGCTGCGTGTCATGCGAGGCTGGGTTTGTGTAAAAGATGCTTATAGTAATTGTTATTTCCAAGCAGCGATCAGACTACGCAGATGCGCAGGCTGATCTACGCCTTATCGGTTCGCATGTGAACCAAGACACTCTTTTTATTTCTTATGATGTGGCTGATTTGGCTTTAATTCTACTCAAAAAATCAATTCGGGAAACAGTCATCTTGGCTTTTTGCCTGTGGTAGTTTGATTATGGCACCTTTCCTCATCACGAAATTTTTATATATAGTAAAACTGGGGTTTACAGGGGTATACTTTATTTTTCTTATTTCTGCTCTAAAATATACGGATTGTGGGTACTCGTTAAATCGCCTCGACGATGCGGTTCTAACGAGTACCCACAATCTATATTTTGAGCAGAAATTATTTCTATATTTTGAGCAGAAATAAGAAAAATATCACAATTTTTCATCCGAAAATTTTCGTTTTTTTTTCGGCGGTTAAGTTTACAATGTATTTGTATAGGCGTGTTTTCGTGATGTTTCAGTGAGTCCTTCTTTCCTTTTTACTCGAGTACTTTGGTGTCTTGGGACAGAAGATGTTAAAAGAGATGGAAACTGAACTCTTGTTTGTATGTTTGATTTGAGGTTGAACGTCCATGTCAATTCTATTTAGGTCATTTTGGAGACGCTGCTTCCAAGATTGTGGAACTTTCACCCAACACTGAGATGAAATGACACCTCAAGCCCTACCGCCCAATAATACAAATAGGGTTTATATGCATGGACTTGCACCACTTTTCCTGGGGAGACTTAGACCTCTTAATTCGTTTACCAGTACTCATGTACTGAACGTGGAAGCATCATGCAACCGAATCTATTTCTCCAAGCCCCGGTCGGCGGGGCTGCACCCAAAATTGTAGAAACTATTTGACGTTCGACAGCAAAATTGTTCGAATCGAATTGTTTCAGATACTTTTTTTCTTCAAACAATTAATGAATATATTTTGTACAGTTGCCGTACCTGTTCTTGTCATGTTACTTGTAGTATGTCTGGTTACAGGTATAATACAAAACCCATTATTTCCGGCCTCGAATAAATATCAGCTGCCATGTTAGAATCAAAGTACTGAACGTACTGAGGAAAGTTGATGAGGTATAATTGTCAGTGTTAGATCAAGCAGTTGTCGAAATATTTGTCGACAAGAGAGGATTGAAAAAGAAGTTATACCAAATTCGACGAAGAAGAAAAAAGGGAGAACTAGAAAAAATATAGGACACGGATGCCCCCCCCCCCCCCCCCCGCCAAAATGCCATTCAGAAAAAAGGGTCTATATGTAATTGTAACAGGTATAGCATTAAGTTATTATTAAGGTAGATATCATTTTCAAGAGAACAAGAGCTGTCTTCCTTGTTCATGACACATCGTCTCAATGACAGTTAACTATAAGGAACTAAATCAAGGGCTGATAATTCAAAACCAAAAAAGCAAGAGTTGTCTTCCTTGTTCATGACACATCGTCTCTATGCCATGCATGCATCTGTAAAATTTCATAAATATATTCCATACGGTTTAGGAGTTATGGCCCGGATACAATTAATTAAAGGAACTAAGTCAAGGGCAGATAATTAAAAAAACATACAAAAAAAAAAAAAAAAAAATAACAAGAGGACCAAGCTGGTCCTGTATCGCTCACCTGAGCCAACAGATTCAAAGTTTCAGAAAGTGCCAACCTCTACTGAAGGATTTATGGGAGGACATGGTGATGACAGGGTAAGCATTTTCTGCAAATCAAGTAGACTGTAACTCTATGATAAATAGGCTGACCTCACGGGGTTTCAAACTCATTCAAGCTTTTAATCCTGTCTTGCTAAGAAGATCCGATATAAAATGAAGGGGCTATGGTGATGACAAGTTAAAAAATAAGCAATTCACTGTTGCAATCAAAGGGATGTTACTCTGTGACAAATAGGCAAACCTCATGAGTTTTCAAACTCCTCCGAGCTTTTCTGCCTGACTTACTTGTTTGTAAGTTTCATGAAGATCCGATCAAAACTGAAGGGGCAACAGTGATGACCAGGTCGAAAATAGGCATTTTCAGCAATCACAGGCACGTAACTATCATAAATGGGCCGACTTGGCCGGTATGCGAACTTGTCCGAAATTTCATCCCCAGCCACCTCACATATAAGTTTCAGAAAAATCCGATCAAAACTGAAGGGGCTTCGGTGATGACAAGGTCAAAATTTGGCATTTTCAGTAATCAAAGGGATATTACTCTATGATAAATGGGCCGACTTGGCCAGTTTTCGAACTCATCCAGCCACCTTACATATAAGTTTCAGAAATATCCGATCAAAACTGAAGGGGCTACGGTGATGAAAAGGTCAAAAACCAACATTTTCAGCCATCAAAAGGACGTAAATCTATGATAAATGGGCTAACTTGGCCGATATTCGAAGTCATTCGAGGTTTTATCCCCAGCCGCCTTACAGATAAGTTTCAGAAAAATCCGATCAAAACTGAAGGCCTACCGTGATGACAATGTCAAAAATCGACATTTTCGCCCATAAAAGGGACATGACTCTATGATAAATTGGCCGACTTGGCCGGTTTTCGAACTCATCCGAGGATTTATCCCCAGCCACCTTACATTCAAATTTCAGAAAGCTCCGATCAAAACTGAAGGGGCTACGGTGATGACAAGGTCAAAAATAGATATTTTCAACAATCAAAGTGACGTTACTCTGCGATAAATGGGCCACCTTGGCCGGTATTCGATCTCATCCGAGCTTTTATCCCCAGCCCCCTTACATATGAGTTTCAGAAAGATCCAATCAAAACTGAAAGGGCTACGGTGAAGACAAGGTCAAAAATCAGCATTTTCAGCAATCAAAGGGACGTTACTCTACGATAAATGGGCCGACTTGGCTGATTTATTTTCCAACTCATCCGAGATTTTATCCCAAGCCACCTTACATATAAGTTTCAGAAAGATCCGAACAAAACTGAAAGGGCTACATTGATGACAAGGTCAAATATCGGCATTTTCAGCAATCAAAGGGACGTTACTCAACGATAAATGCGCCGACTTGACCGGTTTTTGAACTCATACGAGTTTATTATCCCCAGCCACCTTACATATAAGTTTCAGAAAGATCCGACCGAAACTGAAGGGACTACGGTGATGACAAGGTCCAAAATTGGCATTTTCAGCAATCAAAGGGACGTAACTCAATGACAAATGGGCCTACTTGGCCGGTTTTTGAAGTCATCCGAGATTTTATCCGCAGCCACCTTACATATAAGTTTCAGAAAGATCCGATCAAAACTGAAGGCGCTACGGTGATGACGAGCATTTTCCCATTGTAAGTCCATGGGACCTTGTGGTTGCCATAGCAAACAAAGTTTTTGAGCGATTTCGAAAAAAAAAGTTTATGTCATCAATGCCCCACCAGAGGCATGCTACAGATGATAAATGATTGGGATCAGCCTGCATGCTGCAGAGATATAGCTGCTCAAAAGTGTGGACGGACGACGGAGGACCCCCTATACTATAAGCTCCCCTGGAGCCTTCGGCCCAGGTGATCTAAAAATCGGCATTTCCAGCAATCATAGGGACGTAACTCTGTGATAAATGGGCCGACTTGGCCAGTTTTCGAACTCACTCGAGTTTTTATCCCCAGCCACCTTACATATAAGTTTCAGAAAGATCCGACCAAAACTGAAGGGGCTACGGTGATTACAAGGTCAAAAATCGGCATTTTCGGCAATCAAAGGGACGTAACTCTATGACAAATGGGCCGACTTGGTCGTTTTTGAACACATCCAAGGTGTAATCTCCTGCCACCTTACTTATAAGTTTCAGATAGATTCGAACAAAACTGAAGGGGCGGCGGTGATGACAAGGTCGAAAATCGGTATTTTCAGCAATCAAAGGGAAGTAAAACTCTGTTAAATGGGCGGACTTGGCCAGTTTTCGAACTCATCCGGGATTTTATCCCAAGCCACCTTACATATATAAGTTTCAGAATGATCCGGTATTTTCAGCAATCAAAGGGAAGTAAAACTCTGTTAAATGGGCCGACTTGGCTGGTTTTCAAACTCATCCGAGGTTTTATCCCCAGCCACCTTACATATAAGTTTCAGAAATATCCAATCACAGCTGAACTGGCTGCGGTGATGACAATGTCAAAAATCGGCATTTTCAGCAATCAAAGGGAAGTAACACTATATTAAATGGGAGGACTTGGCCGGTTTTCGAACTCATCCGGGGTTTTATCCCCAGCCACCTTACATATAAGTTTCAGAAAGATCCGATCAAAACGGAAGGGGCTACCGTGATGACAAGGTCAAAACTCGGCATTTTTCAGCAATCAAAGGGGTGAAACTCTATGATAAATGGGCCGACTTGGCCGGTATTCGAACTCATCCGAGTTTTTATCCCCAGACACCATACATATAAGTTTCAGAAAGATCCGATCAAAACTGAAGGGGCTACGGTGTTGACAAGATCAAAAATCGGCATTTTCAGCAATCAAAGAGATGTAACTCTATGATAAATGGGCCGACTTGGCCGGTTTTCTAAGTCATCCGAGGTTTTATCCCCAGCCATCTTACATATCAGTTTCAGAAAGATCCGATCCAAACTGAAAGGGCTACCGTGATGACAAGGTCAAAAATCGGCATTTTCAGCAATCAAAGGGACTTAACTCTTTGATAAATGGACCGACTTAGACGGTTTTCGGAATCATCCGAGTTTTTATCCCAAGTCACCTTACATATAAGTTTCAGAAAGATCCGAACAAAACTGAAGGGGCTACGGTGATGACAAGGTCAAACATCGGCATTTTCAGCAATCAAAGGGACGTTACTCTATGATAAATGGGCCGACTTGGCTGGTTTTCGCACTCATCCAAGGTTTAATCAAATAATCCCCAGCCACCTTACATATAAGTTTCAGAAAGATCCGATCAAAACTGAAGGGGCAACTGTGATGACAAGGTCACAAATTGGCATTTTCAGCAATCAAAGGCACGTAACTCTATGATAAATGGACCGACTTAGCCGGTTTTCGAACTCATCCGAGTTTTTATCCCTAGCCACCTTGCATATAAGTATCAGAAAGATTCAATCAAAACTGAAAGGGCTACCATGATGACAAGTTAAAAAATCGGCATTTTCAGCAATCAAAGGGATGAAACTCTATGATAAATGGGCCGACTTGGCTGGTTTTCAAACTCATCCGAGGTTTTATCCCAAGCCACCTTACATATAAGTTTCAGAAATATCCAATCACAGCTGAACTGGCTGCGGTGATGACAATGTCAAAAATCGGCATTTTCAGCAATCAAAGGGAAGTAACACTATATTAAATGGGAGGACTTGGCCGGTTTTCGAACTCATCCGGGGTTTTATCCCCAGCCACCTTACATATAAGTTTCAGAAAGATCCGATCAAAACTGAAGGGGCTACCGTGATGGCAAGGTCAAAAATCGGCATTTTCAGCAATCAAAAGGACGTAACTATATGATAAATGGGCCGACTTGGCCGGTGTTCGAACTCATCCGAGTTTTTATCCCAAGCCACCATACATATAAGTTTCAGAAAGATCCAATCAAAACTGAAGGGGCTACGGTGATGACAAGGTCAAAAATCGGCATTTTCAGCAATCAAAGGGACGTAACTCTACGATAAATGAGCCGACTTGGCCGATTTTCGAACTCATACAAGGTTTTATCCCCAGCCACCTTACATATAAGTTTCAGAAAGATCCGATCAAAACTGAAGGGGCTACCGTGATGACAAGGTAAAAAAAACGGCATTTTCAGCAATCAAAGTGACGTAATTCTATGATAAATCGGCCTACTTGACTGGTTTTCGAACTCATCCGAGTTTTAATCCCCAGCCACCTCATATATAAGTTTCAGAAAGATCCGATCAAAACTGAAGGCGCTTCGGTGATGACAAGCATTTTCCCATAGTAAGTCTATGGGACCTTGTGGTTGCCATAGGAACCAAAGTTTTAGAGTGATTTCGTAAAAAAGTTTATGTCATCAATGCCCCACCAGAGGCATGCTACAGATGAGATATGATTGAGATCAGCCTGCAGGCTGCAGAGATATAGCTGCTCAAAAGTGTGGACGGACGACGGACGGACGACGGACCCACTGTACTATAAGCTCCCCTGGCGCCTTCGGCCCAGGTGAGCTAAAAACCAAGAATTGGCTTCCTTGTTCATGACACATAGTCCCAATGCCATGCATGCACCTGTAAAATTTCATAAATATATTCCATACGGTTTAGGAATTATGGCCCGGACACAGTTTACTACAAGGAACTAAGTCCAGGGCAGATAATTCAAAAACCAAAATAGCAAGGTTGTCTTTCTTGCCCATGACACATCGTCCCGATGCCATGCATGCACCTGTAAAGTTTCATTAATATATATTCCATACGGTTTAGGAGTTATTGCCTGGACACAGTTTACTATATGGAACTAAGTCAAGGGCAGATAATTCACAAAACCAAAAAAGCAAGAGTTGTCTTCCGTGTTCATGACACATCGTCGCACCTGTAAAGTTTCATACATATATTTCATACGGTTTTGGAGTTATGACCCGGACACAGTTTACTATAAGGGATTAAGTCAAGGGCTAATAATTCAAAAACCAAAAAAGCAAGAGTTGTCTTCCTTGTTCATGACACTATCTCAATGTCATACATGCACCTGTAAATTTTCATAAATATATTCCATACGGTTTAGGAATTATGGCCCGGACACAGTTTACTACAAGGAACTAAGTCCAGGGCAGATAATTCAAAAACCAAAACAGCAAGGTTGTCTTCCTTGCTCATGACACATCGTCTCGATGCCATGCATGCGCCTGTAAAGTTTCATTAATATATATTCCATATGGTTTAGGAGTTACGGCCCGGATACAGTTTACTATAAGGAATTAAGTCAAGGGCAGATAATTCAAAAAAACAAAAAAGCAAGAGTTGACTTCCGTGTTCATGACACATCGTCGGACCTGTAAAGTTTCATAAATATATTCCATACGGTTTAGGAGTAATGGCCCGGTCACAGTTTACTATATGGAACTAAGTCAAGGGCAGATAATTCAAAAACCAGAAAAGCAAGAGTTGCCTTCTTTGTTCATGACACATCGTCTAATTGCCATGCATGCACCTGTAAAGTTTCATAAATATATTCGATAGGGTTTAGGAGTTATGGCCCGGAACCAATTTACTTTTAGGAACTAAGTCAAGGGCAGAAAAAAAAGTTGTCTTCCTTGTTAATGACACATCGTCTCCATGCCATGCATACACCTGTTAAGTTTCAATAATACGTTCCATGCGGTTTAGGAGTTATGGCCCGGACACAATTTACTATAAGGAACTAAGTCAAGGGCAGATAATTCAAAAATCCAAAAAGCAAGAGATGTCTTCCTTGTTCATGAAGCATCGTCTCAATGTAATGCATGCACCTGTAAAGTTTCAAAAATATATTCCATACGGTTTAGGAGTTATGGCCCAATCACAGTTTACTATAAGGAACTAAGTCAAGGGCAGATTATTCAAAAACCAAAAAAGCAAGAGTTGTCTTCCTTGTTCACGACACATCGCCTCAATGCCATGCATGCACCTGTAAAGTTTCATAAAATATATTCCATACTGTATAGGAGTTATGGCCCGGACACCGTTTACTATAAGGAACTAAGTCAAGGGCAGATAATTCAGAAACCAGAAAAGCAAGAGTTGCCTTCCTTGTTCATGACACAGCGTCTAATTGCCTTCCTTGTTCATGACACATCGTCTAATTACACACAAATATATTATGACCCGGACACAAAGTGGGACGGACGTATGGACGGACGGCTGACGGACAGGGATAACACTGGATTCCCCTTCCACTATTCGGACGGACAGGGGTAACACTTAATGCCCTTACGATATTCTACGAATAGGCGGGGCATAAAAATAAAAGTGTCTGCTGTTTTTCCATGGTTGAATAACATATTTAAGAATTTTCTCAGTACATTCTGAGCATTTCCATCTGCTAAGAATCTTTTTTTTTTTTTTTAAAAAGGTGTAACAGCGGGCACATGACGTCTATGCAACGATAAGACGTTAAAACACATTGTGTGGCCATTGGGAGTGGGTACATAAACAAGGGGAATAACTTGAGGAAAAAAATGTCATTTTAAAACCATTTAATTTTAACATTATAACCCTGATCAGACGCCGCGTTTAGCGAACTTCGACTGATTCGTCTTACCAAAGGCGAATGAAAACATGTTTATACCTACTTATGGCCAATACGGTATTGAAACATACGGATCCTAAAATATTTACCCACGAATGCCTCGGCCCGCCAGTCTGGCGGGCCGGGGCTTGGAGAAAAAGATTGGGCTGCATGATGCTTCCTAGCAGACCTGAAACAGACGACACGCGAGTACGGGTAAAATGCTTCGAAGGGAAACGCCTGCCCGGGCAGTGGTGTGAATCAGAAGGTCCAATGCATAGAAACATTTTGGTTTCATTGATTGATAAGACTTGAGATGTCACTTCATCTCAGTGTCGGGTAAAAGTTCCAACAAAATTGGAAGCAACTTCTCAAAAAGGGCCTAAATAGTGTTGACGGGGACGTTAAACCTCAAATTAAACATACAAACAAAACAGATTTTAACATCTTCTGTCCCAAGACACTAAAGTACCCGAGTTTACGACGGGGGCGCCAAACATCAATTCCAACAAATGCCAATTGTTCCAATACCGGGACACATTGAAACAGTTTCTTTTGTTTGTATTGGAGCTTAACGGCCCAGTCAGCACCATTTTAGGTCATTTTTGAGCCGGTCAGTTTACATATCCACACTTTTCCTGGACAGAGAATGACCGTCGAAAAGATTTCATGATCAATATACACGAAAGAATGTTGCCGACCCAGGCAGGTATCGAACCCGCGTCCTCCTGATCACCAGTCATACGCGCACCCGACTGAGCTACCGAGGCCGGCATGGAAACAGTTCAGCCTCTGATAAGAGGCAACAGAATGTGGCGTCTGGTCGCTGTCTTCACTGTTTTCTTAAATTGAAACTAACAGCTTAAAGAATAAACTTTGTAATCAAGGCTCTCGAAAGCGGGTGAATTACTATGTTCGATGTCGGTCAGTAACGGATAGTTTACTGATATTACTAGCGCTATTTGACCCTTATAACCATGTAGACCGGTGCAAACCCCGAGGTGAAAATACCTTGTACCTATGCAAACCTTGTAGATCCAGATAAGACGGCATGTAAGGAGCAGTCTCGCCAAGATCTACACGTACACAGTTTGTCATCATGCCAATGAACAAGACAGAAATCCCTTTCTATAAGAATATATTTAAAGCTAGAAGAGTCCTGTTTAGAAACTGAGCAATGAAAGGATAAAATCGTTGGAAAGTGCGTAGCTATAGGGAATTGTTTTCTTTTCAGAACTCGTATTTCAGTGCCAATTTATTTGTAAAAGTTACGAGTTCGTTTTGTTTGTTTGTTTGTTTGATGTTTAACGTCCCCGTCAACACTGTAAAGGTCACTTGGAGACGTTGCTTCCAATTTTGTGGGACTTTTACCCGACATTGAGATGAAATGACATCTCAAGCCCTGTCGCCTAATGGAACCAATAGGGTTTATTAGCATGGACAGTCCGCCTCGCACCGCGGTTCCTGAGCAGGCTTAGATCCTCTAAGCGGTTTACCAGTAATAGTGTGCGGGCCGGATTCAGCGCTGCGTGGAAGCATCATGCAGACCATATATTTCTTCAAGCCCCTATGGGCGGGGGCATCTTACGAGTTCGTAATTAGCATGTTATGTATTTCAAACTTTTCAAATGTTCCATGCTCATCCCAGTACTGTCATGTTGGGCCTTAAGGACTTTTTCTATTAAGTGCATGTTCGAAGAAGCGGACGCGCTATGGTTTGGTCCGCTACCGGATGTAGAATTGCGTTGACATAGAAACTTGATAATCAAATTTCAACTTCCAAAAACTTGATACAAGTATCAACTTTTAAAAAGAAACACGACAAGCTAGGCAATGGAAGGTCAGGTGGTTTTCTACGGCTACTCCGGTTTTCACTTCCCTTGATTAATGATCGACTCGTTATAAGTGAAATAATCTTAAAAGGGCTGTAACCTCAACCCTCATTCATAAGAACAAAAAGAAAAACAAACAAGAGAATGAAAACAATCACTCACACAATCTTAAACAAACAAACAAAACAGAACAAAAAAAAAAAAAAAAAAAATAAATAAATAAAATATATATTTAAAAAAATAATTAACCATATGGGCCAGCTCATTAAAAAAGGGATACTTATGGTATACACGACAGAAATGAGTATAGAACCAGGCACAAGTTTGTTTTTGGAGACGTTGCTTCAAAATTTGTGGGACTTTATCAGACACTGAGTTGCAACGACATTTCATGCCCTGGTGTCCAATGAAACCAATAGGATATATATGCATAGACGGTCCGACTCGCGCTACTTTGCCTGAGCAGACTTAGAGCGTCTAAGTGGTTTATAATACCAGTACTCATGTTCGGTCAGTTTCAGCTCTGCGCAGCCAAATCTATATCTTCAATCCCCAATGGGTGGGGACCGAGAGAACTTGACGTGGCTTCATTTCTCCAAGAAACACACGCGCATTTAAGAACATAAATCGAGGAACGCTAAAACATTTTCTCATGTGCTGGCTCAAATAAATAAAACTAGAGACCCAAGTGGACCAAAATCGCTCACCTGGATGAGGCTGAAGATTTTCAAGATGGCCAACATGGCAGCCATGTCAGACAACAGAATAGAATAATTTCTCCATGTTAACCTAATTCCTCCGATTCATCCAATCAAGTTTCAGCTCCATCAAACCTTCAGTTCAGGAGTGGTGGTTTGAAGAATTTCAAGATGGCCGCCATGTCGCCCGAACCGTTGGTTCGGGAAGAGATGTCATTTAAAGAATTTCACGATGGCCGTCACAGTGGACATCCTGGATACCGGAACAGATCAATTTTAGCAAATCTGAATTGCCATTTCGCCCCAATGCCTTCCATGAAGTTTCAACTTGATGGAATAATTTTGTAAAATCTGAATCTCCATGTTGCACCGATGCCTAATATCAAGTTTCAGCTTGATCAGACCTCTGGTTTGAGAGCAGATGTCGTCTAAATAATTTCAAGATGGCAGCCACGGTGGCCATCTTAGACACTGGAACGGAAGAATTTTAGCAAATGTGAATCTCCATGTCACCCCAAAGCCTCCCACCAAGTTTCAGCTCAATTGCACCTTTGGTTTGGGCGGAGATGCCGTTTGAAGAAATTCAACAAGGCTGGCATGGCGGTCATCTTGGAAATCCGAACAGATTGATTTGAGCATGTAAACTCCGACGCCTCCCATTTAGTTTCAGCTCAATTCGACCTTTGGTTCGGGAGGAGATCTCGTCTGAAGAATTTCAAGATGGCCACCATAGCGGTCATCTTTGATATCGGAACGGAACGAAGTTTGCAAATCTGAATCTCCATGTCACCCTGGTGCCTCCCATCAAGTTTCAGCTCAATTCGACCTTTGGTTCAGGAGATGTCCTTTGAAGAATTTCAAGCTGGCCGCCTTGGTGGCCATCTTGGAAATCCGAACACAACCATTTAACAAATCTGAATCTCCATGTCAACCCGATGCCTCCCATCAAGTTTCAGCTCAATTCGACCTTTGTTTGGGAGGAGATTTCGTTTGAAGAATTTCAAGATGGCCACCATGGGGGCCATCTTGGAAATCTAAACGGAACCATTCAAGTAAATCTGAATCTCAATGTCACCCCGATGCCTCCCATCAAGTTTCAGCTCAATTCGACCTTTGGTTTGGGATAAGATTGCGTTTGAAGAATTTCAAAATGCTCAACTCGACCTTTGGTTCGGGAGATGTCATGGCGGTTGTCTTGGATATCGGAACGGAACGTTTTTAGCAAATCTGAATCTCAATGTCACCCCGATGCCTCCCGACAAGTTTCAGCTCAATTCGACCTTTGGTGTGTGTCTGTTTGTGTGTGTGTGTGTGGGGGGGGGGGAGATGTCGTTTGAAGAATTTCAAGATGGCCGACATTGCGTGCCATCTTGGATATCGGAACGGAACGGTTGTAGCAAATCTGGATCTCCATGTCACCAGGATGCCTCCCACCAGGTATCAGCTCAATCTGACTTCTATTGTGGAGGAGATGTCGAAAATGTGAAACAGGCCACGGCATAAGCTTACCTGGAGCTTAGCTCGAGGTGAGCTAATAAACAAGAGAGCCAAGTTGGTTGTACATCGCTCCCCTTGAGTCGTTTGTCGCCTCCAGAGTGCACAAATGATTTAAATAGTACATAGTACACTGATAAGACTCATCTTCCAACTGAACCCTTATTTCAACTTATATTCAGTCTCAGTAAGACAAACAATCTGGCAAAATTTCGCGAAGATTTAAGCAAAACTGTAGCATCTAAAGATAGAAAGAAATTTGGCGCAGTGACCTCGTCTTTTTATATGATATGATGACCAACATATCATCAATACAAACATACTGGTAAAGTTTCGTGAAGAATATTGCAAAACTGTAGACTCTAGAATTTGACCATCAAATTCTATACCAGAAAATAGGGTTTGACAGTCCATGTTCAAGCATTATTTTGTAAATGCAAAATGGCAAAATCATATATTAAGACCTCCTTTGGGACTGTTTAAGACCACTGTTGAGCAATCCAAAAGGTGCCCTCCCACCAGAGCATATTGGATGTCGAAAACACAAAGAAAATGTAATTGAAACCTTCTAAATTTGTCTTAAGTTTAGGTGAGCTTATGTCAAAATAACACTTTTTAACCGGAAATGAAGATCAAGAACGATAACATATATTTTGTCCGATTGTGCTGTTTCTTGTTACCTGGAGGAGTGAGCTCTCTTGGATACATGTTTGACAAGATTAGGTGGGATTTTGTTGCGATTTTTCCTAGTAGAAACACCAGTTACATATCTTAAGAGTGAGTGAGTGTTGAGTTTTACGTCCCACCAACAGCTAAGGTCATACGGAGACGGGACCTCGGTTTAAAGACTCATCCGAAAGTCTGGAGAAGCCCGGGATCGATTCTGCGACTCCTGGTTTAAAAGGCGAGTAGCGTAACCACACATATCTTAAGAACGATAATTTATCTTTAAAAGTATTTTGGGAAATTTCAGCAATTTCGCATTACAAGAACCCCGTTTAAACCCATTTTGTACCGGAAATCCCAAAACGGGTACCCTAGCAAACAGTGCAGGCCCAGGTCAGACGCCACAGAACGCGGCGTCTGATCAGGGCCTACACTATTTGCAAAAAAAAAAATCAGCTTTTTCCATGGGAGTTTTACGTCCCATCAAACGCTTAAGTCATACGGAGACGGGACCTAGGTTTAAAGACACACCCAAAAGTGTGGTGAAGCCCGGAATCGAACCCAGGACGCCTGGTTTATGAGGCGAGTAGCTTATCCACTACACCATGGAGGCCTCTATATTTTCCAAATAAATTTTAAACATAAGACAACCTGTCACCCCTGAATTTCAAAATGAACTCCTGCAATAAGGAGAAAGATTCCATTCGGTACAAAAAGGGCTTAGTCCCTAGAGCGTTTCCCACATCTGCAGAAAAAAAATGTTACAGGGATGAATTATGAATTATTATTAGAACCGGGGCACAGCATTTCCTACGATTTACACGAATCATATCAACCTGTGCATCTATACAGACATCAGTAGCTCGGACTACCCCAATATCGAACAAAGGTTAGTAGTCCCAAAGTTGTTCGAACCATTGGAGTTCGACCGTAAATTAATCGGCTGAAAGGACTGATGCTTTTTCCTTGCATATATTAGATATAAGATATGAGATATTCACAAATTCATAGCCTTTGACAGCGAAATCTGCAGGTATGCTAAAAGTTTCAAGCGTTTCAATTATACGTTGATTATGACTAATGTTCATCATTTGTCACTCCGCAAATTTTGAAAACTAGTTTTTCTGCTCGGACAATGACATGGGCTTCATCATGACAAAAGTAGGTCAAGTATTAAGTTCCATAAAGGAGACAGAATAAGGAGCCAAAATACTCATTTGTTATGTGAATAAAATAAGCCACGTCACAAGAAAATCCGATTTTCGCGATTTGCGACCAAGTTTATGCCACAAAACGGCCTGTTCAGCTATACAACATAGCAAAATTCTTGATATTTTAGACATGCAAACTAGAGATGTGGATATGGTATTATGCGAACACAAAGGCGCAGATCAGTATGCATTCGCACAGTCTGATCTGCACCTTTATAGTTCGCAAATGACAATGGCAAATTTTCTCGTCACCTGGCTAAAAAGCATATGAGCCCCGCCAAGCGAATTTGTCTTCGAGCATTCCGTCATGACAAATTTCAACTGCGCATGCCCAGCCATTCAGAGGGGCCAGGGATATGGCTGTCTGTCTGAAGGTTCCTCTTGATTCACTGCTTGTATGGGCTAGCAGCGAAGGTTCTGGCTAGACTGCGCGGATGCGCAGGCTCGCCTGAACCTTCGCTGCTCGCATAGGCGATAAGTACCAAAATCGCTTGACGGGGCCCATATGATAACCGAAAATCAAGATCAGATATCATAGGAGCCGCGACAAGAGAGAATATGACTTAGAGCGCATGCACTCAGCGAATACTAACATGGTCCTATGTACCCTGTCAATCAGACTGCAGCCTACCGATATGTATGAAGAACAACTGGGTACCTGGGCATCCATACAACACATATGCAAGACTGGTCAGACTGTGCGGATGTACAGGCTGATCTGGCCGTCCTCGGTATCTCAGTCGGATGCGCATCTGACTGGTGAACAGGGGGCGCGGGGTCGATACCTACCGGGGTCGCCAACATTATTTCACGGAGATTGATCATGAATTCTTTTCTACGGTCATTCTCTCCCTCCGCTGTTTCAAGAAGGGCAGTTGTCAGTTTCTGGCGAAAGAATGTGCATTGTACTGGTTAACCACTTACATATTTTTGGACATGTGCGCATAGAAGAGACTCAGATCAGCCTGCGCATTATTAACGCAGTGTGATCAGCGTCTTCGCTGAATGCACTATATATGTGTCCGTTGACGAAGATGACCGAACTCATTCTTCGCTGAATGCCAAAGAGACATTGTCACTTGATAGGGTTGAATTATTATGACACTTTTGTAACTTATTACAGTCTTTGTATTTTATAAAACACCCCGGGCACCTGTATTACTCTAGAAATTGGGACATCACGTTAACAGGTCCGTGTCGCTGTGGTTCGAGTCTCGCTCGGGTCAGATGTGAGACGCCATGTTCTGCAACGGAAGATCAGGTTTTTTTTCTCATTTTCTCAGGGTTCTCCGCTTTTCGCCCACCGGCTCGAAATAAGTGAAATGACCATGAAACCAAAAATAAATAAATAAATGAATAAATAAACAATAGCAAGTTCGTGTAGGTAACAGCCCTGTAAACCCCACTCTGCATGGAGAAGCTGTTTTTTTTTTTTTTTTTGTTTTGTTTGGTGTGAGGTTTAACGTCCCCACCAAGACTGTATAGGTCATTTTGGAGACGTTGCTACCAATTTTTTGGGACTTTTATCCGACACTGAGATGAAATGACTTCTCAAGCCCTGTCGCCAAATGAAACCAACAGGGTTTATAAGCATGGACGGACCGACTCGCACCGCTTTGCCTGGGAAGGCTAAGATCCTCTAAGCGGTTTACCAGTACTTGTGTGCGGTCGGTTTAAGCTCCGCGTGAAAGCATCATGTAGCGCATCTATTTCTTCAAGCCCCGATTGGCGGGGGCCGCTGAGAAACTGGGATACATTTCTGCTCGAAAACATAGGTTGCGGGGCGATTATAACACCCTATGTTTAGGGTATGAACAAAAAACAATATCAAAAATTTTCATTGGAAAAATAAATTTTAAAAGAAAAGTGCACGTTTCATTGCAATGCTCCTTCTAAATGTAGCCCCAGACAACGGGGTAAATAAGAATGATATCCTTTCTATTTTTCCTTACATATATTACGATAACACACCCTATGTCTTGGAGCAGAAATAAGAATAATGTACACCCCTGTAAACCCCAATTTTCTCTTTATTAAGTTGGATTTATGGAAGTTCATTTCACGGACTCAACGAGGCGATTCTTAGAAGTACCAATAACGTATGCCCCTTAATTATCCCTGAAGTATCCTTCTTACTTCTCCCTAGTTGCAAGACAGCCTCGGTAGCTCAGTCGGATGCACGTCTGACTGGTGATTCGGAGGTTGCGGATTCGATAACCGGGTGATCTGTAACTTTGTTTTGTTGAGAATGACCATGAAATCTTTTCTACTGTCATTCTCTCCCTTCCGCTGAATCAAGAAGGGCAGTTGTCAGTTTCTGGCGGAAAAAGTTCATTGTTCTGGTTAACCACTTACGTATAAGGTTACATCTAGTTAGTATGGTTATGATATAACCTAAATAGTGTTGACGGAGCCTTTTCAACTCCAACAAACAAAAATAAACCTTAGTTGCATCTATGACTGAAATAAGACGATACTTCAAGACTCTTCAAATAATTCAAATTATAGTTGTAGGACAGGCCAATTTACAGTTTTTCGATCCCACCCCATCCCAACACCTTTTTGACAAACGGCGTTGACTCTGGTTAGATGCCGCGACCTGTGGCATCTAAGCTGGGGCTACACTGTTTGCCATTACCCTTTTTCAGGGATGCCAGGCAGGAAGGTCACAGTATACGTATAACTCAACTTTATCCCAAATAGAATCTTCCAATTATGGTTTGTTTTGATTTTGGTAATTTTCTCAAAGTTGCCCTTGCATTTAAACAGAAAGTGTAGACCCAAATCAGACGCCTGCTCTGGGTTTTCACTATCTGTCAAATGTCCCAAAATATGATGCTAGGCATCTACGAGTAAAGGTATAACTGTCACGCAATTTGATATTTTAAAGAGGGAACTAATGCCCAGCGATCATATGAGCCCCGCCAAGCGAATTTGTGTCTTCGAGCATTCCATCATGAGAAATTTTAACTGCGCATGCCCAGCCATTCAGAGGGGCCAGGGATATGGCTTTCTGTCTGAAGGTTCCTCTCTATTCACTGCTTGTATGAGCGAGCAGTGCAGGTTCTGGCGAGACTGCGCGGATGCGCAGGCTCGCCTGAACCTTCGCTGCTCGCATAGGCGATAAATACCAAAATCGCTTGACGGGGCCCATATAATACTACCCGTTTCAAAACAAGGTAAAGTATCTGAAAGGTGACATTACATCCAAACATGTTAACTTTGTAGTTGACATTGCATTTACTAGTTTTTACGGCGTAGCCGTTATAGTTTTGCTTTTGTCCTACATTTTTCGTTATTCCATTGGTCAATAAAACCACATGTCCAAGGAGATGACCATTTCATTGGTCAATGATTTGCATAAATAAATCTACTCAAAAATACGACAGTTTACTGAAGTTTTAACCTAGGAAATGTTTCGTTTTTTATGTGAGACATGAATGAAAAATATATACAGTTTCGGCTTGCTCACCGTCTTGTCCTTTGATGACCATACGTCATATGTATAATTGTGTTTCTAGTGAATTCTGTAACTGCTGCGGTGAATAGCTATTTTTACCTAATTTCACGTGGTTGGTCTATATAGCGAAAGGAACCATTTCGCGAAAGGAACCTTCCTTTCGCGAAAGGAAGAATTTTCTGCGAAAGGAATTGTTTGTTTGATTTGAGGTTTAACGTCCCCATCAACACTGTGTAGGTCATTTTGGAGACGTTGCTTCCAAGTTTGTAGGACTTTTACCCGACATTGAGATGAAATGACACCTCAAGCCATGTTGCCCAATGAAACCAATAAAGAGATATAGCATGACAAAAACATGTAATAATCGCATTACAAATTGACAGATGTTTAATTTACAATATATGCTAAATAAAAGTTGCAGTGTATCCTTTGTCTTCAGCATACTTTATGTTCTCCATTTTAACACAAAATGGACATTTTCGAATATCATTAATGTTATATTAATCTGAAAAAGAATAAGTGTAATTTGACTTTTAATTAGGTGCACATAATGCGTTTACGTTCACCATAGCGACAACCCTAAATGTTAACCCTAGAATTTGTGTTCAAAAACAGTAAATGATAACGTTTTCTTATTTGTTGTGCATATACTTGAGATCATATGCTCTTGAAATGAGGTCATGTTTTTAACCTTGACCTTTTACATTGACCTTAGCTCAAACAGGCGGGACACCGCCCTCTGCAAAGCTATTTTTCCTCGCGTGACATCTGAATTGTTTGAATACAGTAAACCAGTTCATAGCTAGACAATTGTTGCTGTCACTATTGTAGCTCATATTGCACGACCCGCAGAAAAAGCGACCGACTGAAGTCGGTTGATTTTCTAAGAGTGCCCTAAAATCACCGTGTCATTCTGTCAGTCTGTCTGTCCGTCCGTAACCCGTTTGTGAAAATTGGTGATAGTGACTTAACCGCTTGGAATATTTAAACAATTTTTGGCATACTGATAGATATCAATGAGATCTAACCAATGAACTTACGAAATATTACATTCCATTTAGTATAGCCTCGCCGAGGCGAAAAATGTGAAAATTTTCGAACTGCTTCTCCTCGGAAACCGTTGGGCCGATTGAAGTCAAATTTCATATGGAGCCTCTATGGGATGGGGGAAACCAAAATTTGCTCATGGGGTCCAGGTCACATGACCAAAATGGCCGCCAAACCATATATGGTCTGTCTGTCTGTCCGTCCGTAACCCGTTAGTGAAAATTGGTGATAGTGACTTAACCGCTTGGAATATTTAAACAATTTTTGGCATACTGATAGTATCAATGAGGTCTAACCAATGAACTTGCGAAATATTACATTCCATTTAGTATAGCCTCGCCGAGGCGAAAAATGTGAATATTTTCGAACTGCTTCTCCTCGGAAACCGTTGGGCCGATTAAGGTCAAATTTCATGTGGAGCCTCTTTGGGATGGAGGAAACCAAAATTTGCTCATGGGGTCCAGGTCACATGACCAAAATGGCCGCCAAGCCATATATGGTAAAAACCCTTCAAAATAGTCTTCTCCAGAACCACTTGGCAGATTTCCACGAAACTTGATACATAGCATCTGGGACGTAGGCCAATCATAAATTGCTAAAATGGTGACCCTGGGTTGACCTCGACCTTCTTTGTGCCTAGGTCAAACTTTGACACATATGCTTTTGTATTGGAAAAGTGAGAATTCATTTTATCCTGCAAACGATTCAGAATACAGTACTAAAGTATTTGATATATTTTTGCTCCTTACGATAAGGCGCATTTATTGGGGGAACCGTTTGAGGTCCAGGTCACATGACCAAAATGGCCGCCATACCCATATATGGTAACACTCATAAAGCTAAAAGCATCCGGCGGGTCGTGCACTTCAGCTGAAGCACTGGTTTCTAAACAACCTTCCAATTAAATCTACGCCGCATATCTTTTTTAAAGATATTTCTTGTTTGACATCAAACTTGTTATCTGATAAGATCATCACCCACGAAGTTGAGCAAAAGCAGGAGATTTCTCACAGATTAACAACTGTCGCAATGTCGTTAAAACTGTTAAATAAGAAAGTGCCAAGATGATGAATGTTTTTTTTTTTTTACTTCCATTTTTCAATCATATTACATCTAACCAGCATGATGCGTGTTACTTTTTAAGCGCCAAGCAATGAATAATGATAATGATAATAATAATAACAATACAGTTCATTAAAACCAATGCGACATGGACACGTGAGATCGAAATAACACCTTTTTCACAATAAATGTGTAAAAGGATTCCAAATAAAGCTAAAACATGGAATTTGGTCGCTTGTTTGCCTGTTAAGCTGAATTATGTCAGAAAATGGCTGAACATTCTGCAAACAGTGAAGGCCTTTACCCATATATACCTACAAGTAGCGTCCCTTTGCTGGGACATTGGCAAACAGTGCAGACCCAGATCAGACGCCACAGAACGCGGCGTCTGATCTGGGTCTACACTATTTGCTTAAAGAGCATTCCTTTTTGTAAAAATTGCAACAATAGCAAACCTGACAACCCTAAAATTGGAGAGGAACCACTGGTGGAAGATTCCATTGTAATATTCGGGTTAATAAGGCGCCACAGAACTCTGCTAAGTCTTACCTGTACCTATACTGTTTGTCAATATCCCGTTTCTGGATTCCCTGTATAATTCGGAAAACAAGAAACTAAATACCGTCTCATATTAACCCTTATCCCGTTGAATAATTAATTTTATCATATGACGCGACGTCTGAGAGTGTAATAACGCCATGTATTATTTTCGATAATCCACTAGAGGATTAAATATGCAAATTAGGTAGATACGTCCCGTAACGTTACATGTACGACGTCCTAAACGACTTCATGTTGACTAATGGCGGAATATTGACATTTTTGTAAACAAACGTGAATAAAATGCGTTATAAATGTCATATGATAAATAGAATCTTGCATTCGTGCTCATGTATTATTGAATTTATTAAACTCGTTGAAGAAAAGGGATAAAATGCTCGGCAAAGCCTCGCATTTTATCCATTTTCCTCAACTCGTTTAATACATTCAATAATACATGAGCACTCATGTAAGATCCTCTATTAGCCACACGAATTTCTGACTATCAACCAATCAAATTTCTTGATATAGTCATTTAAATTTGCAAACTTAATAACAAACAGATTAGGTGACTTCTTCAAAAGCTATCTGATCTTGATCTACACTGTATGCAAAGGTAGGGAGGATAAGAGCCTAAGTAAATGGAAAGGTTTTTAATCTAAATTCACCTGTGTTTCCTATTTCGTTTCAGATGAGTCCGGCTGGGGCTATGTTGGCCACAAAGGTATTTATTCTGTAAACAGACGTTTTAAAGATTCGGACACAGTAAAGAGCTCTGTCGTCTCTATAAATATATATTACTGCTGTGAATCCCCCCACCTTCCCTGCCCATCAGGGTTAGGAGAAAATAGATCGGGCTGCATGGGTACTTCTGCTTTCGCCCATCGCTGATTAAGATCGTCTTAATCTTGAAAGGGTCGTAAAACCAAAACAAAAAAAGCACGTATAGTCTCCCTTGTTAAAACATGACTACTCTCATTGCGCCCCTAGGTATTCATTGAAAAAAAAGGTAAATTTCACTACGTTTTTCCTTGGGGGCAATTAAAATTGTCAGTAAAACAATGCATCTGTATGATGCACCAGGATCAATCAATCATTGACATGTATATCGAAAATTTGCAATCACAAGGAAATTCACATATACACGTATTTACATGTGTTCATGTAAGGAATATGCATGCTTAAACATGCGATATTTGGATATAGCAGTTTTGTCTTCAATTTTAGTACTTATTCTAATTTTTCTTATTCTGGAGTTAATCCACTGGCCGAACAGTAATCTCGGTGAGTCATATTTTCAAAATCTGTTGCAAATCAACGCTAACATGCATGCAATTGTCGTCGTCGTGCAACGCGATAAATTACGAGATGAGTAGGTGTCGCAAAAAAAGTCCGTGTGAGGACTATTTTACTAATCTCCATGGATCAGTTGTTCAAAACTAACAACGACGTTATTTAACATACAGTTAAAACTTTGATAAATTAATATAGCAGGCTGATATTCTTCCTGAAAAAAAAAGTGAGTAGCTTTTACAAATCATTTTTTTCCAGCAAGAATACCAGATTCTAATGCACTTGCGTATGTTGCGCGACGTCTGATTGGATAACGTCAAAAATTTGCGACAGTAGATTCTGCGATATACTGCCGGAAACCCGACGTCATCATGTAACGTCGTTTACCCTTGGCTGATATTTGGTTTTACGCAGCTCACAGCGATTGCCACTTTGAGCAAAATAGAAACAACATAATAAGTGCATTAGAATGGGGATAACGGTATTGAAAATTGTCATTCGGGGAGGTAAATCGTCGGTTTTACGGTCACAAATTCCATTATACGGCTCCCCTAGCGAGTCGCCGTAAAACGCAATATCCGACCGTAAAACCGCCGATTTACCTCCCCAAATGACAGTTTTCAATACAGTTATCCCCTAAATATTAGACACTGTATTTACTAGAACAGTTAACAATTTGACCACTAACGAGCTCAAGAGCGAATTCTTTCCTTTAAGAGTTAACCCCTATTGACATGGTAGACAAAATACTTTTGCAGGAGTTGCCTCCCCTGAAGGTGAACCCCTTTTCCTCAAACCCCTTAAACCCTTAAGACCTATTCAAAAAGCTATGCAACAGTCTAGGTCATGACAGGACAGAGTTTGACTAGCCGTTTAATTAGGATCTATAGTGTTTTCTATACTGTTAATCTCTATAATACTGGATGTGACCAAATCAAAGCATAACGAGACAAAGCTTCGGAATTGTAACCTTTCACTTGTAAATTATTAAATGGAATATGTAACACGTTTCAGAACAACACCCTTTGCCTGCGCACCTACATATTAGTGTCTTAAGCTTCCAAAGCTGTTGTATGCTCACTTGAACGCCTTTAAGGGAAGGGTCGTAACTGATGTTGGTAGAACTCGTGACCCAACCCCTTTGCTTTGTTTGTATGCAATGAAATACTATTAAACTAAACTTGAACGCCTCCCAAAACCGCGCATGCACTGTTCGGTGGCATTTTCATGACTGCCAAATTTCATTGACTTATGTCTTGGCTTTGATTGGAGATGGATCTTTGATTATTTTCTTACCCACCACATTATTTTTTTTTCTTTTGTTTTCTTTCCTTTTATGTGTTGTAATTTACGTGGATGCACATACCTGACATCATTATTTGTTTGTTTGTTTGAGTTAAGGTTTAACGTCCCGTCAACACTGTAAACGTCATCTTCCAGTTTTGTGGGACTTGTACCCGACATTGAGATGAAATGACATCTCAAGCCCTCCGCCCAATAAAACCAAATGGGTTTATATGTATGGACGGTCCTACTCGCACCGCATTGCATAGGCAAGCTTGGATCCTCTAAGCGGTTTACCAGTACTCGTGTGCGGGTCGGTTTCAGGTTTGCATGGAAGCATCATGCAGCCCATCTATTTCTTCAGGCCCCGATGGGCGGGAGCCAACATGACATCATTTAAAAATTCTGACGTCATTTTGAACGTTCCAGCCTATTGGCGACACAGAATTTCCCTGCCCTGCTAAAAATAGAACAAACTCTCGGATAAAGTGGAACCTCTATTTGACTTTATCCGTTACATTAACGAAAACACAGCTGTTCAAAAAGTAACTTTACCAACTTCCGGGTAAATGGGAGCTACTTGTGGACATTTAGCTACAAAATGCACAAACTTGCATTTGCCCATTCACCATATTTGCATTATTTGCTGTCTCCCAGCTTGCACATTGTCAATATTGGAAAAACAGGTAACCAGACCCCCCTGACCTTTCAAGGTCAAGGGGGTCTGGGTACCTGTTTTTCCAACACTGATAACCTTCAGACTAGGAACCAGCAGATAATGCAAAGAAGGTGAATACCATTCTGCTCAAGAGCTTTGCAAGGAATTAGGCATTGCGCATGCACAGATAACTTTTTGTGTCCGAGATGAAAGATCGTGTCCATTGAATATCGGAACTCACTGTACCTTTCCATCTCATGATCTTTTTTATTTTTGTCTCTCTATTGAAGATGAATTTTAGCTTCTATTTGCCTTGCACCCGTTTTCATATCTAATGGCGTTCTCTTTTCAGATTGACAGTGTTTAGTTAAGTGACCCAAAATGACTACGAGGACTGTTAAAATATGAATGCAACTAAGCACATAAAAGTGATGCAGTGGTAGATTTCGATGAAAAATTTATTTTGTCCCCTCAAAGTATTCCCCATTAACAGATATACAAACTTTCAGTCTTCAGATCTAATCATTGAATGCATTTTGGTAGTCTTTTCGAGGTATACTATGAAGGCACTGGAATATAGCAGAACCGAGGTGTTTGCGTTGTACAAATTTTCGACCAGAAAGGTATTTTTTCAGCCGCGGGAACAAATCAGTCACACGGGGCAAGGTCAGGGGAATACGGGGGGTGTTGGTGCGATTTTCCCGATTATGAATTTTGCAACATAAGAAATGAAACTTCGATTGTAAGTTTCAAAATTCCAATTTATTAACTATTCTCCTTTTGTATTCAGCCCTAACGATCTTGCGGGACGGCGTAACTAACACAAAAAAAAACCTAGCAACAACGTCAACGTCATTATAACGTTATAACGACGTTACGATGTCAGTACAACATCCAATTATGACAGTTTCTGTAATCTCTAATTAATCTCCTTTCCAGGGGGTGAGAGAGTTCAACAACCTTTTCCTGCTTCAGATAGTCTTGCACAATAAACGCCTTGTGCGATGACGCATTGTCATGTAGCAATCTGACATTGGCCAAACCAGTTGCGGGTCTTCGTTCTTTGAAATATTTCTTCAATGTTCGAAGAACTTTATTCTTGTAAAACTTCGCATTTACAGATTTGCCTTTAGGCACGGCAACCTGAATAGCAGGGCCCTGATTTGAAAAGAATATGGCATACATTACCTTCTTGACGCTCATGGTCCGCTTTGCAATGCATGGTCTTTTGCAATACTTTGTTGCCCATATTTTGTTCTGAATCTTTCGTTTTGGCTCAAAAAAGTGAACCCATGTCTCGTCACCTGTGACGACATTAGCGAAAGACCGTGCATTGTAATTTGGAAACTTTTTAAGCAACTTCTTGGCGCACTGAACGCGTGTCTTTTTCTGCTCATCTGTCAACAGATGGGGATTCCATCTAGCACAGATCTTTCTCATTTTCAAATCCCGTTTCAGAATTGTATGAGCTGCTCCTAATGAGATGCCAACCATACTAGCTATTTGCCTAGTGGTGTATAGTGCATCGGTAGCATCTATTTCTTTCACTCTAGCAACCATCTTGGCAGATTTTGCTCTTTTCGGCCGACGATCATGTGGTGCATCTTCTGTTGAGCCTAACCCACAGCTGAATTTCTTACACCAACGAAAAACTGTCGGAAAAGACATTTCATTATGCCCATAAACTGAACATATTTCATCAAAAATGTCTTTGCACCGTATACCAAGAATACAACGATTCTTAATATAGGACCGTATTTCAATGGCGTACTCTGACCTTCTTCCAACCATGTTTTGTATTAGTATACAAGAGTAGACAGTGTTTATTGAACGATATACATGGCTAAAGTGCAGGGATTTTAACAGGTTTGGTATCAATGTATAGGTAAAATGTTTTTTCTACGCTGTGATATTTATTTCCAGGTGATTTTCGCATTAGTCCATGAGAAAACGTTATACTTGCATTCATATTTGAACAGTCCTCGTAGAATGCAGAGTACGCTTACCTCTTACATCATGTCATATCATAGAGTTGTGTGAACCGTTTGATAGACAAATACGTTCTGTTTTATCTGAATGAAATTTTCTTCATTAGTAAAAAGTCCATGTGTCCTCTGTCTGCAAGCAGTAATAAATCAAACAACTGTCAACTCGTCATTTAATGTGTACTTCACAAAATGTTTCGGTGCACAAGGGCAGTCGGTCATTATTTTGCGAGGTACAGAGAAACTGCATGACCCCTGGAGAAATAGATAAAGCTGCACGGTGCTTCCATGCAGACCTGAAACCGACCGCACATGATTACTGGCAAACCGCTTACAAGGTCTTAGTCAAAAAAGATGTAAATCGGACCGTCCATGTATATAAACCCTACTGATTTCATTGGGTGGCAGGCACTGAGATGTCAATGTCGGGCAAAAGTCCAACACAAATTGAAAGTAATGTCTCGAAAATGACCTAAATAGTGTTGACGTGGACGTACTTCTATTCATTTTCCTCTTTCACCTGTGTCCCTCTACTGTCTCTCCCATCTCTTTACTCCCTTTCTCCAGGTCACGACTCAAAATTACGTGTCCTAAACCCCAAACTAATCATACCATTATGTATGTGTGTTTTGTTTGAGGTTTAACGTCCCCGTCAACACCATCTAGGTCATTTCATTTTGGAGACGTTGCTTCCATTTTTGTGGGACTTTTACCAGAGACATCTCAAGCCCTGGCGCCCAATGGAACCAATAGGGTTTATAAGCATGGACGGTCGGACTCGCACCGCTTTGCCTGGGCAGACTTAGATCCTCTTAGCGGGTTACCAGTACTCGTGTGCGGGTGGGTTTCAGCTCTGCGTGGAAGCATCGTTCAGCCCATCTATTTCTTCAAGCCCCGATTGGCGGGGGCCGACGTACCATTATGTAAAACATGATTTGAATAATTAAAAAAAAGGCAAAAAATCCTATCTTAGGATATTTTGGGATGCTATGAAGTAATGCTTTACTGTTGCCACAAACACCCAAAGACTAAATTTCTACGTCCTTGCCTGTGGAATTAGGCGTCATAGAATTATATTATGATCATAACCAACAAAACTGCACTGGAATACTTGCACAGATTTAGAAGAGAAGATTTATTTTTTCTTTCCTTTTACAAATCAATCAGAGCAGTTCCAAAAGGTACTTTTCTCTATATAAAGTTGAGCGTATTGTTTTTTTCCACGAAATTGCTCTGAGTATAGGTTTATGAGATGAGATCGTACAAAGCAATGCAGCCGCAAATGATTATTAAATATTAATTAGGAATAACCCTTTCCATTTTTAGAAATGAGTTTTATTTTTGAAACATGACGTTCATCATTAAATGTGTCAGTATGTTGAGAGTCTAAGGCATGTGAAAAACGTGACCTGATGTATGACAAATAGGAAACGTCATTTAGACAATGAAATTATCATGGTAATGAATCCATAAATACATTACTTTATATAGCAGAGTGAGTGAGTGATTGTTTTAGTTTGACGTCCCACCAACAGCTAAGGTCATACGGAGACGGGACCTTGGTTTTAAGACTCATCCGAAAGTCTGGAGAAGCCCGGGATCGATCCTGCGACCCCTGGTTTACAAGGCGAGTAGCGAAACCACTACACCACGGAGGCTTCTAAATTTATATAGTAGTCAAGTTGGGCTCGTCGAGGCGGTTCTTATAAACATGAATAAGAATTCTGCCAAAGGCTATATATATGTTGCGTTGAGGCGCAAAGGTATCGAACCATGTTATATAGGTCGTGGTCAAGCATGGACATGGACGTTGCCATCGCTGCTTACAAGTCTGTATCAAGCTCTAATGGACCTGGGGCCAGTTGTTCAAAGCATCATTAGCTTAACGAGCTCGTTAGTCGTCATATTGTTAACTGTTCTAGTAAGTACAATATCGTACATTTTGGTATTTTTGCTGAAAAAAATAGCAAATACCCCAGCATATTTGCCATATTTAATGATCAAAATTTTAACGATACGTTAACTAACGACGACGTTAGTTTTGAACAACTGGCCCCTGAACACGAGGGTGAACATTAGGGTTGTTGCAATAATCTCCAAAGCCAGTGGACCACTGAAGGTAGGTAACATAAAATATGGATGTTTGCTTTAAAGTTGCCATCCCTAGATGCAAGTTTGTACCAAGTATTATTAATGAAGCTTTTATAGTTCGTGAGAAATGGAAAGAACACTGTGGACGCAAAAGTTGACGGCTTGACGTTGGGGCGATTCTAATGAGCACTCACTACATACCCATAATTTATAGAAGATTGGAAATATATATCTTTAAATTATTCCCATTTTCTCCTGGGAATCTAAGCGGCTCGATCGACCACTTTCTGAAACAAATTTTCATGGCCCCAAGGGTGTTCGAGCCATAGAAGTTCAACTATACAGATATTATTAGGTTCAGATATGCAAGCCTAATGGTGATAATTTGGTGTTATCTGGTTCCTTATTTCACCATTAAAACATGTGGATATTTATTAGAATCGTCACAATGCGGCGATTCTAAGAAGTACCACTTAAACATATTTCTAAAAAGTAATAATTATGTTGCCGTATCTATATTCTTAAAATGTCATGCTACATCTATCAAGACAAAATTAAAATTCCATTTGCAGGGCCAGCAAATTGGGACGACTTATTTCCTGAAGCCTGTTCCGGACGTTATCAGTCACCCATTGACATCAACACGAGCCAGTCTGTGTATGACCCTCAACTTAAGGACATAGCTATCTTCTTCGATCCGCCAAGGCCCGGCTCAAAATTTTTCGTCCACAATAATGGACACGCTGGTGAGTACATTCTTTTTTTTTTGTTTGGTTTGGGCTTTACGGCCCTTTCAAGATTATTTCACTCATATCGAGCCGATCGTTAATCATAGGTGGGCGAAAACCGGAGTACCCGGAGAAAAACCACCTGACCTTCCGTTGCAGAACTTAGCGTCTCACACGTGACCCGAGCGAGGCTCGAACCCACGGCGGTGAGAGACCTAATGACTAAGAGCCAGCGCTCTTATACATTAGGCCACGGAGGCCCGTCGAGTACATTCTATTACCGTAAGATAAAGGTTTTAATCATTTCAGTATGACAAATGTGTAACTAAGCAGCAGGTAGCAACGTCGCGGAAGGTTGGTTGCCACACCAACCATGACAACATTATGATAGCTATTTGGAAATATACTACAGTGGAACTTTAATCACTCGAGCACGGATGGCTTGCTTTACCATGGCTAATTCGAACATTTCATGATTCAGTAGAGGATTCTTCCCACATTTCCATATATTCAGGATCGATTTATGGAGGCTTTTCTGATTTTTTGTTTTGAAAATGTATGTTATATGTACTCATAAAAATCCTCGAGGCGATTCTAATGAGTACTCTCACCATTCTTCTAGATAGAAAATCGATGGTATCCTTCAGTCATCCCCATTACACCTCATGACTTAGCTAGTAGTTCGAATTCCCCCTATCCCATATAATCTTTATGGTCCCAAAATATTCGACTACAGAAGTTTCGACTACAAGCAAGGTAAAACCGTATGCTGGTTTATGCTCCGATTCACCATATTTGCATTATTTGGTGGCTCCCAGCTTGCACATTGTCAATAAAGGAAAAACAGGTAATGGAAAATAATGGAGTGAGTGAGTGAGTTTTAGTTTTACGTCCCACCAACAGCTAAGGTCATACGGAGACGGGACCTCGGTTTAAAGACTCATCCGAAAGTCTGGAGAAGCCCGGGATCGATCCTGCGATCCCTGGTTTACAAGGCGAGTAGCGTAACCACTGCACCACTGAGGCGTCTAGGAAAATAATGGAAAACAGGTAACCAGACCCCCTGACCTTGAAAGGTCAAGGGGGTCTGGTTACCTGTTTTTCCAACACTGATAACCTTCAGACTAGGAACCAGCAGATAATGCAAATAAGGCGAACAAGCTGGTTAATTCTGTATCAAAAAGAACCCTCTCGTGTCTGAACCCTCTCGTGTCTGAACTCTTTTTTATCCAGTTAAGTAGACAGGGTCAGCATACTGGGTGAAAAAGTTTTACAGAATACTCTTGTTCATCACGGTGATGGTGGTCCGCCAGGTCTGTCTTATTTATCAAACTTACCATCGTTTCCGACCATGAACAAGAAGTAGATTAAGTTTTTATGTTCTCTGACATAGGCTTAATGTATGCTACATAGGCCCACTGCGCTTTTGAGTAGGCATGGTGGGTGAAGTATATATTTAAGCTAGACTTTAAACTCCTCATGCTAAACCCTTTCATCCCTGAATTTCTGAAATGGAATCTTCCGTTTTTCAGTTTGGACATGTCCCTTATTGTAAATCTGGAGATTTGTCAAAATGATTAACAGAATGACCATCAGTGCAGATCCTGATCAGCCTACACTATTTGCATAGGTAACCGTACCAGTCTACAGGGTTCAAAAGGATAGACGGTGCTCTAAGAAAAACTGAACAAGCAGTATTAATACTTTTCTGATTTTTTTTCCTAGAAAATAGGCTTTGGTATGGGAGACAATTTGCACATGAGCTGTAAAGTCCAGTTTTCTAGAAAAAAAAATAAGAAAAATATCATCAATTTGTCGTCTGCTAAATTAGCCAGGAGAGTAGTAAAGGTTTACTTAATCCAACACTGGTAACCGTGTTATGTCCTCTGTAATTAATCACCATGTCATCTTTGTTAATGTTATATCGGATTAATTTTTTTTTTGTTGCTTTGTTTGATTTGCGGTTTAACGTCCCCGTCAATACTATTCAGGTCGTTTTGTGGACGCTGCTTCCAATTTTGTGGCACTTTCACCCGAAATTGAGATGAAAAGACATCTCAGTCCCTGCCGACAAATGAAACCAATAGGATTTATATGCATGGACGGGCCGAATTGCACCGCTTTGCCTGGGCAGGTTTAGCTCCTTCTAAGCAGTTTACCAGTACGTGTACAGTCGGTTTCAGCTCGCTCTGCGAGGAAGCATCATGCAGCCCAATATATTTTTCCAAGCCCCGGTGGGCGGATGCCACGGATTAAGTTTAGTTCATGTGGATTTGGAGTTTCTTGTGGTTTATCAACAATTATCAATTAAAGATTGACCCCCTTTCTCAGCATTATGTTTAACTTGCAATGCAGCGTAAATCCCTAAGGAAATACATATTACATTTAGAGTAATGAAAGTACTGTATCAGCCAGTGTAGACCACAATCAACATAACACTCATTACGAGAACACAGCAGAAAAAAAATAATGTATACCCCTGTAAACCCCAGTTTTACCATATGGGCCCCGTCAAGCGATTTTGGTACTTATCGCCTATGCGAGCAGCGAAGGTACAGGCGAGCCTGCGCATCCGCGCAGTCTCGCCAGAACCTTCGCTGCTCGCTCAAACAAGCAGTGGATCAAGAGGAACCTTCAGACAGAAAGCCATATCCCTGGCCCCTCTGAATGGCTTGGCATGCGCAGTTAAAATTTGTCATGACGAAATGCCCGAAGACACAAATTCACTTGGCGGGGCTCATATAAAAGTTGAGTTTATGGGGGTCAAAATTATTAGGCGTGTTTCATGATGTTTAACTGGAAAGAAAACCTATCACGCAATGTTATTTTGTTGTTGTTGTTTTTTTTTCAGTACAAGTTGATACAGAGGGTCAGTTCTACGTGAGTAATGGTGGGCTTCCTAACATCTACAGTACAGCCCAGTTCCACTTTCACTGGGGCCACAAAAGCCACCACGGCTCAGAACACACTGTGGACGGAAAAGCAGCTCCGCTTGAGGTACTTTTGTGATTGATTGATTGTTTTGGCTTTAACGACATGTCAACCCTTGTGGGTCATTTTGTGTCGTCTCACAGAGAAAGGGAGAAAAGAGATAAAAGAGATAATAAAGGAGATGGGAGTGAGCACAGAGAAGAGACAAATGAATGGACGTAGAATAGAAGAAATCACAACGTCCCCTATACCCTTTCCTGCTGCAAGGACAGCTGGCCTTGTCCAGCTGTAAGCCGGGTATCAGTTGGAAGCCCCAGTGATGCAAGATACATGTAACATGTACCTCACCCAACCGTCCCCGAGGTACTTTTGTGTGGCGGGGCTTTGAAAATTGTAGACGACTGTGGCTCATTTCAGTCTGCGCATTGGCGGTACCTGGCCAGACTCCATTTTACGGATCTGGTGCTGTATTCACGAATAACCAAACTGGGCGCAAAACAAAGTGTCAGACTCTGTAGAAAATGTAGAAGAGTTTGTTGAGAGCAGAGGCCCGCTTGTATCCGACCTCCTTAAAGAATATCAAACCCCAAATGAAAGTAAAACATTTCTTTAACCCGTGTCCGGTTGAATACATTTACTCAGCCACGCCGTCTTCTGATTTTCAACCACTCAGATAACTTGATGATATTAATTCCTACAGATACGGAACTGAATGTCGAACAATGTAGATCTAGATCAGATGGCTCCCGATTTGAATCTACACTGTTAACAAAGGTAGGAATTATTGTGGTTCAAGAATAACAGTTATTTCGAGAAAAGAGGACATATTTCGGTTTTCCGTGGGTTTGTTGTTGTGCGTTTCTGTCCCGTCTTGATAGAAAGGCGGAATGTGATAGAAGGAAGGGCCTGTCACTAGCTATTATTGGTAACATGTAATTTTGATTAAAAAAACAACGAAGAAGTTGGTAGTCTCTCTCTCTCTCTCTCTCTCTCTCTCTCTCTCTCTCTCTCTCTCTCTCTCTCTCTCTCTCTCTCTCTCTGTTGTCTTCTGAGAGAATGTCTATCACAGGCTTGCGGCACATGCATTGGACTTGCAAAACTAATCATTTTATATGTACTTTTCAGATGCATATAGTAAGCTGGAATTCTGACAGGTTTGGTTCCATAGCAGAGGCCGCTACAGAAGCTGAGGGATTAGCCGTGCTAGGAATCCTCTTTGAGGTGAGTATTGCGTTTATGTTGTTATGAAATGTGGGACATTACACCAGCAGAAAATATTGTATTGAAAGCTTTAAAAGTTATTTATTGTGCCCGGTATGAAGAATAAACCATCCTTACTAGGTAGGTTTGGCTCTATAGTGAAACTGCAACAGAAACGAATAAATACTGCTACTTTAAAACACATGGATTCTGTATACTATCTTTACTTAACTTGGGCCGGCGCACGCCAAAATCTACAAAGGTCTGCACACCCGCGCATCTAACCACAGCCTTCATTGTTTGCAAAAGCTATAGTGTAGCCTTTGGACTACTTAAACATCACGTGAAAAGATCCGTGATATGAAAACTCCCCACTTTATATAGAGAAAACTGAGGTTTACGAGGGTATTCATTATTTTCTTATTTCTGCTCCAAGACATAGGTTGTGGGTACTCGTTAGAACCGCCTCAATGAGCACACACAACCTATGTTAAGAGCATTTATAAGAAAAATATCAAGGAGCTTCTTCAGAAAAGTAGACATTTTGGAGATGTGAAAAATGCACTATGTCTTACGGGTGAGTTATCGAAATGAAAACAACATGTAAATACTCTAGTCAAACTGACTGGATACAAAAGCTGATCTAACTGTATGGTTTGTTGTGCACTGGATGAAACATACCGCTATAATTTCAGATTTCAAAGAAAGACAATCCCGCCCTAGAGCCCATTGTCCAGGTGTTGCTAGACGTTAGAGATCCTGATATGAAGATTAAGGCAGAGATTCCTGCCCAGTCGCTAAGGGCCTTCCTACCGCCCGCCCCGCAGTGGTACTATAGATACAGCGGATCTCTGACCACACCCAAATGTTTTGAAAGTGTGATTTGGACAGTGTTTAAAGAAAAACAGACTATTTCAAAACGTCAGGTAAAACAAATGAATTCTGTCAGGTTTCTAGTTTCAGTTCGGTGGTGTATTTCTTGCAAACCCTTTTATTTTGTACCAAACTGGCAATGATCTGGATGTACCCTTGAGCTAGACATATGTCATGTTCCAGAATTTGAACAGAATCAAACCTTCGTGGATGACATGATAAAACAATCAATGCCTGTAACCATTTCCAGTTTTTGAATCGGACTCTCCAGTCTATGAATTCTGACACGGTCATTCTTGTTAAAAAATAGGGGTCTTTCATAAGTGGCCATGAATAATTGAATTTATTAAACGAGTTGAGGAAAAGGGATAAAATGCGAGGCTCTGCCGAGCATTTTATGCCTTTTCCTAAACGAGTTTAATAAATTCAATTATACATGCGTACGAATGCAATATTCTATTTATCAAATGGCATTTAACGCATTTTATTCACGATTGTTTTACAAAAATGTCAATATTCCGCCATTAGTAAACGCGACGACGTTAAGGACGTCATACATGTAACGATATTTAATCCACTAGTGGATTGTCGAATTTATTACATGGCGTTATTACACTCTCAGACGTAGACTGGAAACAGTCCATTCATTTAATCATTTCACTTATAAGAATAATCTTATTAACTTTAACCCAGCTCAAAAGCAATGACTTCCATCCCATAGCACCAAATGAATGGACTGGACTAATGCGATGGTCCATGATGTAATGGTTTGTTGACCCCTTCAAGGTAACAGACAGTCCAGCTGCTAATGTTTTGATAACCCTACTCCAAGGCTGCTGCTAATGGCTGTGAATAGATTTATGTCCTCAGGTGTATTCTAGACAATTTGGTCATTCCTGTGTATTATGCCTTGAAAAGCAGATATAATTTTGCAGTTGGTCTTTAAAATATGAAAACATGCAGTTGTAGAATTCCATGTTAGTTTCTGTAATACAGTGCACCTAAAAATTAGGCACCTTTGATGGCTTGCTGTAATTCTCCTAAAATTTTAGCAAATCTGTTTTACAATCCAGCAAGGCATCTAAAGGTGCATACAGAATGGCAAACAGTGTAGACCCTGATCAGATGCTCCTTCAGGAGCACTGCACTGTTTGCTAAAGCCTATCTGTCCCAATAATTAGGATCATTACTGTACTGTAGATCTGTACTCACTGCAGCATAAAAAGAAATAAAATACAATGACTGTAGTGAGGTTAAAAGGTTTATCTTTTGAAAGCAAGGAAAACACCACAGAACTGAAAAATATGAAATGTACATTTCTTTTCTGGGCCAGAACTCTAGCTACAATACTCTTAGAGTTGTGACCCTTTGAAAAACTTAAAAATGTCCACATTTTTCATGTTTTTTTTTTCTTAATAACTTACAAACCGACAAACCTATCAACTTCGAACTTTAAATAAACGGTTACATTGTCATTACACAATTTCATGGCAAGCTAAGTAACTGTAGTTTCAATACTCTCAGAGCTATGGCCCTTGGAAAAACAAAATTCAGTCTTTTCCGTCTTTTTTTCGGTTCTAGCGAGTACCCACAATCTATGTATTTGTGCAGAAATATTAATTTGTTTTGTTTGATTTGAGGTTTAACGTCCCCGTCAACACTGTACAGGTCATTTGGGAGATGAAATACCAGAATTTTTATCTGAAAATTTTATTTTTTGGGTGGTAAAATTTTCAATATATTTGTATCGGCCCCCGCCAATCAGGGCTTGAAGAATTATATGGGCTGCGTGATGCCTCCACACAGAGCTGAAACCGACCGCACATGGCTACTGGTAAACCGCTTAGAGGATCTAAGCCTGCCTTGGCAAAGCGGTGTGAGCGGCCATTGAGATGTCATTTCATCTCAATGTCGGGTAAAAGTCCCACAAAATTGGAAGCAACGTCTCCAAAATGACCTTTACAGTGTTGAAAGGGGGGTTAAACCTCAAATCAAACAAACAAACAAACGAAATACATCCTATTTCCCAGCAAAAGATATGTAATAGTGATATACATGCACACAATTTATGCTACTAATGAACAGAATGCATTTATGGAAATGAGATAACTGAATAATAGATATTAAAGTTCTGATTAAGGCTGAAACTGTAATTCCTAACATGTTACAGACAGTTAATGGGGTTATGAACTTTGACCAGACACTGACCATATAGTGAATCACCTTTACCTGTTGACCGTCCATCTCACTGTCCGGCTGGAAATCGCATTAGTCCAGTCCCAAAAGTTTTGGAGATCAGAAAGTATTAGAGAGGAGAAATAAATGCATTGCTAATACAAAGGAGAAGATATTGGTTAAACTTTTGGACTGATTCCAGTCTATCTCAGACGCGGCGTCATATGATAATAATCATTTACAGGAAGACAAAACAGTGTGGGTGCTGATGAGCCATCTCATCTGGATCAACACTATTAGCACAGGTATCTCAACTGGAATAATCCTACTCTGAGTTGAAAGGGTTAAAAACGACACATTCGCTTAAACGAAAGGAACATACATACAAACAAATGGGTGGAAAGATAGAAACATAAAGTTACATGGCACACGTACTTGGCAGATAATAATGATATGTTTCGCGTTTTTTGTTGGTTGTGCCACTATTAACACTATTTATGTCATTTTGGAGATGTTGGTCCCGATTTTGTGACACTTTTACTCGACACTGAGATGAAATGACATCTCAAATGCTACCCAACCCTACCTCCACAAAGTAAGGAGCGCTCCTACTCGCACCACTTTTCCTGGATAGGCTTAGACCTTCTAAGCGGGCTACCAGTAATCAAGCTCGCTCGGTTTCACCACTGCGCGGATCATGCAGCCCAATCTATTTCTCCAAGCCCTGATAGGCGGGAGCGCAAATGATTGGACGTATAATAATTAGTAACCTGATTTTGTTTTTTTTTCGTTTCACAGCTCCATGTGTTTAGACAAGTTCTGAAGCCTAAGCATCATAAACGACATCTTAAAGGTTCTAGAGCGGAAAGAGCAGTGTTCGAAGAACTGGGTATTATGGATAATACGGTGGAGAAGGCTAGGTTTAGAAGAAACTTAGAGGTGAGGGACTACACGTACCCAAACAAACTGAATATTCGAAACTACGTTGTCTACATTCAGTGGGTACAGCAAAATATTGTAAAATTTCGTTGTTAAGACCTCCTAGAATTAACACTTAGTCTGCTTTAAAAAGTTTATTTAGTAGGTTGCAGTTATACTTCCTTTGTGTTTTCTGCAGACAGTGTCCTTTGGTCAGAGACGACCTTGGGTACTGTTCAACTTTTAACAGTCCGAGATGTGATCTTAATATAGGAATTTTACTAAAGAAATAGATCAGCTCCAACTGTGATGTGTTGAGTAATAAATCACAGTTTGGAGGTCAGTTGTAAAGTAGACAAATCACGAGCGCGTAGCGCGCGTGATTTGTCTACTTTTAACTGACCGACAAACTGTGATTTATTACGCAACAATCACAAACTAAAGCTTATCTATTTCGATTCTAACAGGCTGAAAATCAGCAATAATGCTGTTGTTTCCTTCAAAATCTCACAAGTTTTCGCCATTGTTAGAAGAAATCCCGCTAAAATTATCGACTGAAACACATGCATTTATATCCTTTTCTAACGTTTTCGATACGAGAAAATGACGTTACACCGTCTAATGTCAAGGAAATCGACTAGTGACGTCATAAATTTGCAGTTTTTAATGACGTCACTCGTCACGCTCTTCCTTGTCGTGATTTGTTGTAGAATAAAACACAGTTATTTTCCATTGCCTATATAGGCGCGCTGTGTTAGAATGTACAATGAAATTCCGCTTTTAACATCACCTCAAATTAAGACTAATTCTGCTTATTGAGTAGTTTGCATTTATT
The DNA here is from genome assembly GCA_963580285.1 of Lucinisca nassula. Lineage (NCBI taxonomy): Eukaryota > Metazoa > Mollusca > Bivalvia > Lucinida > Lucinidae > Lucinisca > Lucinisca nassula. The sequence goes on from OY757010.1 coordinate 10,953,505, forward strand.
CGTTAGTTTTGTTTTGTGTATACAATGCCTTCTGGTCAGTGACCACCTTTGGGATTATTCAAGTGTTCTTAAAGTTAAATAAGAATTTAACTCATCAGCTCACATTTTTTCAGCAAAAATATAAAAAATTTCGATATTTTTCTTGCTAGAACAGTTAACAATTTGACCACTAACGAGCTCGTTCGGCTAACGATGCTTTGAACAACTGGGCCCTGTTCAAAGCCAGCCTGCATTCACGTCCCCAAAAAGGCAAATGCATTAAATCTCACATTTATTTAGGGTATAATTGTATTCAAAATTGTCATTTGGGGAGGTAAGTGTGAGGTCAGAAATTTCAATTTCGTTTTAGGACGACGCGTCAGTGGAGTTATCCCCATTCTAAAGCGACAAGAACTGTGAGCTGCGCAAAACCAAATGTCAGCTAATGAAAAGCAAAGTTACGTGATGATGTCGGGGTTCCAAATGTATATCGCAGAATACACTGTCAAAAAGTTTGAAGTTATCCAAACCGACGTCGCGTTTGCAATGTTCCGATCAAATTATGAAAATCCACATTGAAGTTGAGATCCCATCCAAAGGCAATCTCAATAACTTTGTTTCTTGTAGGGTGTGACTTTGTTTGACTCAAATGGGTCTATTATCCATATTTTACATACTTTACTTTGCCGGTGTAGCACATTTCAGTACTGGTCATGAATCCTGCTATTTTCGTTTATTTGGTGTATTCTTTGCTTCCAGAGGATCTAACTATTCAGAACTTATTTACTTACTTATTTACATAGAACTTAGTAAACGTTCGTGAATTATGTTCTGCATGAAAGTATTATGAGTTAATGGCTGAATATAAATACTTGTTTTCAACTTATTTGTCCTGATGACGTGATATGAATACGTGATATGAACGAAGCTGACGAATTATTGGCTCTGAAAATAGTTAATCAACCCAAAACCTCACGGCGAAAGTCTTGCCTAAACTGTATGCACAACTGCAAGTAAACGCTTATTTATAAATGCAAACATAAAACACTATCTTTTGTTGTTTTGCAGACCAAAATGCAAGCTGATTCCTCGGCCGCCAAGGAAACCTTTGTTTTAAGCAATGCTGACAACTCAAGCGCTATAGAAGTTACCAAATATGAGACACATGATGGACCAATGGAAGGAAGTGAAGCCGGTCACCAAAACCCAGATACTGCAAACCAAGACAGCGGAAAAAGTGGACACTCAGAAACAAAACAGAAACAAGCCGGCCATCACCCGACCACTGTGGTTGAGCATAACGATTTGGAAATCAGACGGCATAATCTAGTTAATAACTACAGGCCTGTGCAGCCACTTAATGGACGTACAGTATATAGAAGTTTCCCGTTCTTTGATACACCTATTCCATCCTGGTCGAATACCCAGGCTGACTCTGTTCCTGTGAAAGAACCTACTGGAGCGTCTTCTACTATAGTTGCCTCGATACTAGCAATGGCTTTTGCTTTATTGGCAACGTTATTGTAACACTAAGTTTGCGAACTATCAATCAAAAGAAAAAGGCTACCTCTACCAGAGATCCAGATAAGAAGTATTTTTAATACGTCTTCATTCTGCACAAAAACATATGCTGTGGTGCTGTGGGTTCAGTTAGAATTGCCTCATTCTAACAAGAACCCAAAACCCCACAACATATGTTTTTAACAAGAAAATTATTCTTGTAAATCTTCTTTGTCTGTAGCTATTAAGCCGCTAACTTTCAAAGGGCGGCCGATTTTGTATAGGCAAAATGGCTGTCTAGTATATGAATCAATCCATAGTGAAACTTTGGTGGCGCGAACATCCATAGCTCGTCTACCGCGGCTGAATCGAACTCGTTCTTGAGTCCCTGGGGAATTCGTCCCATTGGTTTTGTTGCATAAGGATAATTTTAAATTTTCTTGTTTTAGCTGGAAAAATACCATATGTGTACTTGAGTATACACAGCATAACCATATTTTGCAAACCCATAAATTATCGACATTAACCCTTGTCCTGCTAATCCCGGATATGCCTTATCTTTGAAACAATGAAGATCCAGATCAGATGGCTACATCTGATCAGGATCTGCATTGTTTGCCATTCAGATTGTGAATTTGTTGTAATAATTTGCTACAGGTAATCTGATTGGTTGATAATAGGTAGTAGGTGTGGCATATATGAATATTCAGCAGGACAAGGGTTAAGCCTCCTGCCCTGGTGCTATGATTATTCTCAAGTGGCTGAAACCACACTTGCATCGAACAAAGTTGCATAGGAGCTATTCAAGTTCGATAGAACCTTCAATGGGAGACTACATTGAGGAAGTTCGCCCCGCCCATCGAGGCTTGGGAAAAATAGATTTGTCTGCATGGTGCTTCCACGCAAAACTTAAACTGACCACACATGAGTACTGGCAAACCGCTTAGAATGTGTAAGCCTGCCCAGGCAAAGTGGTGTGAGTCAGACCGTTCAATGCATTTAAGCTTTTTGCTTTCATTGGAAGACAGGGCTTAAGATGTCATATCAGTGTCCTGTAAAAGTCACCCAGAATTGGAAGCGATGTCTCCATAATGACCTATATAGTGTTGACAGGGACGTCAAAGCATTATCCAAACAAACAAACATTCAGGAAGTGACCATCCTTCACAACAGTGGTGGGGTCCAAGAGCAAATGAAACGGTCCATGACCCCAGATAAAAGAAAGAGAGAGGGATTCTTCTTTTATTCTTTTTCAGAATAGAAAGTGAAGGCAATGACCAGGAATCAATACAATTAACCCACAGCTCCCATCAGAAACACCAAAGAGAAAGAAACACAAACATGAATTAACTAGACCTTAATGGAAACACCAATAGCGGAAAGTCTAAAGGACAGGATGGCCAATTGGCTATCCAAAACAAAAAAATATAAGCGATACACACACTCAAAGACAAACCACAACAAAAAATAAAACGCGACGGAAATCTGCATTGAGAGCATTTTTAATATTCTTTAATCATCCGGAGCTATAGTAGAAATCTGCTTTTTGCTTCCTTAGCAAATACTTTCTTTGAGGTAACCCTTCTTCTTAGTACGTGTTGCCAAAACTATTTCGTGGCTATTCCAATCATCCTTCATCACGTGAACAGGTCCGTGAAATGAACACCCCCTTAAACCCCACTTTATATAGAGAAAAACTGGGGTTTACGGGGGTATTGAATATTTTTCTTATTTCTGTTCCAAGACATAGGTTGTGGGTACTTGTTAGAACCGCCTCAATGAGGCGGTTCTAACGAGCACTCACAACCTATGTTTGCAGTACAAATAAGAAAAATATCATGGATTTTCATCAGAAAAGTAGCCATTTTGGAGATGTGAGAAATGCACTATGCCGTACGGGTGTGTTATCGTAATGTGCAGAACATCAAAATACAGTCCAACCTGTGTTAAGCAAGCACATCAGGGATAATGAAAATGTGCTTGCTTAAGACAAGTGCTTGCTTAATACAGGTGAATTTTAATGCATTTGCCTTTTTTGGGAGCTAAATGCCCGCTTGCTTAAGACAGGTTGCTTGCTTAATAGAGGTGGCCACTAAGACAGGGTTGACTGTAATATCACTGATGCAAGGTGCCCACAAGAATTGAGATACATTACTAAACTGGACATCTTCCCATCCTGGGAGGTTGATTTTGTGTGTAGAATGACAGTTTTTGTATATAAAAGATGTTATTGTGCTGCACATATTTTATGTAAAATATAGTGCTGTGCTATCTTTAATGTAAAATATACTCTGAGTAGTGCCGCATTATCTTTTATATAAAATAAAGTGATGCCCAATATTTTATGTAAAATAAAGTGCTGCACAATATTAGATGTAAAATATAGTGCAATAATGTGCTGCACTAACTTTAATGTAAATTATCATGCTGCACTATATTTCTGCATACAACAGCTGCAACAACAAAAACATTAACATAGGACATAAACCAATCTTATCGCACCTAAAGAAAAATGCGGAAGAGAAACAGAATCGGTGATCATAATGGAGTCATGGTATCAATATTTCATCATTATCATGAAGCAATGCAAAGAATTATAATTTATCTCCTAATTTATCTCCTTCTAGATACGGAGGAGTAACGAGGTCAATTTCGGTAAATTTTGTTCTCATCTGTCATTAACCTTTAACCTGCTGAATATTTAACTTAGCCACACCTTTTTTTGATTTTCTGCCAATCAGATTACATGATATAATGAGTTCGTTCAAATTCACAATCTGAATGACAAACAGTGTAGATCCTGATCAGATGGCTTCTTCAGAAGCCATCTGATCTGGATCTACACTGTTTGCAAAGATAGGGCTTGTCGTCTACAGCAGGGTAAAGGTTAAACAAATGGTGAGGGTACTTGCTAAAATTGCAACGATAAGGCAATTCTAACAAGTACCAAAACTGCAAGAAATAGGGGAAATTATTCTTTTTAACTCTTGTCATGCTGTTCACGACAACCCTATCTTTGGAAACAGTGTAGATCCTGATCAGATGGCTTCTGAAGAAGCAATCTGATCAGGATCAACACTGTTTGACATTCAGTTTATGAATTTGTAGGAATAAATTACATCAACTAATCTGATTGGTTCAAAGTCAGAGATATGTGTGGCTAAACAGAATATTCAGCAAGAGAAGGGTTAATTGTCTTCGGTATTCCTCGTTATCTGGAGCTATTTTAATTTTATCTTCAACAGTGTGTGTGTGTGTGTGTGTGTGTGTGTGTGTGTGTGTGTGTGTGTGTGTGTGTGTGTGTGTGTGTATGTGTGTGCGCATGCTTGTCTGCGCGAATGTCTGTATGCATGTGCATGTGTCCCAGAAAAACAAACTACATCCTTTGACTAACAAGACTACTAATCAAGCTGCAAGGTTACATTTATTCTATTCTAATTAGACATGTACAATAGAAACTAAGCCTTACGAAATAAGCAACGCACGAGCAAACTGTACAAGAAAACGTGTGACCAATGAAGACTCAGATCAGCCTGCACATTTAAGCTGTCGGATCTGAGTCTTCGCTGTTCGAATATCCTTTCATACCATCCGTGCTATCCATAGAGCCACAAACAATGGCAAGAGCCAGACTGGCTTGATATATTGGCTAATCTGTATCTACATTGACGGCAAAGGAATTCTTGTTTCATTTCGCGTGCTCTAGCCCATAATAAATTATAGTTGTTTGTGACAGAGTGACAATGCCAAAGAGAAATGTAAAATCCAAATAATATATCGGCTACATCAACACTAATATTTAACAGTAGACATAGTTAGAATTACGAATTAAATTCATATTACATGTCCTAACATCGTCTTGTAAATTAATGTACACATTTGTTCCCATTGAATAAAGTTTGAAAATGCGAGCTTAGTTTTTGTCGTAAAAACATTACCCATCCCTACCCCACTATCCTCGTCTGGTATTTCTTGTTTTCGCATTTTGTACTGAAGTTCAGAATTAAGGTTGTAAGGTAGTTAATTTATCTGGATAATAGCAAGCTTTGTGCAAACAATGAAATGCTTATGATTTTGGCATGCCATCACGAAAACATGCCTATATAATTCTGACCACCTTGAACACCACTTTTATATAGGAAAGTAGAAGTAAAACAAAGATCAGGAATCGATACAATTAACTTACTCCACCCATCAAAGACACCAAAGGGAAAGGAACACAAACATTAAGCGACCAGACCATAATGGAAACCTAAACAAAGGAAGGCCATAAGGACAGTTACTTTCCCACAAAGTGGCCATATGGCCATCAAAAATAAAAAGACACAAGTGATACAGTAAGTAAACAGTAAGTAACAAACAACATCATAAATAAACCGCCACAGAAGAACCGCCTTGGAACGGTCAGTGGAATGATTTCCACTGGGGGGCTTAAATCGATTTTACGTGGCCACAATCCTCGCCCTTACTTCCGTCGCGATTTAGACTGGGGTTTACAGGGGGAAACTTTTTTTTTATTTCTGCTCTAAAATAAAGATTGTGGGTACTCGTTAGAACCGCCTCATCGAGGCGGTCCTAACGAGTACACACAATCTATATTTTAAGCAGAAATAATCGAGGCGGTTGTAACGAGTACCCACAATCTTTATTTTAGAGCAGAAATAAAAAAAAATATCACAAATTTTCGTCGTAAAACTTGCATTTTTGGCTGTAAAATTTTTAATGTATTTGTATAGGCGTGTTTTCCTTATTGACTCAGGTGTACAATGATGGGTGTCCTGGTATATATGGTTTTAAAGGGGTCTATTCGAATGTGACTGAACATTTTAGTTTCTGAATTTGAGTTTCTGAGATTCACATGCAACGTTAACTTTAACTGTCTCAGAAAAATAAGAGAAAATAATTTTAAAAATGCTACTTTTTGTTAAGTGTTAGACGGGCGGCTTTCTTATCATCACGAATTCACGTATATATAATGATGATCTCCTTAAACCTCACTTTTATGTTGTAAAACTGGGGTTTACATGGGTATACACTATTTTCTTATTTCTGCTCAAAAACATAGATTGTGAATACTCAATAGAACCGTCTCGCCATGTCAACAATCTAACGTCTCGCCGCAGCGGTTCTAACGAGTTTCCACAATCTATGTTTTGAGCAGAAATATGAATACCAGATTTATTTTACTGAAACTTTTCACTTTTGGGTGGAAAATTGTTCAATATATTTGAATAGGCGTGTTTTCGTAATGTTTTATTGAATAGGCTGTCATATGATCCAAACCCACGTATTTTTTTATTGTAGCCTGTATATCAGGTTTTCAGGTTTCTGCAGTCAACCTGTTCTTTTAGATTTTAAAACGATCTTTGACTATTCTTGTCAAAGCCTGGTACCATTTCATCCACGTATTTACTTTTTAAGTATATAGATGCATCTTTTGAAAGCAGACTAGTTTTTAGTCTGAGAGTTTTTATTTGCCAAGGCGATGACACGGTAAGCATTTTCTGCAATCAAGTAGAATGTAACTCTATGATAAATCAGCTGACCTCACCGGTTTTCAAACTCAATCAAGCTTTTATTCCTGACTTGCTTTATGTAACTTTCAAGAAGATCAGATATAAACTGAAGGGGCTATGGTGATAACAATGTCAAAACTAAGCAATTTACTGCTGCAATCAAAGGTTTGTTACTCTATGATTAATAGGCAAACCTCATGAGTTTTTAAACTCCGCCGAGCTTTTCTGCCTGACTTACTTGTTTGTAAGTTTCATGAAGATCCGATCAAAACTGAAGGGGCAGCAGTGATGACATGGTCGAAAATAGGCATTTTCAGCCAAACTGGGGACATAACACCATGATAAATTGATTGGCATTGCTAGTTTTCAAACTTGTCTGAGCTTTTGTCTCTAACTTACTAACATATAAATTTAAAGAAGATCCGATGAAAACTGAAGGAGTTAAGGTAAAAAAGAGGCATTTTCCGCAATCCAATGGATGTAACTCTATGATAAATAGGCTGACCTCATCAGTTCACGAACTCATCCATTTTATCCCTGACTTACTAACATATATGTTTCAAGAAGATCCAATAAAATTGTCAAAAATACGCATTTTCTGTAATTAAGGGGGACAAAACTTCTGAAATATAGGCTGACCTCACCGATTTTTTTTAATTCTGCCGAGGTTTTATCCCTTTCTTACTTACAAATAAGTTTCAAGACGATCCATGAAAACTTAAGGGGGCTATGGTGATGACAAGGTCAAAAATAGGCATTTTCAGCAATAAAGGGGATGTAATTCTATGATAGATAAGCCAACTCGTCAGTTTTCGAACTCATCCAAGCTTTTATCCCTAACTTACTTGCTACGGCGATGACAAGGTCAAAATTTAGCATTTTCAGCAAAGTAGTAGACATAACTCATAACCGACATCACTAATTTTCGAACTTATCAAAGTTTTTTACCCCGAACTTATTGGTATGTACGTTTCAGGCAGATCCGATCAAAACTGAAGGGGCTCGTTGATGACAAGGTAAAACAAAAATTGGCCGACTTGGCATGTTTTCTAACCCATCAAAGTTTTTATCCCAGCCACATTACATACACGTTTCAAAAAGATCGGATCAAAACTGAAGGGGCTACGGTAATGAAAAGGTCAAAAGTAGACATTTTCAGCAATCAAAGGGACGTAACTCTATGATAAAAAGGGCCGGCTTGGCCAGTTTTCGAACTCATCCGAGTTTTTATCTCCAGCCACCTGACATATAAGTTTCAGAAAGATCGGATCAAAATTGAAGGGGCTACGGTGATGACAAGGTACACATTTGGGATTTTCAGCAATCAAAGGGACGTTACTCTATGATAAATGGCCGACTTGGCCGGTTTTCGAACTCATCCGAGGTTTTATCCCCAGCCACCTTACATATAAGTTTCAGAAAGATCCGATCAAAACTGAAGGGGCTACGGTGATGACAAGGTAAAAATCGACATTTTTATCAATCAAAGGGACATAACTATGATAAATGGGCCGATTTGGCCGGTATGCGAACTCATCCGAGGTTTTATCCCCAGCCACCTTACATATAAGTTTCAGAAAGATCCGATCAAAACTGAAGGGGCTACGGTGATGACAAGATAAAAAATCGACATTTTATCAATCAAAGGGACATAACTATGATAAATGGGTCGATTTGGCAGGTATTCGAACTCATCAGAGGTTTTATCCCAGCCACCTTACATATCAGTTTCAGAAAGATCCGATCAAAACTGAAAGGGCTGCGGTGATGACAAGGTAAAAAAACCGGCATTTTTATCAATCAAAGGGACATTACTATGACAAATGGGCCGATTTGGCCGGTATTCGAACTTATCCGAGGTTTTATCCCCAGCCACCTTACATTTAAGTTTCAGAAAGATCCGGTCAAAACTGAAGGGGCTACGGTGATGACAAGGTAAAAAATCGACACTTTTATCAATCAAAGGGACATAACTATGATAAATGGGTCGATTTGGCTGGTATTCGAACTCATCCGAGGTTTTATCCCGAGCCCACCTTACATATAAGTTTCAGAAAGATCCGATCAAAACTGAAAGGGCTACGGTGATGACAAGGTAAAAAACCGGCATTTCGGCATTTTCAGCAATTAAAGGGACGTAACTCTATGATAAATGGGCCAACTTAGCCGGTTTTCGAACTCATCCGAGATTTTATCCCCAGCCACCTTATATATAAGTTTCAGAAAGATCCGATCGAAACTGAAGGCGCATTTTCCCATTGTAAGTCTATGGGACCTTGTGGTTGCCATAGCAACCAAAGTTTTTGTGCGATTTCAAAAAAAGCTTATGTCATCAATGCCCCACCAAAGGCATGCTACAGATGAGAAATGATTGAGATCAGCCTGGAGGCTGCAGAGATATAGCCGCTCAAAAGTGTGGACGGACGGACGGACGACGGAGGACCCACTATACTACAAGCTCCCCCTGGAGCCTTCGGCCCAGGTTAGCTAAAAACTAAAGTAGCTACGGTGATGACAAGGTCAAAAATAGGCGTTTTCTGTAATCAAGGGGGACATAACTCTCTGAAACATACGTAGGTCGACCTCATCTAATTTTGAACTCAGAAAGGGAATTAACTTTATGATAAATAGGCTGACCTCATCAGTTTTAGAACTCATCCAAGCTTTAATCCCTTACTATGGTGATGACAAGGTCAAAATAGGCATTTTCAGCAGTCAAAGGGACGGAACTCTATGATAGATAGGCCGACCTCGTCCGTTTGAATAACCCCGATTTTAATCGACTGACATCGCCAGTTTTCGAAGTAATCGAAGCTTTTTTCACTGACCTACTTACCGATTAGTTTCAAGAAGATCTGATGAAAACTGAAGGAGTTACGGTGATGATGAGGACAAAAATATGCAATTTCTGCAATCAAAGGGAAATAACACTATGATGAATAGGCTGACCTCTTCAGTTTTCGAACTCATCCGAGCTTTTAACCCTGACTTACTTGTTATAAGTCTTAAGAAGGTCCGATCAAAACTGAAGGGGCTACGGTGCTGACAAGGTAAAAAAATTAGCATTTTCAGCAAATTAGGGGACATAACTCCGGGAGTAATCGACCGACATCGCTAGTTTTCGAATTCATTTCGAATTCATCAGAGCATTTTACCCTGACTTACTTGTATGTATGTTTCAGGAAGATCCGATCAAAACTGAAGGGGATATAGTGATGCCAATGTCAAATTAGGCGTTTTCACCAATCAAGGGGACGTAACTCTATGATTAAGCGCCCAACCTTTTGATCTTTAGATGATATAACATCTGAGATTTTGTGGAACAATTAAGGTCTTTTTGATATTAGATATTTCATCTGAAAAAAAAAAAGTGCCCAACCTTGCCAGTTTTCGAACTCATCCGAGCTTTCAGCCCCAGTCTACTTATATATAAGTTTCAGAAATATCCGATCAAAACTGAAGGTGCTAGGGTGATGACAAGAATTTTCCCATTGTAAGTCTATGGGGCATTGTGGTTGCCATAGCAACCAAAGTTTTCATTCAATTTCGATTAAAAGCTAAAGTCGTCAATGCCCACCAGAGGCATGCTACAGATAGGAAATGATTGAGATCAGCCTGTAGGCGGCAGAGATATAACTGGTCAAAAGTGTGGACGGACGGACGGAAGATGGACGGCAGCGGGACTACCATCCTATAAGCTCCCCTGGAGCCTTCGGCCCAGGTGAGCTAATATAAAAGCTATACACACACTCAAAGACAAACGATAACAAAAATAAACCGCGACAGAAGAACCGCCTTGGAGCGGTCAGTGAAACGAATTCCCCTGGATGGGGTGTGTGTGTGGGGGGGGGGGGGGGGGGGGGGGGGGCTTGGGGGGGCTTAAATCGATTTACGCGCCGCAATCCTGCCTAACTTCCGTCGCCATTTAAACAAATAATTTGTTCAGACCGCATGAAGCCCTCCTAACAGATGGACAGATGGACGAATGAACGAACTAATGAAGGGACGAAACCTAACATACTTTGTACGTCATATTAAATAGGAGCAGCTTATTTTGAATTGCCTTCAGCAAAATAACACTGTATGAGACACCGCATCCACTATAACACAGAACAACAAAGGTTAATTCAATAATGCCTTAAAGAGAATGGGAACACCTGGCAGATTTTTCCGCCATTTTTCAAAGGGAGACAACTTTCGGGACTTCCTCATTGCTTTTCTATAAGCCCAGTCCCACTGAAAAAGGGGTCTACTCTTAAAGGAAAGAATTTCCTTCCTTTAAGAGTTGACCATATTGACACGGAGACAAAAATACTTTTGCAGGAGTGCCTCTCCTGAAGGTGTTCATATTCCCCCTTAACAACTGGATACTCCACTATATTTGTAGTTTGAACAGTAGATACTTTTTATTAATGTGGCTTTCAAGTGTTTATTCAGCTTGTTCAAGAGGACCATCTTTGTGACTATTGAAGATCGCTTTTGAACAGTTCTAAAGGTGGTCTTAATATGGGAATTGTACTTTAGTGCACAACTGCTTTATACGACGTTACAAAGATCATGTCTTAGAACACAACAAAGATTCGTCAGCAAGTACATTCTCAAGTAGATATGCCTGTACAACATGACATCTTCACAGTTCTGTATGGTCGGCCAACAAAATAAATCATGGAGTTCAGAATAATTTCGGATCGTGGAAACAAGTGGCAGTAAATGTTAAGTATCTTGCATGCTCGTGTTCAGTCTTGTACTCTGCCTTACATTATATATTTATAAAATAGCGAGTGATATATCCATGACTCGTCGAAAGGGATATCTGAATTGAAAGTTTGGGATAGTTTCTAATATAAGGCTCCAAAAGCAAACTTGGAGAACCAAAGCTAACCCCAAACATCAAATGGAAAGACGGACAGGCACATCTTAACAAGCAACAAAATCATAGGCGACAAGTAGAAGCCTCTGTGGTGTAGTGATTATGCTACTCGCCTGATAAACCAGGGATTGCAGGATCAATCCCAGGCTTTTCCAGACTTCGGATGAATCTTGTAACCGAGGTCCTGTCTCCGTATGACCTTAGCTGTTGGTGGGACGTAAAACTGAAACACTCATTCACTCACTCACTCACTCACTCACAGCGACAACCAGAATTAGACAGGTACATTCACTGAACTAAATAATCAGGACACACGAAAAGATTCAAAAATTGAACAGCGCCAAGCATAAAACAAATGAAACCGCAACGAAAGTACACGGCTCCCGCCCATCGTGGATTGAAGAAATAGATGGGCTGTAAGATGCTTCCATCCAGAGCTGAAACCGACCCGCTGACGAGTACTGGTAAGCCGCTTAGAGGATCTAAGCTGCCAGGCAAAGCGGTGCGAGTGTCGGACCGTCCATGCTTATAAACCCTATTCGTTTCATTGGGCGGCAGGTTTGAGATGTCATTTCATCTCAATGTCGGGTAAAAGTCCCACAAAATTGGAAGCAACGTCTCCAAAATGTCATTTACCGTGTTGACGGGAGGTTAAACCTCCAATCAAACAAATCAAACAAAGCAACGAAAGTACCGCAGACAAGGTTTCGCGTGACGGAGTAAATATATGTAAACTAAGAGGAAGTAAGTGAATAATCTCGTTCATATACTCGACCAGTGGTGTTCTTTCCCTTTCATCATGGACTAACTTGAAGCGCTTTGGGGTCGACTGTTTATCTATAAAGCATATAGAGCTCTTCAGTGCTAAAGTCCACGTGACTATCGCTGATTTGTGGGAAAGCTAGATTATGCTTATTAACAGATAATAGCCGCGTTAATTTTATCGCTGTGAGGTTAGCGTGTTGTGTACTAGGGTGATCTATAGGATCCGGACTGGTTTCATGGGTTGGGCTTGGCAAACGGTGTAGACTAAGATCAGACGCCACTTGAAGTGGCGTCTGATCAGGGTCTACACTGTTTGCGTACATTACAGGGAACTTAAAGGTCAGACGACGCAGAACGCAGCGTCTGATCACAGTCTTCATTGTTTGCTTGCAGTACAGGAATGTTAACAGTCTAGGTCACTGTTTAGATTACACTCACCAGTACTGCCAGTGATTCCATTTTCTTAAGGTTTGCTTTACCTTAACATTGTCATTGCTGACAGAACTACAGATGTTACACTTTTCGTGGATTTATCATTACGCAAACACGCCTATACAAATACATTGCCACCTTTATCGCCGAAAAAAATGAAAATTTTCAGATGAAAAAATGTGATATTTTTCTTATTTCTGCTCAGAATACAGATTGTGGGTACTCGTTAGAACCGCCCTCATCGAGGCGGTTCTAACGAGTACCCACATTCTATATTTTGAAGCAGAAATAAGAAAAATAAGGTATACCCCTGTTAACCCCAGTTTTACTGTATAAAAGTGGGGTTCAAGGGGGTCAAAAATTATATAGGCGTGTTTTCATGATGTTGAGTCCGCTTTTCAATTAAGGTAACTCGTATAGCTCATTAAAACGGGTCTGGATACTAATCATTAGATTTCTCACCGCTGTGATCTAGCTTGGCTCGGATCACATGTGAGACTTCTGCAACGGAAGGCCAATGGTTTTCTCTGGGTACTCCGGTTTTCGCCCACCTCTGATTGACCCAATATAAGAGAAATAATCTTGAAAGGGCCCTAACCCCAACCCCACCCCCTAAAAAAACTCGTTATGTTATACGAGGGGCGTTCATTTAATGTGTTGCCCTTAAGACCACTTTCTGCCCCCGCCCATCGGGGCTTGGAGAAATAGCTTGGGCTGCATGATGCTTCCACGCAGAGCTGAAAAAGACCGAACATGAATACTGGTAAACCGCTTAGAGGTTCCAGGCCTGCCCAGGAAAAGTGGTGCGGGTCCGCCCACGCATATAAACCCTATTGATTTCATTGGGCGGCAGGGCTTGTGATGTCATTTCATCTCAATGTCGGTAAAAGTCCCCAAAACTGGAATCAACGTCTCCAAAATGACCTATACAGTGTTGAGGGGACGATAAACCTCTAATCAAACAAACAAAAAAAAAAAAAACTATTTTTGAACAGTCACAAAGGTGATCTTAATATAAAATGAGTTTCACTGTTTTTCAGCCTTGTGTGTTTACAATGTGGAATTTATTTGATTTCCCTTCAACTTATCCTCTCTGAAGATGGAGACTACATTTAAAGGTAAGAAATTGAAAATGTTTTGTCTTAAGCATAGTCGTCTACTCATTTGAGAAAGAAAACTATTGTTGAAAGAGGTTTCTTCCTGGAAGTAATATCAACTGGTATAATGTTTCGATTTCTTCCAGTTATTAAGATACGACACTTTGATCTTAGCAAAAAGGCCATAAAGCGAAGTTATTCTTCATCTTTACTGATTTCATAATTTCCAACGATGTCATTATATTTCATGATAGACTGTACAAAGGGTACTTTGGTGCGTAGGTTATGCACCCCCGTTCGTTAACATGTGATCTAACAAGAACGGAAAATTTACAAAATACTGTATAACCCGTGAAATAAGCAGACAACACAAAAAAGAAGAAAAAAAAAAAAAAAAAACAAGAGGGCCATGATGGCCCTGGATCGCTCACCTGATCCATAGTGTAACAAGTGGGCCCCAGAGAGGGCCATTATTGGCCCCAGGGCTTTAATGTACATAATGTTGAGGGAGGTCTTAAAGGTGAAGCTTCATACCAAACATCAACAAAGGCTAAAATTTGAACAATCTTGTCAAAGGTCCACTAGATGAAGCTACACATCAAATATCAAAGACCTGGGCCTAGCAGTTTCAGAGAAGAAGATTTTTAAAGATTTTGCCTATATAAGCCTATGTAAAATCAAAGGGCCCCGGGACAGGGGCATTTTTTGCCCCAGCACTATAGTTTGAACAATCTTGGTAGGGGTCCACTAGATGAAGCTTCATACCAAATATCAAAGTTCTGGGCCTTGTGGTTTCAGAGAAGAAGATTTTTAAAGATTTTCCCTATATAAGCCTATGTAAAACCAAAGGGCCCCGTGGCAGGGGGGGATTATTTGTCCCAGCACTATAATTTGAACAATCTTGGTAGGGGTCCACTAGACGAAGCTTCATACCAAATATCAAAGTCCTGGGCCTTGTGGTTTCAGAGAAGAAGATTTTTAAAGATTTTCCCTATATAAGCCTATGTAAAACCAAAGGGCCCCGGGGCAGGGGCATTTTTGGCCCCAGCACTAAAATTGGAACAATCTTGGTAGGGGTCCACTAGATGAAGCTTCATACCAAATATCAAAGTCCTGGGCCTTGTGGTTTTAGAGAAGAAAATTTTTAAAGATTTTCCCTATATAAGCCTATGTAAAACCAAAGGGCCCCGTGGCGGGGGCATTTTTGGCCCCAGCACTATAATTTGAACAATGTTGGTAGGGGTCCACTAGATGAAGCTTCATACCAAATATATAAGACCTGGGCCTTGTGGTTTCAGAGAAGAAGATTTTTAAAAATTTTCCCTATATAAGCCAATGTAAAAGCAAAGGGCCCCGTGGCGGGGGCATTTTTGTCCCAGCACTAAAATTTGAACAATCTTGGTAGGGGTCCACTAGATGAAGCTTCATACCAAATATCAAAGTCCTGGGCCTTGTGGTTTCAGAAAAGAAAATTTTTAAAGATTTTCCCTATATAAGCCCATGTAAAACCAAAGGGCCCCGTGGCGGGGGCATTTTTTGTCCCAGCACTAAAATTTGAACAATCTTGGTAGGGGTCCACTAGATGAAGCTTCATACCAAATATCAAAGACCTGGGCCTTGTGGTTTCAGAGAAGAAGATTTTTTAAGATTTTCCCTATATAAGCCTATGTAAAACCAAAGGGCCCCGGGGCGGGGGCATTTTTGGCCCCAGCACTGTAATTTGAACAATCTTGGTAGGGGTCAACTAGATGAAGCTTCATACCAAATATCAAAGACCTGGGCCTTGTGGTTTCAGAGAAGAAGATTTTTAAAGATTTTCCCTATATAAGCCAATGTAAAACCAAAGGGCCCCGTGGCGGGGGCATTTTTTGTCCCAGCACTATAATTTGAACAATCTTGGTAGGGGTCCACTAGATGAAGCTTCATACCAAATATCAAAGTCCTGGGCCTTGTGGTTTCAGAGTAGAAGATTTTTGAAGATTTTCCCTATATAAGCCTATGTAAAACCAAAGGGCCCTGGGGCGGGGGCATTTTTGGCCCCAGCACTATAATTTGAACAATCTTGGTAGGGGTCCACTAGATGAAGCTTCATACCAAATATCAAAGACCTGGGCCTTGTGGTTTCAGAGAAGAAGATTTTTAAAGATTTTCCCTATATAAGCCAATGTAAAACCAAAGGGCCCCGTGGCGGGGGCATTTTTCGTCCCAGCACTCAAATTTGAACAATCTTGGTAGGGGTCCACTAGATGAAGCTTCATACCAAATATCAAAGTCCTGGGCCTTGTGGTTTCAGAGAAGAAGATTTTTAAAGATTTTCCCTATATAAGCCTATGTAAAACCAAAGGGCCCCCGTGCGGGGGCATTTTTGGCCCCAGCACTATAATTTGAACAATCTTGGTAGGGGTCCACTAGATGAAGCTTCATACCAAATAACAAAGACCTGGGCCTTGTGGTTTCAGAGAAGAAGATTTTTTAAGTTTTTGGTGAAAAAAATCTGTTTTTGGCTCCTGTGACCTAGATGTGCAACGGACCGGAACCATTTGACCCATATTCAAACTTGACCGAGATATTGTCATGATGATCATTCTGAGCAAGTTTGATTAAGATTGGACCAAAATTGTGGCCCCTAGGGTGTTCACAAGGTTTTTATATGATTTGACCCGCTGACCTACTTTTTGACCCGATATGACCCATATTCGAACTGGACTGAAATATTGTCACAATGGTCATTCTGAGCAAGTTTCATGATAATTGGACCAAAACAGTGGCCTTCAGAGTGTTCACAAGGTTTTTCTATGATTTGACCTACTGACCTACTTTTTGACCGGACATGATCCATATTCGAACTTGACCAAGATATTGTCATGATGATCATTCTGAGCAAGTTTGATTATGATTGGACCAAAATTGTGGCCTCTAGGGTGTTCACAAGGTTTTTCTATGATTTGACCCGCTGACCTACTTTTTAAGCCGACATGATCCATATTCAAACTTCACTAAAATATTGTCACAATGATCATTCTGAGCAAGTTTGATGATGATTGGACCAAAATTGTGGCCTCTCGAGTGTTCACAAGGTTTTTCTATGATTTGACCTACTGACCTACTTTTTTACCCGACATGACCCAAATTCGAACTTGACCGAGATATTGTCATGATTATCATTCTGAGCAAGTTTGATGATAATTGGACCAAAACTGTGGCCTCTAGTGTGTTCACAAGAAAAAGTTTACGCACGACGGACGACGGACGACGGACGACGCACGACGACGCCGGACATCTTACTGTCACAAAAGCTCACCATGACCTTCGGTCAGGTGAGCTAAAAAGAGAAGAAGCCTTAATCTGTGTTTGACCTAAAATAGGTTCAGTATAGGACATCGCAAGCCGTTCAAATTATTTTGCCTAAGTTGCAAGATTTTGATGCACATATCACGTTCTTCGATAGATATACAATGTAGTTGTAAAGTGTAGTTGTATTCATTCGGACATCACGCGAGATTTCTACGAGACAAAACAGAAAGTGAAAGTTACTCAGTACAAAGGAAGAGAGATACAGTTTGTGGCATGTTAACAAGTTCGTGTACAAACACCCCGACAGCCCCATGTTTTATTGGGAAAACTGGGAGTTTACACGGGTTAACTTCCGTTCCAAGGCATATGTTGTGGGTATATGTTGTAGATAGAACGGTCTCAATGAGGCGTTTCAAACGAAAACCTACAACCTATGATATAAGTTAAAACACACACACACACACACACACACACACACACACACACACACACACACACACACACACACACACACACACACACACACACACACACACACACACATACATACACACACACAATTTCATAAGAAAATTAACCATTTTGGAAATATAAAAATAATGCACTATGTCGCAGGGATAGGTGATGGTAATGACTTGAAGGCACACACAAAATTACAAAACACGATGTATACCATGAACAAACTGAACACCTCAAGCAACAAACATTACGATAACACGCGATATGATGCATTTTTTTCATATGTATAAAATTGTTATTTATTTTCTGATGAAAATCTGATTTTCTTTTCTTATTTATACTGCAAACATAGGTTGTGGTTGCTCGTTAGAATCATCTTATTGTGGCAGTTCTAACGAGTACACACAATCTATGTCTAGTAGAAGAGAAAAAGAGAATTACCCTGTAAATTCCAGTTTTCTCTATAAAAAGTGGTGTTTAGTGGGGGTGTTCATTTTAACTTGTTAACGTGATGAAATTGTACGTCACGATGCAGATACAATATGGTACGCAACTATAGTGGTTCAGTACATCAGCCAGTGTGGGTCATATCGTGATGCCTACCAGACTAAGGGAGAAGATAGAAAAAGAAGTATTGCAGAGAAAGTGAAAAGAACAAAATCGGAGAAACAGAAAAATTAAGAACCTTTCCTCATTACCCGCATCAACTGCAAGGACATTCGGCCTTACTCTACTGAAAGACAATATGGGCCCCATCAAGCCATTTTGGTACTTATCGCCTATGCGAGCAGCGAAGGTTCAGGCGAGCCTGCGCATCCGCGCAGTCTCGCCAGAACCTTCGATGCTCGCTCATACAAGCAGTGAATCAAGAGGAACCTTCAGACAGAAAGCCATATCCCTGGCCCCTCTGAATGGCTTGGCATGCGCAGTTAAAATTTGTCATGTCGGAATGCTCGAAGACACAAATTCGCTTGGCGGGGCTCATATCACGCCCAGTCGGATGGATACGCATCTGATGATCAGGTGGTCGCGGGGTGGCTATCTGTTGGGTCGGCAACAATCTTTCGCGGAGATAGATCATGAAATCTTTTCTACGGTCATTCTCTCCCTTCCGCTCATCCAAGGACAGTTGTCAGTTTCTTGCGAAGGAATGTGCGCTTACGTATTAGCCTGCCCAGGAAAAGAGTGGTTAGGTAATGGTCAAGAACCGATAAAATTAATCCACACTTCCCACCAGAGACACAAAGGGGAAAGAAACACAAACATGAAATAACTATACCCTTATGGAAACATCAATAGCGGGAAACCAAAAGGCCAGTTACTTTCTCACAAAACGGCTAAACTGCTATCCGAAACAAAAAGATACAAACGGTACATACATTCACAGACGAAGTATGACAAAAATAAACCGCGACAGAAGAACCGCCTTCGAACAGTCAGTTGTGGGGGAGGGTGGCTTAAATCGAAGTTACCCACCGCAATCCTTGCCCTTACTTCCGCCGTGATTTAGACAATTAATTTGTTCAGGTTGCATGAAGGCTTCCTAACTCATCAGTGCAACATCTCCGAGAACACAAAAATCAAACAACCACAGAGATGAAACAATGGTGAGGACTCGACAGCAAGAAATAAATGAAATGCTGAAGCAAAAGAAAACCAAAAGTTAGACTCCGATGCGCCCAACCAGAGACAGAGCATCAGGTACCAACCAAACGTTATATAAAATTAAATTTTAATTCTAAGTCATTTAATCTCAGTGTTGGGTAAAGGGCCCACAAAATTGGAAGCGACGTCTCCAAAATGACCTAAATAGTGTTGACGGTGACGTTAAATCCCAAATCAAACAAACAAACAACGGGAATGGGTCCCTAAGCGCTCAGCAAAGATCCAGATCAGCCTGCAGATCCTAAAGCGCCATTCACAGCCTAGAATGCTCATGATAGCCTATCGCACTTTGTATATAGCCCCGATGTTACAGAACGGGGGTCCCTAGGCGCTTAGCAAAGATTCAGACCAGCCTGCATATCATAGCGTCATCTGAATCGTGACTAAGCCTATCGCTCTCATGGTATGGTCCGAAAGTTATAGTAGGCCCATTCGAACAGCAGAGACTGACCTAAACTGAGTCTTAGGATCGCAGACGACATCTTGTATATTATCTTGTCTCAATTTGTGCTGGTTCCATCACGTGAACAAGTCCTTGAAACGAAAACACCTTAACTCCACTTTATATATAGAGAGAAAACTGGGGGTTTCGGGGTGGTTCTAATGAACACCTTCAGCCTATGTTTGCAGTATAAATAAGAAAAATATCACATAGTTTCATCAGAAAAAATAGCGGGCATTAGAGGGGCGACCTTGAACAAAAATAAATAAGAATAATATGACTAGTGCAAGCACTGACAATACAGTAGAACTTCGATGGCTCGAACAACGATGGCTCGTTTACCATGGCTGAGTCGAACCCGTTCTTGAGCCCCTAGGAAAATCCTCGACATAAGAAATAGTGGGGGATAGTTTAGAAGATTTTCGTCTCTTAGCTTGCAAATGTATGCTGTGTGTACTCATTAGAATCGCCTAGATAAGGCGATTCTAATGAGCACACACAGCATTCATTTTCGTTATAAAACACCGAAAAGATATCCAAAGTATATCGTATACCTCCTGGCAGTCTCCCTTAGTGGCTCGAACTACCCCTGTCTTGAACAGATTTTCGAGGTCCCAAAGGTGTTCGAGCCATTGAAGTTCGACTGTATATATATATCTGCGCAGGATGACTGCATTCCGTGCTGTTCACGTGCATGAGCGAGACCACAAATGATACGGAGAAATTCAGGCTGATTACTAAGACTCAGGGCTTTGATGGCATAAATAATTACACCAATCCTTCAATTTAAAGTTGCTGCTGATAATTCTGTTTAAAGCTCATTAATTTTCCTCGTCACTTGCTTAAAAGGAAATCAGCTGTACATCAACTCGCATTTGTGGAAGAAAAATATTTTATATCTAAATAATTGAAATAAAAAGGACAAGATCGCAGAAAGTTTAAAATGCCAGGGGAAGATTTAGTTATAATCAGAATTGTCATGGAAAAACCTTGAGGCTCTGCAGTTGGCTGTAATTTACAAATCTGTCTTTGTTAATCAAGAAATGACAACATGCTTTTGTTTCAAGAAGGATTGGTAAACATTGCCTTCAAGAGGAATTGACATCCCTCCAGGTGAGGGAACTCTTTCAAACATCGACTGTCTCCCTATTCAGAGGGGTTCGTCGAGCTAAAAAAAACACGTGCGGTCATTACGAAAACAAGTATATTGTAAACTTTACAGCCGAAAAAAACGAAAATTTGTGATATTTTCCTTATTTCTGCTAAAAATATAGATTGTGGATACAGTAGAACTTCGATGGCTCGAACACCGATGGCTCGTTTACCATGGCTGAGTCGAACTCATTCTTGAGTACCTAGGGAAATCCTCTACATAAGATAAAGTGGAGATTTTAGTTTTTTATCTTGCAAATGTATGCTGTGTGTACTCATTAGAATCGCCTCGATGAGGCGATTCTAATGAGTACACACAGCATACATTTTTATTATAGAACACCGAAAAGATGTCAAAAAGTATATCGTTATGCCTCCTGGCAATAACCCTTAGTGGCTCGAACTACCCCTGTCTCGAACAGATTTTCGAGGTCCCAAAGGTGTTCGAGCCATTGAAGTTCGACTGTACTTGTTAGAACCGCTCATCGAGGCGGTTCTAACGAGTATCCACAATCTATATTTTAGAGCAGACATAGGATAAATAAGGTTTACCCTTGTAAACCCCAGTTTATCTATATAAAAATTGGTTTCGTGGGTGGGGGGTCAAAATTATATAGGCGTGTTTACGAGATGGTTTCCACGAAACGTCCACTTATCTCTGTATTACAGAGATCACTTATCTCTGTATTACTAGTATTTAATACACAAAACATTTTTTTTTCTGGTGAAAACTGTGATGTTGTCCTTAATTCTGCTTGAAACATACATTATGGATTATTATTACAGATCATTGAGGCTATTCTAACGATTTTAATTATCTTGTGGTCTCCCACTTACCAGTGTTACATGGTAATGCGTACTTTAAATGTATTAAATTTTTGGTGGTGTGTATATATTTCTGTCTTATCCATTCGAAACAAAATTCGCTCTAGTTCGTCGATGAAGAAAATCATACGCAAGCACACACATGCCGCATATTGAAAATGAGAAGAAATCTTATATCTTTATATTTTTTTCATTTAACTAGTGAAAACCTTAGCATTTTGATTTGTTTGGAGTTAACGGAAGGTCTGCCTCCATAAAACGGTAAAATTGTTTTCGTATCGAACGACAAACAAAGCAGTGAGAGTACTGGTTTTGTTTGTTCGAGTTGAGGTTTTACGTCACCGTCAACACTATTAAAGTCATTTTGGAGACGTTGCTTCCGATTTTGTTTGACTTTCTCCCGACATTGAGATGAAATGCCATCTTAAGCCCTACCGCCAATGGAAACTGCTAGGGTTGAAGGAGCGGTCCGACTCGCTCCCTTTACCTGTGCAGGCTCAGACCTAAGCTGTTTTACAAGTACTCAAGTTCGGTCGGTTTCAACACTGCGCGGAAGCAGCGTGCAACCCAATCTATTTCTCTAGGCCCCGATGGGCGGGGGCGCTGAGAGTACTGGTGGGTCGATTGTCTCTGCCCAGTAAGCATTCTACATAAATCTACAGCGGGCCGTTAGCGGCCCGTCAGGGTAGCTGACGGGCCGCTAACGGCCCGCTGTAGATTTATGTAGAATGCTAGCAGGGTGAGTGTATACTGGGAAAATAGTCTTCAACTGAGACTTTACACTGTTTCGTTATATCCTTCAATTCAGTATATTGAGAAAACAGAGAAGACCGTGATTGCAAATGTCCCAATACAACAGCCAAGTCCATATTTTAAATTTTACTTTTTACACAGAACTCTAACGTCACAGGGAGAAGACTAGCGCTGCTACAAATTACCGGTCCCTGAACTTCGTACAAGGTCAGTAATACTCACGCGAGAAGCTTCTGTAGTTAGTTACTTTGTGTCGACCTATAAGCATTCGACCAGATTGATTCCCCGCAAACGTCTTGACACGATAGTTCTCCCAGCAATATGACCGCCAAATGACTTGCCCAGAGGGAAAAGAGGGCATATGTCTTAATCTTCAGCAAAAGAGGTGCCAATTTCAATTATTCTTCATACGCTCCTTGTCACCCCTACAAAGATCAGCGCACAGTAACATTCCGTACAATTAAGTGGGGACCTCATATGGCCTGACCGAAACTTATCTGGAAAGCCTTGTTTCTGTTAGCAACTTGATCCGGTTAGTTTAACGACCCAGTCGATTCTGTTCATTTAATATCAATTAAAATAAAAACCAAAAATGAGTTCCTTTAAGAGCAATGAAACCATTCATAAGAAAGAAGATGGGCCATACTACGTAGTTTCGGCTAATAAAGCCTCATCAGTGACCCTGTAAGTCTTACTAACCACACTTTCCTGGACAGGCTTATAAACAAGAGAGGAACCAGTACAATGCAGATTCCTTCCCAGGACTCAGGAAATTGAGACTGATCATGATCTTGGCTATCAGTCCAGGTTGTCTCCTGCATGCAGACAGCCCGCCCGACGGGGCTTGAAGAAGTATATGGGCTGCATGATGCTTCCACGCAGAGCTGAAACCGACCACATACGAGTACTGGTAAACTGCTTAGAGGATCTAAGCCTGCCCAGGCAAAGCGGTGCGAGTCGGACCGGCAATGCCTATACACCCTATTGTTTTATTGGGTGACAGGGCTTGAGATGTCATTTCATCTCAGTTCGGGTAAAAGTCCCACAAAATTGGATGCAGCGTCTCCAAAATGACCTATACAGTGTTGATGGGGACGTTAAACCTCAAATCAAACAAAACAAAAATCGACATGACATTTAAAGTTACAAGAGGCCAATGTGGGTCAGAAATCGCTCGCCTGGATGAAGCTTATCATGATATGTTACATTGCGTCATGGATGCCATCTTGTCTATCAGTCCAGATTGCCTTTAGCAATGCTGAATCTGCATGCTCCCTTAATGCCCTTATACGTTTCTGAACGGCTCAATCTGACTTAGCATCATGAAAACACGCCTATATAAATCTGACCCCCTTGAGCCCCACTTTTATATAGCGGTAGTGGGGTTTACAGGGGTAAACCTTATTTTTCTTATTTCTGCTGTAAAGCATAGATTGTGAGTACGTGTTAGAACCGCTTCATCGAGGCGGTTCTAACGTGTACCCACAATCTATATTTTGAGCAGAAATAAGAAAAACATCACAAATTTTCATCTGAAAAGTGTCATTTTAAGGCGGAAAAATTTACAATATATTTGTATAGGCGTGTTTTAGTTATGGGATTCACGTTGAGAAAGGCTGGTGAAGGGTGGAGAGGGTAGATGTTCTGAATGAACGGAATTATTTTAGCAATAATTATTATTCTGAATCGCAATGGAGAAGTTTCAGTTTTTAATGCAACTTTCGGTTAAGGGGATGACGTTTGAAGAATTTCGGTATCGGAACGAAATAATGTAAGCAATTCTGAAACTCCGTGTCACCCTGATGCCACCAATCAAGTTTCAACTCATTTCGAATTTTGGTTTGGGAGGAGATGTCGTTAAAGAATAACAAGACGGCCACCATGGCAGCCATCTTGGATATCCGAACAGAACATTTGTAGAAATTCTGAATAGCCATGTCGCCCCGATGCCTCACATCAACTTTCAGTTTAATCCCACCCTCAGTTATGAAGTGGATGTCGTTTGAAGAATTTTAAGATGGTCGCTATGGCAGCCAAGTTAGATATCGGAACGGAACAATAGTAATTCTGAATCTCTATGGCACCCGATGCCTCCCATCAAGTTTCAGCTTAATCAGATTTTCAGTTTGGGAGGATTTTTTTAAAATGGCGGCCAACCTGGATATAGAAATGGAGCTACAGTCGAACTTCAATGGCTCGAACACCTTTGGGACCATGAAAATTTGTTCGAGACAGCGGTAGTTCGAACCACTGTTGCAAACTTCAAGAAAACATAAAGGGGATACTTTTTGACATCTTTCGGTGTTCTGTAACATAAATGTATGCTGTGTGTACTCATTAGAATCGCCTCATCGAGGCGATTCTAATGTGTACACACAGCATACATTTACAAGATAAAAGTCGAAAAATCTCCTTTATTTTCCCACACTATTTCTTATGTAGAGGAATTCCCTATAGGGACTCAAAAACGGGTTCGATTCAGCCATGGTAAACGAGCCATCAGTGTTCGAGCCATCGAAGTTCTACTGTATTTAGCAATTCTGAATTTCCATGTTGCTCTGATGCCTCTCATCAAGTTTTAGCTGAATATGACCCTCGATTTGAGAGGAAATGTTGTTTGAATAATTTCAAAATGTAGGCCATGGCAGTCATCTTGGATAATGGAAAAGAACGATTTTATCAATTCTGAATCGTCATGTCGGCCTGGCGACTCTCATCATATTTCAGCACAATCCAACTTTCAGTTTGGGAGATGATGCCGTTTCAAGAATTTCAAATTTGCCGCCATGACGGCCATCTTGGATTTTGCCGCGCAAATATGTTAGCAATTTTTCAGAATCTCCATGTCGTCATTATGCCTCCTATCAAGTTTGAGCCCAATCCGAACCTCGGTTCAGGATGATATGTCGTTTAATGACTTTCAAGCTGGCCACCATGGTTGTCATCTTGAATATCGGAAAGGAATGATCTTTGCAAGTCTGAATCTCCATGTGCATAGTTGCCTCCTATGAAGTTTCAAGTCAATCAGACTTTCGGTTCGGATGTTGTTTATCGAAGTTCATGATAACAACCATCTTGGTTGTCGAAATGACAGGATTTTAGCAATTCTTACTATCCGTGTCACCCCAATGCCCACCCCCCTCCCCACAAAGTATCATCTCATAATTTTCTGGGGGAGATGTCGCAGACAGATAACAGGCCATGGTATGACCTAGGACGACAACTGCTGCAACTGGTGTTTGAATGGGGGATTACAAAAACACGCATATACAAATACATTGTAAATTTTACTTCCTAAGAAAGTATGTCCGTAAGAAAACATGGCGTCCACCATGGTGTCAGAAAATGATAAATATTAGGTACAAATGATAACATCTTTATTATTTCTGCTTTCAACATGAATTGTGGGTGCTCGTTAGAACACCTCAATGAGGCGGTTCTAACGAATACTCACAATCTATGTTTTTGAGAAAAATAAGGCAGATACTGTATACCCCCGTAAACCCCAATTTTCTCTATATAAAGTGGGGTTTAGGGGGGGTCTTCGTTTCACGGACTTGTTATCGTGATGTTTAGACGAACAATTGCAATATTTTTTCTTCTTTCTGCTCTAAAATATAGATTGTGGGTACTCGTTAGAACCGCCTCGATGAGAAATAAGAAAAATAAGGTATCGAGGCGGTTCTAACGAGTACCCACAATCTATATTTTAGAGCAGAAATATGAAAAATAAGGCTTACCCCTGTAAACCCCAGTTTTTCTATATGAAAGTGGGGTTTAAGGGGGTCAGAATTATATAGGCGTGTTTTCGTGATGATACATTCTTAAACATCTCAATTTTTTCACTTTCTTCTCAGACAACTATGTAGGAAAAGCCAAAGTTTATACGTCACATATCTGACGTGAAATTGAATTGACCCCTGTTGACATGTGAAACAACATACTTATACAGGAGTTGTCTTTCCTGTAAGTGCATCCATACTCCTTAATTGTTGAAGATGTGGTTCTAGCTATTTCAGAACAATCAAAGCATTAACAGACCCGGTGGGGTGAGTGGAGGCTGGAAAATGGTCCTAAACGGGGACTTAGATTGTTTCGTCCAATCCATAAATTTATATACTGTAAGCAAACGGTGTAGATCCTGATCAGACGCAAAGTTCTGTGCCATCTAATCTGGGTCTACACCATACATGATCCCAGTTCAGATTCTATAGATAACCCTCTTACCATCACGAAAACACGCCTGTATAATTTTGACCCCCCTTGAACCCCGGATTTATATAATAAAACTGGGTTTGCAGGGGTAAACCTTATTTTTCTTATTTCTGCTCTAAAATATAGATCGTTGGTACTCGTAAGAACCGCCTCGATGAGGCGGTTCTAACGAGCACCCACGATCTATATTTTGAGCAGAAATAAGAAAAATATCACAATTTTTTATCTTAAAAGTTTCATTTTTTCGGCAATAAAGGTTACAATATATTGGAATAGGCCTGTTTTCGTAATGCACAACACTTTTATCTCACTGCGATAAGAATAGCGTGGCAATTTTCTATAAATAACCTAAATTTCCTACAAATCAGTGATAGCAATTCGGACATCAAAGTTGAAAAGCTAATGTGCTTAGTTACTTTGGGGCGACCCCAAAAATGTTAAAACTAGTTATATAATTTTGCATCTTCACATCTTGCACGGCGCCTGCAACATTTCTGTTGTAAAAACGATTGTACTCATAGACTTAATTGTGTCAAATTTACTAGAAAGCTTTGTCACTAACCTGAACCGCATTTTTCTCTGAAAAGGTTATGTAAGCGATCTGAGGTTAATGCACCAGAAATAGGACACCAGAGAACGCAAAATCTCTACTAATGGCATTTACCCTTCTTGTACGAAATGGAATATTTCGCCTAATCTATTGCAGGAGACCTTTTCAAAATTCAGGTTTATCGGGTTTAGCTATGTTTTAAAAATTCAGAAAATGGTTGCAAACAGTGAAGATCCTAATCAGATATCGATCTCCGCGTTTTTGTTTTGCTAAGCATGTACTGTTTGCATGTATCTTTGTTTGGGATTTCTAGTATAAAATGAGTTAAGTCGCTTACGAAAAATCAGAGTAAGATATTAATAGTATTAGAACTCTTTGAGCAAAGAATCTAAACTATATAATTTCGCGTAATCCTCTTGCCTTTAATGAAGAAAATAAGAGTAATTTTGAAGCTACCTTAAAAGAGCTTTAGGTTATATTAGACGATGTGACAGAATGACACGTACGACCACATAGCTCTAGTTCTGGAGGAGGAAGAATGATAAGTTTGGACTATTTTTATTATTTGTCTTATTTGTCCAATAAAAATATGTTGTTGGTACTTGTTAGAATCGCCTCATCGAGGCGATTCTAACAAGTACCTACAGCATTTGTGTGTGTGTGTGTGTGTGTGTGTGTGTGTGTGTGTGTGTGTGCGTGCGTGCGTGTGTGTGTGTGTGTGTGTGTGTGTGTGTGTGTGTGTGTGAATTCGGGTTTAGCGTCGCTTTCAACAATTTTTCAGTCATATCACGACGGTGTCTGGTTGCGACAGGCCGGAGCTCAATGCTCACTTTTATAGTGCTGCCTCACTTATACCACGCCCAGTCATATTATCCTGACACTGGGTCGACCAGTCCTAGCTCTACCCCGTAAATCTGAATGCAAAGCGAGGAGCAGCTAGTACCATTTCTAACGACTTTGGTATGTCGCGGCCCGGGATAGAACCCGTGACCTCCCGTTCCCCGGAGCGGACACTCTACCAACTGAGCTATCGGGGCCGGTCTACAACATTTGTAAGGGAGATGATTATCGGTGTTACTCCTCCTTATATGGAGCTATGCTCTCAAACGAAGTGTGGAGATCTGTGAGACACAGGTTTTCTTAACCCTTTTACCACCAAGTTTCTCAACACCGTGTGCTAAAATTGCGTCTTTCCTATCTCTAGCACTAACAGTTTTGGACGAAAAAGTTTGATATTTTTCTTATGTTTTTAGTTTTAGTACACATATAGATTGTGCGTGGACTTTAAAACCACCCCAACGGTTCCAACGAGTACCCACAATCCAAGTCTTAGAGTGCAAATAAGGAAAATAAGAAATACCCCCATAAACTCCACTTTTCTCTACATATGGTGGGGTTTTGTTTGGTTGTTTTATTTGGGGTTTAACCTCCCAGTCAATACTGTATATGCCATTTTGTAGACGTTGCTTCCAATTTTGCGGGACTTTTAAGACATTGAGATGGAATGACTTCTCAAGCCCTGACGCCCAATGAAACCAATATGGTTTATAAGCATGAACGGTCCTGTCCGACTCGCACGGTTTTGCATGGGCAGGTTTAGATCCTCTAAGCGGTTTACCAGTGCTCCTGTGCGGTCAGTTTCAGCTCTGCGTGGAAGCATCATGAAGCCCATCTATTTCGCCTAGCCCCGATGGGCGGGGGCGTGTAAGGGAGATGATATTCTATCAAATATCAGTGTTACTTCTCCTTACATGGAACTATGCTCTCAAACGAAGCGTGGAGATCTGTCAGCCACATCCTTTTTTTCTAATCCTTTTGCCACCAAGATTCTTAAATAGCGTCTTTTATTATCTCAAGAACAAACATTTTCGGACGAAAACGTTTTCTTATTTTTCTTAGTTCTACTCGTAGATTGTGCGTGTACGGTAGAACCAACGAGTACAAATAAGGAAAATAAGAAATACCCCATAAACTCCACTTTTCTCTTTATAAAGTGGGGTTTAGATGGGTCTTCGTTTCACGGACATGTTAAACTAAAACCTTTGAATTTAGACACATCGTGCAGTGGCGATATGCATCAGTACCAGCACTGTTTGAATATATATCTAGAGCGGTACACAGATTGAAAATGATTGATGAAATGAATTCAGCAGAAAAAGACACTTGATCATGACTGAGAATATTTTAATTGTAAATCGAACGTTTGTATACCAAGACCGCCACAACAAAATGGTGTCACAAGGAACAATCATAATTCGCTCGATTGAGTGGTAATTAATGTACGTGCAACGCATGCACTAATCAGGACCCACGTCACATTCGTTCATTACTCTTAAAGCCTGAAATGTCGCTGCGGACAATGTTATGAAATGCCACGGAAACAACCGCCTAAGTAAAAATAATAGGATGGAAAATGCCAAACATCTGTCAAATATCTGAAACAACCTACACATACATGTCGCTTTGCACTTGATGGTTATGGTAGATTAGAACTTATATTTAACTTTTTTTCTAATCAGATGCTAAGAAGGTGGGAAATAATATTTAGCGCAGCAGCTGCGATCGAGCCTGGAATATTTGCGTCATTAAACAATGGCACCGGTCCCTTTATAATGGATTCTCGGAATATAATAATGGTAGCTGGAGATTAGTAATTTTTGTACGGAAGGTTTTTAAAGATGACCCGAGATAAATGTCCCAAGTGAAAGATCAATGAGAAACTGCACCAGACAGATATACAGTGATAAACATGGCTTTCTAAGTAATCATATTTTTATACCGATAAGATATATACTGCACTCATCTACATGTTTTAGATGTCAGATAACTTGAAAGCGCCCGACGATGATAAAAAATGCTATAGATAATCATATTAGAGCTAAAATACTGTAGCATATCAGAGGCTTTACAGTTCTATCTATAATGCCATCCACAGAATAAGTTAAGGTAGAGAAACATCATCAAACCCTTCAATCCTGAAAACAGTTATATATACTTAGGCAAAAAGTTTAGATCCAGATGACACAGCTCGCGATAAGCCGTCTCATCAGGTCAACACTGTGTGCTAGTATGTTTAACATTTCGACAGCTTCCGACAAGTCGTAATAAACTTCAGGCTTTGTTTAGACGGACCAGGTTTCAAATCTGGTAACAGAGGTTTGTTTTGTGCAACAAATAACAGTCCGCCGACAAATATGTGACAGTGGCGTCGCTGCATATTTTAGCTACTTTACCGTTAGACCCATAAGCTTTGCACTGTTCATAACAAACAAGAATTTCGCCGAAGGCTATGTCGCGCCTGTGGGGGAGGGGGGGGGGGGGCGCAAGTCACCCAGCCATGATATGTAGGTCAAGGTCAAACATAGATGCTTGCATAAAAGTTTCCATTCTTAAATGCAAGCTTGTACTAAGTATCATTAATGAAGCTGTAACAATTCTTGAGAGATGAACTTAACCATTAGGGTGGTCGCAATATTTTATAAAGTCAGTGAACCATGAAATTTTGGTCAAGGTCAAATATGGATGAATGCATTAAGTTGCCATCCCCAGATTCAAGTTTGTACCCAATATCATTAATGAAGCTCTTAAAGTTCTTGAGAAATAAACTTTACCATTAGGGTGAACACTAGGGTGGTCGCAATATTTTACAAAGTCAGTGAACCATGAAATATAGGTCAAGGTCAAATATGGAGGCTTGCATTTAAGTTACCATCCCCAGGGACAAGTTTGTACCAAGTATCATTAATAAAGCTCTTATAGATCTTGAGAAATAAACTTGACCATTAGGGTGAACACTAGGGTGGTAACAATATTTTACAAAGTCAGTGAACCATGAAATGTAAGTCAAGGTCAAATATGGATGCTTGCATTTAAGTTGCCATCCACAGATACAAGTTTGTACCAAATATCAATAATGAAGCTCTTATAGTTCTTGAGAAATAAACTTGACCATTAGGTCGAACGCTAGGGTGATCGCAATATTTTACAAAGTCAGTGAACCATGAAATATAGGTCAAGGTCAAATATGGATGCTTGCATTTAAGTAACCATCCCCAAATACAAGTTTTTCCCAAGTATCATTCATGAAGCTCTTATAGTTCTTGAGAAATAAACTTGACCATTAGGGTGAACGCTAGGGTGGTCGCAATATTTTACGAAGTCAGTGAACCATATAATGTAGGTCAAGGTCAAATATGAATGCTTGCATTTAAGTTGCCATCCATAGATACAAGTTTGTACCAAGTATCATTAATGAAGCTCTTATAGTTCTTGAGAAATAAACTTGAACCTTTGGGTGATTGCTGGGGAGGTCGAAAATGTTGACGCCTTGACAAACGGACGAACGAACGGAAAACCGGGCGCCTATATCGCGCCATGCTAACAGCAGGCGCGACAAAAACATGTGGTTACGTCATTGTCTACTATTCCGCGGTAAACTGCAGTAAGTAATGTGTAAATTTAGATCTTTGTCACAGAGGAGTGCTTTGGAAATGATCAGGAATTGATACAATCATACTCCAAACCCCCTCAAAGGAAAGAAGTCAAACCACAAAGCTACGACAGTAAACAGAAAAGACAGCTGGTAAACCGATTCCCAAAGATAATCAAAACATAATAAAACTTAATATTTAATTGTTTGCTCGCTGTCATATTGACAAGTTTAATATGATGATGGCTTGGAATCAGACGAATGTGTTATGCGTTTTACAAGGTATGCATTCTCGGCCTATTTGTCATAAATTAAAATAATATTTATATGTACGCCCAGCACTGACTTGAATCAGTCTACGTAACTTCGCAGTCCAATCAGTCTTCGATGTGCGCCCAATGGGTAGCTAACGACCAAAGGCATCTTTATGCGTCCATTAATAACTCTGATCAGCCGGCTGATCCAAGTCTTTGATTGGCGCGTATGTAAATTATGGGAATCGAGTGCCCCGGCTCAAATGAGCTGCGAATAAATGTGGCTGTAAGATTAAAATATTCCGGTGCTCATTAGAACCTCCACACAGGGGCGCTTAAAAACCAAGAAAATGTGGGATTCCGCCAAATTTATGAGGCCGTTGGATGTACAATGTGTCGTCAGCAACAGAAGTGAAAATGGACGTCACTGGATTCTAATACCATACCATTCCATCGTTGCATATTTTCTAGACGCTCTCGTCGTTTCGCACTGCATTGAACATGTTATTTTGTGACATCATAATTTTATAACGCCAATTTTCACGATGACTATAAGCGATGAAGCCGTATTTAAAACGGGTCCAGAAATCTCATAGAACGCCACGAAAGTTTTAAAGGGCAATATTACAATTCTCGTCTGATCCAATAGTCTCAATTCGCGGACAACTAGTAAGAAAAGGTCACTAAGAAAAGGCCACAATCAAAGAACGAAGCCATCTCAAGTCACCTAGAGAAAGTAAGTGACATGAAGGCACACACAAAAACATAAAGACACACGAACCTCGAAAAGCCAATCAACAAATAAAACTACCAAAGTAAGACCACATTGGGACGCTACGCTACCCTTAAGAAGCCAATATTTACTACACCATTGTCAGCGATGAACAAATATCGCCATTGCAGCAGCTGCCGCGCGTCTTGTCGTATATCGAGACATCCTCAAATTGTTATAAGTAAATCTTTGCAAACTAGAAATGTGTCCAGACGACACAGATGCCCCCGCCAAGGGCCCGCCTGACCCCGAAAATCCATGTCGCAACAAAATTTTCTAAGTGTGTGACCTTGTTATCAGGAACATTTGTGAGAAGTTATATTGAAATTGGTGAAAAAATGTAAGCGCTAGAGCAATGACAAAGTTTTTCTAAAAATAGCCACAGTGACCTTGACCTTGAAAGTCGAACTCGCTCGAGGTATTGTCATAAGGAACATTTGTTTGAAGTTATATTGAAATCAGTAAAGAAATGTAGTCGCTAGAGCGATGACAAAGTTTTTCTAAAAATAGCCACAGTGACCTTGACCTTGAAAGTCAAAATCGCTCAAGATATTGTCATAAGGAACATTTGTGTGAAGTTATATTGAAAACGGTGAAGAAATGTAAGGGCTAAAGCGATGACAAAGTCTTTCTAAAAATAGCCACAGTGACCTTGACCTTGAGAGTGGAACTTGCTAGAGATATTGTCATAAGGAACATTTGTGTGAAGTAATATTGAAATTGGTGAAAAAATGTAAGCGCTAGAGCAATGACAAAGTTTTTCTAAAAATAGTCACAGTGACCTTGACCTTGAAAGTCGAACTCGCTCGAGGTATTGTCATAAGGAACATTTGTGTGAAGTTATATTGAAATCAGTGAAGAAATGTAGTCGCTAGAGCGATGACAAAGTTTTTCTAAAAATAGCCACAGTGACCTTGACCTTGAAAGTCAAAATCGCTCGAGATATTGTCATAAGGAACATTTGTGTGAAGTTATTTTGAAACCAGTGAAGAAATGCAGGGCTAGAGCGATGACAAAATTTTTTCTAAAAATAGCCACAGTGACCTTGACCTTGAAAGTCGAAATGGCTCGAGATATTGTCATAAGGAACATTTGTGTGAAGTTATATTGAAATCGGTGAAGAAATGTAAGCGCTAGAGCGATGACAAAGTTTTTCTAAAAAATAGCTACAGTGACCTTGACCTTGAAAGTGGAACTCGCTAGTTTGTGTGAAGCTATATTGAAATCGGTGAAGAATGTAAGCGCTAGAGCAATGACAAAGTTTTTCTAAAAAAAGCCACAGTGACCTTGACCTTGAGGTCATGACCTTGAAAGTGGAACTCGCTAGAGATATTGTCATAAGGAACATTTGTGTGAAGTTATATTGAAATCAGTGAAGAAATATAGACGCTAGAGCTATGTTGTGCGAGGGGATAATTAAAAATATTTAAGTCTGTGACCTTGACCTTGAGCTCATGGGCATGGGTGGGGGTATCGCTGAATAAAATGGACAGGTATCTAACATCATACCAAATATCAACTCAATCCATCGCATGATTTGGAAAATATCAAGTCTTAAAATATCTAATAAAAAAATTCTAAGTCTGTGACCTTGACCTTGAAGCCATAGGCATGAGTGGGGGTATTGCCAAATAAACATTTGGACCTGTATCTATCATCATAGCATACATAAGCCAAATCGATAATATAGTTTGGAAAATTTGAGCTCTTTAAAATCTTTCACATTAAAATTGTCTGAGTCTGTGACCTTGACCTTGAGGTCATAGGCATGGGTGGGGGTATTGCTGAATAAAACATTGTACCCATATCTATCATCATATGAACCAAAGCTATAATAAAAGTTCAGGTTCTACCAGGTACAAATACCTTAACTGGAGTCTTTAACATGGAAAATTTCTAAGTCCATGACCTTGACCTTGAGGCCATGGACATGGGTGGGGGTATCGCTGAATAAAACTTTGGACCTATATCTATAATCATACCAAATATGAACCAATTCCATCAAATGGTTGGGAAAATATGAGTTCTAAAATGTTCAAGTCTACTGTTACAAAAACCTTAACCTGAGTCTTTAACATTGAAAATTTCTAAGTATGTGACCTTGACCTTGAGGTCACAGGCATGGGTGGGGGTATTGCTTAGTAAAACTTTAGACCTATATCTATCATCATACCAAATATGAACCAGTTCCATCAAATGGTTAGGAAGATATGAGTTCTAAAAGTTCAGGCTCTACCTGTTACAAAAACTTTAACCTTAGGTTACAGGATCACGTACGTACGTACGTACGTAAGTACACACACACGTACAGACGGACGTACACATGTACGCACGTACGGAAAACCGAAAAACTATATGCCCCCGGCATCATATGATGCGGGGGCATAAAAAATCAAAATAGTTTCCACAAACACGCCTTGTCAATGCAATGAGTAGCAAAGCTGCAAATCTACATGATCACATTTAATAGCTCAGGTAATTGCACGACCCGCAGAAAAAGCGACCGACTGAAGTCGATTGATTTCTAAGAGTGCCCTAAAATCACTGTGTCATTCTGTCATTCTGTCAGTCCATCAGTCTGTCTGTCCGTCCGTAACCCGTTTGTGAAAATTGGTGATAGTGACTTAACCGCTTGGAATATTTAAACAATTTTTGGCATACTGATAGATATCAATGAGATCTAACCAATGAACTTGCGAAATAGTACATTCCATTTAGTATAGCCTCGCCGAGGCGAAAAATGTAAAAAATTTCGAACTGCTTCTCCTCGGAAACCGTTGGGCCGATTGAAGTCAAAGTTCATATGGAGCCTCTATGGGAAGGGGGAAACCAAAATTTGCTCATGGGGTCCAGGTCACATGACCAAAATGGCCGCCAAGCCATATATGGTCTCTGTCTGTCTGTCCGCCCGTAACCCCTTTGTGAAAATTGGTGACAGTGACTTAACCGCTTGGAATATTTAAACAATTTTTGGCATACTGATAAATATCAATGATATCTAACAAATAAACTTGCGAAATATCACATTCCATTTAGTATAGCCTCGCCGAGGCGAACAATGTGAGAATTTTCGAACTGCTTCTCCCCGGAAACCGTTGGGCCGATTGAAGTCAAATTTCATATGGAGCCTCTATGGTATGGGGGAAACCAAAATTTGCTCATGGGGTCCAGGTCACATGACCAAAATGGCCGCCAAGCCATATACGGTAAAAACCTTCAAAAATAGTCTTCTCCAGAACCACTGGGCAGATTTCCACGAAACTTGATAAATAGCATCTCGGACGTAGGCCCATCATAAATTGCTAAAATGGTGATCCTGGGTTGACCTTGACCTTCTTTGTGCCTAGGTCAAACTTTGACACAAATGCTTTTGTATTGGAAAAGTGAGAATGCATTTTATCCTGCAAACGATTCAGAATACAGTACTAAAGTATAAGATATATTTTTACTCCTTACGATAAGGCGCATTTATTGGGGGAACCGTTTTAGGTCCAGGTCACATGACCAAAATGGCCACCATACCCATATATGGTAACACTCATAAAGCTAAAAGCATCCGGCGGGTCGTGCACTTCAGCTGAAGCACTGGTTATTGATTAGATTTCCTAACTGGGGAATATATCTTTGGCAATGAAACTTTGGTAAAGATTCATTGGCAATGTTTTATTTTACAAAGTACGCAAACCGGCCTCGGTAGATCAGTCGGATACGCGTCTGACTGGTGATCAGGAGGACGCGGGCTCGATTACTGCCGGTTCGGCAACATTCGTCATTAGAGATTGATCATGAAATCTTTTCTACGGTAATTCTCTCCTTTCCGCTGATTCAAGAATGGCAGTTGTCAGTTACTGGCGAAAGAATGTGCCCTGTACTAGTTAACCGCTTACGTGCCCAGGAAAAGTGTGGATAGGTAAACTGACCGTCTAAAAATGACCTAAATAGTATTGACTGGGGCGTTAAACTCCAATACAAACAACTAAAACAAAGTGCGCAATGACTTTGTTAAATTTAAAGTTACCATATATTCATGGACTGAGAAACTCGGTCCGTCTAAACGTATCTTAGAAATCTCCGTCTCCTGTGAGACTCAAAATAGGAGTGGAGGCAATGATCAGGAATCGATACAATCAACCCCCAGCTCCCATCAGAGACACCAAAGGGAAAGAAGCACAAACATGAAACAACAGACGTAATGGAAACGTCAATAGCGGAAAGCCAAAAGGACAGTTACTTTCCCAGAAAATGGCCAATAGGCTATCCAAAATGAAATAATATAAGCGACACCAACACCCAAAGACAAACCATAACAAAAATAAACCGCGACAGAAGAACCGCCTTGGAACGGTCAGCGGAAACAAATTCCACTAGGGGGCTTAAATCGATTTTACGTGGCCACAATCCTCGCCTTTACTTCCGTCACGATTTAGACAAATAATTTGTTTAGTCCGCATGAAGGCCTCCTAACTCATCAGTGCAACATCTCCGTGAACACAAATAATCAAACAACCACAGAGATGAAACAACGGTGAGGACTCGACAGCGAAAAACCACTGAAATGCTGGAGCAAAAGAAAACCAACAGTTAGACTCCGAACACGAGCCGCTCGGTTGAAAGTCCTATGCTCCAACTACTGAGTTATTAGTCGATTGCCTGACGCAGACGTCAGAGGCTGGTAATAATCTATAAGCAACGCATAATCTGCTAAGGTAAATAACTAAATGTTTAATTGCTGCCCATTACAGAAAAAACAACCTTAAGTTGACTGGATGCATCGGGGTAATGAAACAACGGTGAGGACTCGACAGCAAGAAACAACAGAAATGCTGGAGCAAAAGAAAACCAACAGTTACACTCTAATGGGCCGGACCAGAGACAGAGCATCAGGTACCAACCAACATAAGCCTTTTCGTTGAAACGGTCATAGTTTCTGAAGCCTGACCCACCGGCGTGCAATTAAAGAGGGAAGCTTTGTTTTGTTTGATTTGAGGTTTAACGTCCCCGTCAACACTGTAAAGGTCATTTTTGAGACGTTGCTTCCAATTTTGTTGGACTTTTACCCTACATTGAGATGAAATGACATCTCAAGCCCTGTCGCCCAATGAAACCAATAGGGTTTATTAGCATGGACGGTCCGCCTCGCACCACGGTTCCTGGACAGGCTTAGATCCTCTAAGCGGTTTACCAGTGCTAGTATGCGGGCCAGATTCATCACTGCGTGGAAGCATCATGCAGCCCATATATTTCTTCAAGCCCCTATGGGCGGGGGCCGTAAAGCGGGAAGCAAAGTTGTCAACAGTGATTGGGTTAACTACCATGCATGCGGTCTGTCGTATAACATTTATGTTGTACCATACCTATTTATATCGAAGAATGATTTTACGAAATTGGGTGCTGAAATCATTGCTGTTATATATTTTTCTGAATTTATATACTAAGTCACCATAAAATTCGGGTTCCGATAGACCTTGTTGCAGAAGAGATTTAAGTCCAATATTGAATTTTGAAATTAAATCAGAATGGCGTCTATAAAATTTTGAACAGGCTTTCCGTAGTTTACGGTACCGATAACCTTAATTAAGAAGTTTAGCCGTTAATAATTTATTACGAGTGTTGAAGTCAGTTACATGACTACACAATCTGGCAAATCGAATTAATTGCGAAGTATAAACGTCATAGGATGGCGCACGAGGAACATCACCATCCAAAAAAGGAAAATTTACAATCTCAAAATCAAAATTATCGCGTTTATCATAAATTTTGCAAGAAACAAACCCATCTGCAATAGATAAACGTAAATCCAAAAACGAGGCCTCGGTATCAGAAGAATTAACTTTATTTAACTGAAGTTCTTGGGGGTAAATTTGACTGATCAAACCATCGAAATAGGTATTATCATAATCAATATTTAAGAAACCATCCAAATATCTAGAAGTCGAGCTAAAAGCTTCAATGGTTTAAGACTGGTTTTTAGCAGAAAGGGACATAGTGAAGTCTCTCTGATGATAAAACAAAAGCAGATCAGCCACAAGTGGTGGGCAATTAGTATCAATCGGAATACCCGCAACTTTTCTAAATAACGTAGTACCAAATATTATGTAAATATTGTCAAGTAAAAAGGTGAGAGCTTCACACACTTTCTGACATGACCATAAGAATTTTTTTAAATGCTCTTCAGAAGTGAAAAAAGCATTTCTAACATTACATGCGAGATAGAGGGAGTCTTCCCTGTGAAATGTCCATTAAATTAAATAATTAAGTTTTTCTTTTAAAAGATTATTCAAAACTTCATTAGCATATTTTATAGACCAAAACAGATTTCTACCTGATCTTTCGAAGACTTTGTCGCAATATTTTATCGCATGTTTTTTGATGGCAGTAAACCATGAAGTTAATAATTTGGAGAGTTCAGTGGTGGTACAAGAGCTTGAATTTGCAATAAACCGTGCTTTGTAATGTCTTTTATGAAGTTTAGGTAACCAATATAACGTAGGGAGCGTGTTGGGCTTCTGTAACACAGACAGCAAACTTGGTGGCTGAATGAAAAAAATGAGGTCAACTAAAGCCCTATGCGATCAAATTTTACCTAGGCGTAAAGTAGGTCATGATTATCCAGGGATCATCATTAGACCAAACTATGATTGGCTCAAGTTCCCTATTATACATTGAATTTCTAAGTTTCATGACAATCGGCTTACACATACTGGACTTAAATCTCTTCAGCAACAAGGTCTATCGGAACCCGAATTTAATATTGACTTAGTATATAAATTTAGAAAAATTTATAACCGCAATAACTTCAGCACCCAATTTCGTAAAATTATTCTTCGATATAAAAAGATTGGGTACAACATAAATGTTATACGACAGCTCATGCATGGTAGTTAACCCAATCGCGGTTGACAACTTTTCTTCCCTCTTTAATCAGGCCTTAGAAACTATGACGGTTTCAACGAAAAGGCTTATGTTGGTTGGTACCTGATGCTCTGTCTCTGGTCCGGCCCATTAGAGTCTAACTGTTGGTTTTCTTTTGCTCCAGCATTTCTGTTGTTTCTTGCTGTCGAGTCCTCACCGTTGTTTCATCTCTGTGA
Source organism: Lucinisca nassula (assembly GCA_963580285.1). Lineage (NCBI taxonomy): Eukaryota > Metazoa > Mollusca > Bivalvia > Lucinida > Lucinidae > Lucinisca > Lucinisca nassula. The sequence goes on from OY757010.1 coordinate 10,993,562, forward strand.
TTATTTGATTTATGTGTACACGGAGATGTTGCACTGATGAGTTAGGAGGCCTTCATGCGGACTGAACAAATTATTTGTCTGAATCGCGACGGAAGTAAGGGCGAGGAGTGTGGACACATGAAATCGATTTAAGCCTCCCCCCCCCCCCCCCCATCCCACCCAGATGAATTCGTTTCCGCTGACCGTTCCAAGGCGGTTCTTCTGTTTATTTATTTTTGTAATGTTTGTCTTTGGGTGTTTGTGTCGCTTATATTATTTTATTTTGGATAGCCTTTTGGCCATTTTGTAGGAAAGTAACTGTCCTTTTGGATTTCCGCTGTTGGTGTTTCCGTTGGGGTCTTTTGCTTCATGTTTGTGTTGCGTTCCCTTTGGCGTCTCTGATGGGAGCTGTTGGTTATTTGTATCGATTCCTGATCATCGCCTCTACTTCTATTTTCCTGGTTCCGAAGAAGATGATTTGTGTAGGGGTTTTTACCTTATATGTACATGTCCGCCATCTTGGTGATATGACCTGAACCTCATGAACAAACTTTAGTTCCCCTACCCCGTGATGATCTACATGAAATTTGACTTCAATCAGCCAAGTGGTTTCAGAGGAGAAACGTTTGACAACTATTAGGTCACCAACGAGCCTTCGGCTCTGTTGAGTTAAAAGAAAATGTAATGCAAAATAATAAATTGTGGCCTACATAACGAAAACACGCCTATGTAATTTTGACCCCCTTGAACCCCACTTTTATATGGTAAAACTGGGGTTTCCGGGGGTATACCTTATTTTTCTTATTTCTGCTCTAAAATAAAGATTGTGGGTACTCGTTAGAACCGCCTCGATGAGGCGGTTCTAACGAGTGCCCACAATCTATAATTGGAGCAGAAATAAGAAAAATATCACAATTTTTCATCATAAAATAATCATTTTTTTCGGCGATAAAGGTGGCAATGTATTTGTATAGGCGTGTTTGCGTAATGTATTCCTCGCCTTCTTAGGATCGAATTCAGTATCAAAACGTGCACTCCTTTAAAGTGCAGGACCGTTATGTTGAAACATACGCCTGTGATGACGGGTATGAAAAAGTGCTACTAAATATATCCCCTTTAAAGCTGTGTCAGATTACGCAGAGAGAGTGTTATACATCATATCAAAGTAACTAATCGTCTGATCATAATAACTTGTACGCATTGTGAATGATAAGCAATCTTGTTTAGCTGTAAAAGCTTTCAGACAAGATAATTCAAAGTGATGATGAAAGTGCAAAAGTTGCACTAAAATCCAATTTTTAACCCTTTTTGTACCAAATGGAATCTTCCTCCTTATATACTACTCAAAGTTTGATAGGGATCACTTTTTATGTACCAAATTTTGCACAGAAAATTTATAAGTTCTTGACAGAATTTGTACTCGGTATATTGATAAATATCTTAAGCAGAAACTCGTGTGCAGTTCAGTACTCATAAAAGTGTACCCTTCTCACAATTCGCAAATGAATTCATGCACCCCCAAAATCTTGCGTAGCACTGCTTTCAAACAGACCAATCAAACTTGTCAGTGTTCCTTTACCAAGCGTAAAAAGGACTTCATTTGATTTGTGAAACACCAAATGCCTAGGGGGACAATTAAGAAACCGTCTGAGCCCCGAAGAAATGAATCGTTGCGTCGGAATGTTGGAATCTTGCGTCTCTCAACGTCGTGTTGCTGGGATTCTGAATGTGTCTCAGAGCGTGGTTTCACGAATGTGGAGTCGGCATCTTACCCACGGAAGTCCTTCACACAGCCGCGGCGGGGTCGAGAAAGGGCTACAACTCAACGTCAGTGCCGTTTCTTGTTGATTCAGTCTCGACGTCAACGGTTCCTGAACGCTACGCGTTTGCATAACGAGCTTATGAACGGAACTGGAGTACGAATTTCTACACAAACTGTCAGAAACGGACTCCACGAGTTCGGACTTAATGCCATGAGGCCTGCTGTACGTATCCCGTTGACGAGACAGCACGTGCTAGACCGGTTAGACTTTGTCAGAACTCACGTCAGGTGGACGGTTCGTGACTTGACGCCAGTACTGTTTACTGAGGGGTCCAGATTCTGTCTAGACTTCACTTATAAACGTCAATTAGTGTGGCGAATGTCTAAACAGCGATTCGATGACTTGAATGTGGCAGAGCATGATCGCTATGGAAAGGGGTCAGTCATGGTTTGGGCTGGGATAAGCGTGAACGGTAAACCTGACTTGTACGTCGTTGAAAACGGAACGTTAATGGCAGTGAGGTACTGTAATGAGATTCTTGATGAGTTTGTGAGACCATATGCAGATGCTATCGGCCCGGACTTTATTCTGATGGATGATAATGCCCGTCCCAACCCTGCCAACGTCACTGATTCCTACCTGGAACGTGAGACAATCGTTCGTATGGACTGGCCTGCTCGGTCACCGCACTTAAATCCGATTGAGCATGCGCGCGACATGCTACAGAGTGCTGTTTCAGCCCGACCTGTGCATCCGAGGACTTTACAGGAGCTCAAATATGCATTGGTTGCTGAATGAAAGCTGATTTCACAAAACCGGATACAGACTCGGATTACGAGCATGCGCAAGCGATGTCGTACTGTAATTGACGCCCTTGTACGCCATACACGTTATTAAGCACGTTTGTCTAAACAAATTTGGAAATTTGTGAAAAATCAGTTGTCCAAATCCCTTCGTGTTACGGCAAATTTTTGGGGTGCCAAGACGTTTGCTGTTGTCACGCTTGAATGCAGTACCAGTTGACAAAATTAATCACTAGGTTTTGTGAAGGATACGTTTTTTTCTATCATTATGTATCAAATTTGGATTCAGCTGATTAATTCATCCAAAAATTATTTTGCATTAAAAAGTGATCCCTATCAAACTTTGAGTAGTATATATAGCAGGAGTCCATTTCAAAATTTAGATTTGTCAGGTTGTGCTTTCATCAAAATTTATTTTGAAAATGACTGAACTTATAGCAAACAGTGGAGACCCTGATCAGACGCCGCGTTTTGCGGCGTCTGATCTGGGCCTGCACTGTTTGCCACATACCCCTTTTTGGGGTTTCCGGTACCAAATGGGCTAATAATAAAAATCAAAAATGAGTTCCTTTAAGAGCAATGAAAACATTCATAAGAAAGAAGATGGGTCATACTACGTAGTTTCGGCTAATAAAGCCTCATCAGTAATAAGTTAAAACGTCGAATACTACTTATAAGTAAACTGATATAATCAGGAGCTGTAAGCATATAACAATTATATAACGCAATTATTTTTACTTTGATATAGATCGTCGAAATTTGCATAACGAGACATCACGAAAACACGCCTATATAATTTTGACCCCCTTGAACCCCACTTTCATATAGTAAAACTGGGGTTTGCAGGGGTATATATTATTTTTCTTATTTCTGCTCAAAAACATAGATTGTGGGTATTCGTTAGAACCGCCTCGTCGAGGCGGTTCTAACGAGTATCCACAATCTATGTTTTGACCAGAAATAAGAAAAATATCAAAAGTTTTCATCTGAAAATTTTTATTTTTCGGCGGTAAAATTTACAATGTATTTGTATAGGCGTGTTTTCGTAATGGAAAGCCCTGATGGCACTAAACGACATTTTCAAAGTATTTGTTTTCTTTTTCAGAGAAAATCACTTAACATTAAATGTGAATTGTAAACAGAGCTGATGGCAGGCGATTCACACGAAATGTCAAGTCTCGTAACTATGAAGAAATAAAACTCACACACACAAACAAGAGGGCCATCATGGCCCTAGATCGCTCACCTGGTCCACACTGTACAAAAGGAATGGTAGGTAATATAGAAAGGTGTAGTGGAGGGTTTGAGCAATTTTGATTGACAGTGACCCAAGGAACATTTCTGGGAAATTCTATTAAAATCAATCTAGCTGTTTATGACGAGGTCATTTTGGGGTTTGGATATCTTTAGCTCTGGTGGCTATCATGTTCATTTGAGCAAATACGATGCATTAACCATAACAAGGTTTTCATAAATAGCTACAATGACCTTGACCTTCAGCCCAGAGCCCTGAATGTTGATCTGGCTTGCAAATATTATCATGCCTAACATTTGTGTGAAGTTACATCAAAATCCATTGATAATTCTAGGTGCTAGATATAGCCCTGAAAAAGTTATTTCTAAAACAGCAACAGTGGCCTTGACATAAGTTCAGGACCCTGAAGTCGAACTTGCTTCATATACTATCATACCCAACATTTGTGTGAAGCTACATTAAGATCCATCAATAAATGTAGGCGCTAGGGCGATATGTCAAAGTTTTTTTTCTACAAAGAGCCACATTGACCTTGACCTTGAGCCCAGGATCATGAAAGTCAAACTTGCTTGAGATATTATCTTAACCAACAGTTGTGTAAAGTTACATAAAACCCTTTGATAAATGTATGCGCTAGAGGGCCTTGTGGTTTCAGAGAAGAAGATTTTTAAAGGTTTTCCATATGTTAGTCTATGTAAAACAGTGGGCCCTGGGGCGGGGGCCACCTTTGGCCCTAGGGCTAAATTTTTAACCTTCTTTGTAGAGGTCCACCAGATGCAGCTTCATATCAAATATTAAACATCTTGGCCTTCTGGTTTCACATAGGAAGATTTTAAAGGTATACCCTGTATAAGTCAAAGTAAAACCAGAGGGCCCTGGGGCGGGGCCATTTCTTTAACACAGGGCTATAATTTGAAAAATCTTGGTAGAGGTCCGCTAGATGAAGCTTCATACCAAACATGCAAGACCTAGGCCTTGTGGTTTCAATTGACAAGATATTTAAAGGATTCACCTATTGAAGACTATGTAAAACCAGTGGGCCCCGGGGTGGGGCTTGTTTTGCCCCCAGTGCTATAATATGAACAAACATAGTAGAGGTCCATCAGATGAAGATTCATACCAAATATCAAAGACCTGGGCGTTCTGGTTTCAAACAAGAAGCTTTTTTAAAGGTTTTTCCCTATATTAGTCTATGTAAAACTGGTGGGCCCCCCGCTGGGACTATTTTTGGCCCCAGGGCTATAAATTGAACAATCTTGGTAGAGGTCCACTAGATGCAGCTTGATATCAATTACCAAAGACCTGGGACTTATGGTTTCAGACAAAAAGATTTTTCAATGTTTTCCCTATACAAGTCTATGTAAAACAAGTGAGCCTCGGCCCGGGGGCCTTTTTGGCCCAAGTGCTATAATTTGAACAATCTTGGTAGAGGTCCACCAGCTGAAGCTTCATAGAAAACATCAAAGACCGCTGATTTCTGGTTTCAAACTAGAAGATGTTTAAAGGTTGACCCTATATAAAATAGAAGTGAAGGCAATGATCAGGAATCGATAAAATTAACCCACAGCTCCCACCATAGACACAAAGGGAAAGAAACACAATCATGAAACAACTAGATCCTTATGGAAACATCACTAGCGGAAAGCCTAAAGGACAGTTACTTTCCCACAAAATGGCCAACTGGCTATCCAAGTCAAAATAATATAAGCGACACACACACTCTCAAAGACAAGACATAACAAAAAAAACACAACAGAAGACCCGCCTTGGAACGGCCAGTGAAATTCGTGTGTGTGTGTGTGGGGGGGGGGGGGGGCTTAAATCGATTTAACGTAGCCACAATCCTCGCCTTATTTCCGTCGCCATTGGGACAAACAATTTGTTCAGTCCACATAAAGGCCTCCTAACTCATCAGTGCAATATCTCCGTGAACACAAAAATCAATCAACCACAGAGACAAAACAACGGTGAGGACTCGACAGCAAGAAACCACTCAAATGCTGGAGCAAAAGAAAACCAACAGTTAGACTCCGATGGGCCCAACCAGAGAGTCTATGTAAAACCAGTGGGCTCCGGGGCGGGGCCATTTTGGCCTTTTGGCCTATTAGGTCTATTATATGAACAATAATAGTAGATGTCCATTAGATGAAGCTTTATACAAATATCAAAGACCTGGGTCTTCTGGTTTCAGACAAGAATATTTTTATAGGTTTTCCCTATATAAGTCCAAGTAAAACCGGTGGATCCGGGGCGGGGCCATTTTGGGCCACAGGGCTATAATTTGAAAAATCTTGGTAGAGATCCACTAGATGAAGCTTCGTACCAAATATCAAATAGCTGGACCTTCTGGTTTCAGACAACAAGATTTTAAAAGGTTTTCCCTATATAAATCCATGTAAAACCGTCGGGCCCCTGCGCGGGGGCATTTTTGGCCCAAGGGCTATAATTTGAACAATCTTGATGGAGGTCCACTAGATACAACTTCATTCCACACATCAAACACTTGAGCCTTCTGGTTTCAAACAAGACAATTTTTAAAGGTTTACCCTATATAAGTCCAGGTAAAACTGGTGGGCCACGGGGCGGTGGCATTTTTGGCCCCAGGGCTTTAATTTGAACAATCTTGGTAGAGGTCCACTAGACGAAGCTTCATACCAAATATCAAAGACCTGGGCCTTGTGGTTTCAGAGAAGAAGATTTTTGAATTTTTCAGTGAAAAAAAAATCTATTTTTGGCTCCTGTTACCTAGTTGTGCAAATGACCGGAACCATTTGAACAATTTTGAAAGAGGACCACCTAAGGATCATTCCTGTGAAGTTTGGTCAAAAGCCGATCAGTGGCTACGAGGAGATGTCGTTAGAAGAAATTGTTTACGGACGGACGCACGCACGCACGGACAGACGGACGGACGCACGGACGACGGACAAAAAGTGATCACAAAAGCTCACGTCGTTACTACGTGTCAGGTGATCTAATAGAATGTTTGCGCTTTTATAGAACTGTTCTTAGTGTTTGAGGTTTTTCAGTTCTGTCGCGAAATTTTATGATATAACAACTGGCGCAAAACGCTAGGTCGTTCGCGCAATATGATAAAAACAAATCATTTTCTGTTGCCTAAATAGATTCGCGTAAATCTCTGGATAATGAAAGTTCCTACCATTTTGCACGAAAATCGGTTTAACCTTCTTCAAGAGCTTATTTGAGCCCCGCCAAGCGAATTTGTGTCTTCGAGTATTCCGTCATGACAAATTTTAACTGCGCATGCCCAGCCATTCAGAGGGGCCAGGGATATGGCTTTCTGTCTGAAGGTTCCTCGTGATTTACTGCTTGTATGAGCGAGCAGCGAAGGTTCTGGCGAGACTGCGCGGATGCGCAGGCTCGCCTGAACCTTCGCTGCTCGCATAGGCGATAAGTACCAAAATCGCTTGACGGGGCCCAAAAAATTGCTACTTGCCTTGTACTATTGAAAGTAATAAAATCGTCCCAAGGTGACACTTGATCACCTCAGAGCACAAAAATAACCAATGTCATTCAGTTCAGAGAAAGAAGAAAATTTCCATTCATTAATATAAGGTTTCTTCGAACTCCTACAGATACAGCGACATTTCTTAATAGCCCTTATACACATTACCAGGTACCGGCCCCGATAGCTCAGTTGGTAGAGTGTCCGTTCCGGGGAACGGGAGGTCACGGGTTCGATCCCGGGCCGCGACATACCAAAGTCGTTAAAAATGGTACTAGCTGCTCCTCGCTTGGCACTCAGATTTACGGGGAAGAGTTAGGACTGGTCGATCCAGTGTCAGGATAATGTGACTGGGTGTGGTATCATGTAATGTGTCTGGGACATGATACTTCAGTGAGGCGGCACTATAAAAGTGAGCATTGAGCTCCCTGTCGCAACCAGACACCGTCGTGATATGACGTGTTGTTGAAAGCGACGTTAAACCCGAATTCACACACACACACACATTACCGGTCACATCCGGATCAGCGCAAGATAAAATCTGATAACTGTATGCGACCAGCGGATCAACTTGTGCATTCGCGCAGTCTGATTAGAAATTTATTGTTTATATAGATATCAAACAATATTTCAGCGAAAAGCGAGGACTGCGATAACAATGTGCATTTCGCAGTCCACGTGCGATCTAAACTGAGATTTCTATGGTCATCATGTTTCCTAAGAGGTACTGGTTAATTTATATCAGCACAACTGAAAAAATTTAACAGATTAATATTTAACAGTTTAAAACACTACGGATAGCTGACGTTTTCTTGTTTGCCAAAAATGTTAAAACTTACGACTGCATCTTATGGAGACAAAATTGGTTAAGGGTCTGGTGATGTAAAACGCCAGTTAAATGCAGTATTAAAATTGCAATGCCTCTTCCATTATACTACATAGAAGCCTCCGTGGTGTAGTGGTTACGCTACTCGCCTTGTAAACAAGGGATCGCAGGATCGATCCCGGGCTTCTCCGGACTTTCGGATGAGTCTTTAAACCGAGGTCCCGTCTCCATATGACCATAGCTGTTGGTGGGACGTAAAACTCAAACACTCACTCACTCACTCCATTATACTACAGGGATCAACAGAAGGGATGCTAGTGAATACGAGACAAAAAGAACAAGTGAAGCCGAGCAGAAACGGGCACAGAGCTAAGCCAGAGCTAAGGCATCACTAGTCTAGCTCCTAGACCTTGATGTCATATTGACCAATGACCAACCTTCCTGCGTGTTTTTATCAAATATGAAGCCTTGTTAGACTTTAATCTTGTCTCAGAATTCAAGGTCGGATGTCATCCCAAGATAAAACAAGTTGCTATTAGAGAGGGAAAAAGATGTAAAAATAAAAAAATAAATATATAGAGGATCTTACACGACTGGTCATTTCATATGAAATTTATGAAACGAGCCTTTGGCGAGTTTCATAAATTTCATATGAAATGACCACGAGTGTAAGATTCTCTTTATCATACGACTACTTTAAATTGGATTTTATCGCCTTCTAATTTGACATTTTTTCTACGAAAAATGCATTGTTGACATGGACGTCGTCATGACGTTACTTAATCCCGCAAAAGTGTTATTGCACGTGTGGTCATACGATATTTATTACACGACGTTATCCACTGCTTATCAACGACGTCATATGATAAAGAAGAATATTACTTATCAACTTTAAAATATGATATCCGACTAGTAGGTAGTCTAAGGCAACACCAACAGAGCTTTCGTTCTCTGGCCTCTCTTAATCTATCAGCAACAGACAGAGGTCTCATCAGCATCTTACACACAACAGTTGAATTTCTCGCATTTGATTAAGATTGGTCATTGTCAACTATTATGAAATAATAACAGACACTGTGATTCACTACGATAACAGTTCCGTGTAATGAACACCCCTCTAAACCACAATTTATGTAGAGAAAACTAAGGTTTACAGGGGTATACGTCAATTATCTTATTTCTGTCCCAAGACATTGATTATGGGTACTCGTTGAGGCCAATCTAACTAGCACCCACAACCTATGTTTAATAAGAAAACTACCACACATTTCCATACGAAACATAACCGTTTGGGAGATATCATGGAGTTATGAAAGACTGCATTATGTCACAGGGATGGCTTGCATGTTGGAAACAAAACCTTGCAGGACGCATTAGGATAACACACCCCTGTGACTATTAAAACGCATTATTCTTGTGAAACACACTTTTAATATTTTTATCCCTGCTACACAAGTTGAACCTCCTCACTGAGGAAGTTTTAACTAATAGCCACAATCTATGTTTGGCGCAAAGGTAAGAAAACATAAATCGCTTCTAAACCCCTTACTTTTCTCTACATGTGGTTGGGCTTCTCGGGGTGTCTATCCCGATAACACATCCGTGCGACATAGCGCATTCTTTCATATGTCTCAAACACGGTTATTTTTCTGAAGAAATTTGTGATAGTTTCCTAATTTTACTCTAAACACACGTTGTGGTAGCCTAGCCACTAGGCGTTAAAATGAATAATATGGAATTAAAGTCAGCGTTTGCACTAAAATGAACAGTGTATAAAAGTTTGGCTAGTCAAGTCTCTCTGGCTCAATTTTAACGCCTGATAATCCTAAGATTTTAGACTCTACCAAATAGACTTGCCATTACTAAGAAGATGATAATTTTTAAACCAATAAAAAATACAAAAAAAAAAAATGACCAGACTTTTATTATCAGACTAGTAGCTAGTCTAACGTTGTGGGAGCTGGTTAAAACCGTCTCATTGATCTGAGCCTAATTAGAATTTCTGAAGCAAGTGGCGAAAGAAACTAAGTCCAGCGACGGGGAGGACATACGACTGTGAATATTGAGTGTCATTATAGAGGTTAATCATTGCCTTACGGACAAGTATGACCAAGCGGAATGATCAACAAGACTTGTGAACAGTTTTCACAGTTTTCCTTGAAATTGTCACAGAGTCTATGGAGTGTGTGTCAACCATATACTGGTCTTTAAAGGGCAAATATTCTGCAACAGAACATAAAGTGTAAGAGACACACAGGAAAATACTCTGTTCAAACGTTGTAAAAAAAAAGAGAAGAAACCCAATGCTAAAATGGGTCATAACAGTCCCATGCATATTGGGTATATGCCAGGGCCATATATATATTTTGCTGACAAGACTTTGCTGTCTTAGCTTAAATTGATCACATATTTTCTAAATGGCATCAAAAGTTTATCTGGTCATCTTCATATTATTACCAAAGCCCTGCGAAATATTATAGATTTAGCTCATGCTGGTCTTTGGGAAGTAACCATTTTTGTACCAAATGAAATCTTCTACCTTATATAAAGCAGGAGTCCATTTCAAAATTTAGGGGTGCCAGTATGTTCTTTCTTTAAAATTTATTCAGAAAATAACTGAACTTTTTTGCAAATAGTGTAGGCCCTGATCAGACGCCGAGTCCTTTGGCGTATGATCTGGGCCTGCACAGTTTGCTAAGGTATATGTACCCATTTTGGGGTTTCTGGTACAAAAAGGGTTAAACGGGTCTTGTACTATTTAGTTGACAAGAATTTCCTTTGCCTATAATGGCTAAGTCTACAATGGAACTGATCTCTAAAATGACGAGTCAGACGGGAAAGACCAAAGCACTAAAGGCACTGCGATTACTGATCCTATGAAAAATTCATGAAAATCTTGAAAGCTTTATTTTTTTAAAAAAGCAGTACGACAAATTCAGTTTTGAATTTATATACTGGTATGTTTCGAAAGAAATGTTTATCTCCAACTTGTACATTGATTTCAAAATCATAAATTAATAAACTGACCAAATGTGGTAGTTTTCAAAACAAATATGTCAACTTAAAATGTGTAATTAAGCAGAATTATGCATTCGAAAAAAAAAAAAAAACAAAAAAAAAAAAACAACTGCAGTTTCCGTAATTTGTAGTTTCAATTGTAGTGAATGGATTTCTTCAGTTAATGGAACTGAAGCAAAAAAACGACGTATTCCGGTATTCCTGGCACCTAAATTACTCTCTAGATTGGTCTAGGACCAACCCTTGTGGGTCATTTTGTGTCGTCTCTCAAAGAGAGGGATAGAAGAGACAGTAGAGGTGAGAAGGCAGATGAGAAGGAGGGAAATGAATGGAAGTGTAGAAACAGGAGAAATAACAACACTCCCCTCTCCGCTTTCCTGCTGCAAGGACAGCAGGCCTTGTCCAACTGTTATGCAATATCAGTTGGATGCCCCAATGCTGCAAGGACAGCAGGCCTTGTCCAACTGTAATGCAATATCAGTTGGATGCCCCAATGCTGCAAGGACAGCAGGCCTTGTCCAACTGTAATGCAATATCAGTTGGATGCCCCAATGCTGCAAGGACAGCAGGCCTTGTCCAACTGTAATGCAATATCAGTTGGATGCCCCAATGCTGCAAGGACAGCAGGCCTTGTGCAACTGTAATGCAATATCAGTTGGATGCCCCAATGCCCCAATGCTGCAAGGACAGCAGGCCTTGTGCAACTGTAATGCAATATCAGTTGGATGCCCCAATGCTGCAAGGACAGCAGGCCTTGTGCAACTGTAATGCAATATCAGTTGGATGCCCCAATGACGCAAGAAACACGACACCTTCGCATCACCCAACAACCCCCCTTCTTAATTTATATATGAGCCCCGCCAAGCGAATTTGTGTCTTCGAGCATTCCGTCATGACAAATTTTAACTGCGCATGCCCAGCCATTCAGAAGGGCCAGGGATATGGCTTTCTGTCTGAAGTTCCTCCAGATTCACTGCTTGTATGAGCGAGCAGCGAAGGTTCTGACGAGACTGCGCGGATGCGCAGGCTCGCCTGAACCTTCGCTGCTCGCATAGCCGATTAGTACCAAAATCGCTTGACGGGGCCCATATAATATCGCCTGGAGTTTACAGGGATAAACCTTATTTTTCTTATTTCTGCTTTAAAATATAGACTGTGGGTACTCGATAGAACCGCCTCGTACAGTCGTCAATGGTGTTCGTTGCGTTGATAAATCTTGTTTCTGTATCTAAAATGTCAAGATACTTGCTGACAGGCCGGGTCTGCGTCCTTAATGGCGCATACTCTGAAAACAGATTTTATTATGATGGGCGCATTTAATCTTTAAAATACTAAGATGCAGTCTGTGCACTCATTAATCCGGCCCTTGGGGTATCCAAGAAACAGACATAGCTCATTAGGGACCATCTTCAGCGGTGACAACTTAATTGGTTTAGCCTAAGTCTAGACGAAGAAGCTTGATGTATATCTATCTTTGTTAAACTATGCCACTTGAGGAAACGACATTATGTGGCGATTCTGCAACAAATCATTAAATGTAGCATCATCAACATTGCTCATTTTGGCGCTTTGGTGTCCCATACACATTACAAGACCAGGTCAAGCAGATAAGTAAACCTACTCACACAGTTCCTGGTTGGTGTTAAGGCCCCTTTACACAACATGATTTTCCATGTATGTTCAGTCCTGCAGGTCAAACATGCGTTATAAAACCACTTATTAACTTAACCTACTGTATACTAGTGGACTCTTCCATTGCTATATGTTGAATAAGTCTTTTTGCCATATTAGGGGTGGCAGGCTTATTTTTCGTTTTTATTCTATTTTTGACTAAAAATTCTGTTAGCAAATAGTGCAGGCCCTGATCGGACGCCGCGTTCTGCGGCGTTTGATCTGCACATGTTGATTCAACCCGATGTATAGGCAATGAATGCTATCCATCGTAATGTTCCGCATTTCATATTTATCGAACGCAAGTTATAAGTGTCGAAACATGTTTGATTAAACAGTAATACTTATATCAATTGTTCATTAAAATCGAATTCTATGACCATAAGCAGCAATTACATTTTTGGATGAAATCTTTGGATCAGTTTGCGTTATGACTCTAAGAAATTCATCTGAAGTATCGTTAATGTCAATGAGACCACGAAAATGATTGCATATTTCTGTGTATTTATCACACTGGATTGGCCATTACTGCATACACGACAAGTGCGCTGTTCAATGGGAATTAATGGGAGTAGTCTGTCTATATCGTCCAAGTTCTACAACTAGAGGAAAGGAACCACAATGAAATCGATTTAGTGATGATCTCTGTTAAATTAACATAAACATATAATCAACAGTTATTTTATATCAAAACCGCATTGTATACTATTATTGGCCAATGAGACAATGATTTTAAAATATATGTTGATCGTTCATAAACGTTGATCGAAGCTCTCGTTACATTTGTAAATGACCAGAAATCGATAAAATAACCTCACACAACCCATCCAAGACACCAAAGGGAAAGAAACATAAACATAAAATAACTTCACTGTAATGAAAACTTAACAAGCGGAAAACGAAAAAGGACTTTTCCTAAAGCAATGTCACAAACTCGACGATAACACTTCCGTGTCTTTCATATTCGTAGAACTTACATTTTACACATGTTTTATACTTTCCTTACTTCTGCTCCAAACACATATTGTGTGTGCTGGTTAGAACCGCAAGACTGAGAACACACAATCTACATTTTAAGAAAAATAAAGAAAATAGTTTTACCAGTGGAGTGTGCAGCTTATTCAATACACGGACATGAGTGCAGAATTAGACACCATATCTACACGGGATAATGCTACCTTCAATGACACGTGATAAATGTCCTGCGTACTTACATGGAAATCAGAACATTGAAATTACATGTACGTTCTTATACTACAGATTTCAATATTCATTAGACATGAGGGAACATGATACTCAATAACTGCCCCTAACCTCAACTAATTTCAACAGTGATGCTGCATCCCTTAATCACCAAACTTCAGATTATGACGTCACAATCTGACCATAGGCCAATTATGACGCAACAAGTGGGCAAGTATCCAATTAGGTACACTGCACTTTCAGTTATGTGGTCCAATAAAACGTATGTCTATCAAACGTCAATCTTGTGACAAGTCTGCAGTGCAAATCCGGTGGACTGATCTCTAAAATTACGTCAGATCTGCTACATTTAACTGAATGTATTATCTATACTGAAATGCGTAGAATGAATCTCTTGACAAAAACACAGAGTACAACTGACAGAAAAAAAAGAGTACGTTTTGTGACCTATTTACAAGAAAACGAGATAATAACTTGAGCTTTACTATAAATCGACATTAGCATAACAAGGCAAAATACAACAGATTTTCTCCTGAAATGAAGAAAATATTTAGTCGTCCTATAGCGTGATTATCTACTTGTACTCAAAATATCTCCTAACATCATATACATGGCATTATTAGATCTCCATATAGCAAACGAATTGCTGAACTTCGGGAAACATCACGTTTCCCCTGTCATATCCAATTGGAAGCTATGTTTATCAGCTCAAAAAACCGCCATCAACGGACTCCAAGACCCCGCATCTACAAGAACTAATTAACCTTCCGCAAGGCTGCCAATTTCCGAGAGGAAGACCACCGTTTATGGTAAAACTGATTTGCTACATTCAGATTGGAACCTAGACCTTCTGGCAATTCCAAATAAACTTAGCTTAATTTAGACATGCAAATGCCAATTTCAACATACTCTTTATGTGGGCAATTGCAACTACCGCCTCACCTATCTTTGTAACAGAAAAGATCAAATATTTCATCAGAAAAAGAGTCATTTTCAGGGACAAGAGAAATGACAATAACGCACATGGATGATGATTCCTTATCATCTCATTAACGCACTGCGATAACAAATCCGTGAGCTAAAACTCGTCTTCCTTTAGAACAAGATTTTTCAAATGAAAATGTTTAATATTTTCTTATTTCTAGTCCAAATATAGTACAGCATAGGACTGAAAAGTACGGAAAGTACAAGATTTGCATCAAGAAAACACGCCTATATAATTTTGATCCCCTTAAACCCCACTTATATACAGTAAAACTGGGGTTTACAGGGGTAAACCTATTTTTCTTATTTCTGCTCTAAAATATAGATTGTGGGTACTCATTAGAACCGCCTCGATGAGGCGGTTCTAACGGGTGCCGACAATATATATTTTGAGCAGAAATAAGAAAAATATCACAATTTTTCATCATAAAATTTTCATTTTTTCGGCGATAAAGGTGGCGATGTATTTGTATAGGCGTGTTTGCGTAATGTTTCCTTAATTCCGCAGTGAAATAGAGGTGAAGGCAATGATCAGGATGAGGCGGGTTTAACGAGTACCTATAATCTATGATTTAAAGGCATTTATTCTTGTAATAGTAGGACACACTGTGTGTTCACAATTGTTTTATTGCCCCTTGTGATATAATGACTGCAACAGATCAAAGGCGGTCCTTAACAGGGTTATTAGTAGCTCGTGTTGTATCCCCTGACTGAGGCGGAAAATCAATAATGTACACCAGTCAACAATTAGTAAATTATTGATTTTTCTCAAGGAGGCTCCTTACCTGTTGAAACCAGAGGACTTCTCTTCATTCAGCTCTGAGGGCTACATAATATTGTGTAATGAAATGATAGTCCTCCTGATGACACCAGTCAACAATTAGTAAATTATTGATTTTTCTCAAGGAGGCTCCTTACCTGTTGAGACCAGAGGACTTCTCTTCATTCAGCTCTGAGTGCTACATAATATTGTGTAATGAAATGATAGTCCTCAATAATCAAGAATAAATGCCTTTCAGCAAAAATAAAAAACAAACAGGTCGCCCAGCGGGCAACGAACGCTCACCTGGGAACTAGCACAGGTTGACAGATAAAAGCTGAATTCGAACTCATCTGAGACATAATGCTTGTCCATGTTTACATAAAGTTTCAAAAAGATCCGATCGAAAACAGCTGAGAACAAGAGCTGTCACAAGACAACATAGCCGCCTTTCTGGAAGCATGCTAGTAAAATGTACAATTAAAACCCGCATTTATATCAAATTATTAACAACTATTTCTGAGCAGTATACTAAAAATAAAACCTGACGAAACCGTCTAACAGAAATGACTGAAATTTTGTTAGTACAACACTTGCATATGTCTATTTTATAATGGTGTACCCACCTACACACAGTACTCCACTTTTCTTCTATGTGTTTCAACGTTCAATGTTCCATTCTTCTACCAAGTGATTTTAACAAAAACTTCAACATCAAGGTCACTGAAGGGGTGAGGCCATTACTGTGCGAAACTTTAGTCCAATAT
Organism: Lucinisca nassula; assembly: GCA_963580285.1. Classification (NCBI taxonomy): domain Eukaryota; kingdom Metazoa; phylum Mollusca; class Bivalvia; order Lucinida; family Lucinidae; genus Lucinisca; species Lucinisca nassula. The sequence continues at coordinate 11,010,054 of OY757010.1, forward strand.
GTAAGACCAGTCCAAGCACTAACTAAATCCATCCAGTGGTTTTAGAGATATAGAGAAATAAACGAGGTAAAAAAAAAATAATAATCGACCTTATTTATAGAGAATAACACATTTAGTAAACTAGTACTTATCTTCCACGTGGCCCTATTTTCCTGGGTAGAAACCACTACTAAGCAATGTGGTATCACTGGAAAGGTTTTGTTACAAGGAATAGACATGTGAAATATGAAAGTCCTATCACTATCTAATCCAAAGTTATGGCCTAAGTTAAAGTTTTTAAAAAGGAGGTCAAAAGTAGGTTAAGGTCACGAGGTCAAAGTTTATGGTACCTCTCGAAAATTCTTGTGACAAGGAATCGATATGTGAAATATGAAATCCCTGTCAGTTACCATTCAGAAGTTATGACCAATTTTAAGGTTTTTTGCGGACAGAGAAACAGACGAACGGACAGACAGACCAAAAACTATATGCCCCCGAATCTTTGATAAATAATCTTTGATTCGGGGGGCATAAAACCTTTAACCCAATGTGACTGCTATAGGTCTTGCTGTACTTCGTAGAGACGAGCTAAAAAGTGTATTGAAACTCAACTAAGATTCCTGTACTTTGAGACTTTAAGCTAACATTTTAGACGCTGATCAGACGTCGCAAAACGCGGGTTCTGATCTGAGCATTTACTGTTTGCCCCGGTCCCTTTTTGGAACCCTAGACACAATGTTGGTTAACCAGTCCTATACAGAATCAAAGAATCAAAGAACTGACAACACTGGTCTGAATGTAGGCTAGGAAAATGATCCTGAATGGGAACACGTGGCAAATTGTTCCGCCATTTTTCAAAAGGAGACTTTTGGGACTTCCTGTCTGCTTTTCTATGAGCCCTATCCAACTGAAAAGGGACTACTCTTAAAGGAAAATTCTTTCCTTTAAGATTTGACCCCCACTATATCTGTAGGGAGACAAAATACTTGTGCAGTAGTTACCTCCCCTGAAGGTGTATCCATTTTCCTTAAACTGTTTTGTTCAACCTTTAATTTCTTGCACTGTACGCAAAGAGCGTCTGGTCCGAGTCTATACAGAATTCCATTCCAGATTCTATAGAAAGCCCTCTTACGCAATACTGACCTCAACATGGTCGATAACAATAGTCGGGTATTTTCTATATATAAAAAATACCTGGATTTTCTAAAAATCTGTGACAGTCATGTGGACATCAGGACTAAAGAGCTTCCGTGTTTAGTAACTTTGAATCGACTGATAAACAATCGACCCAAAACCCTGCCAGGCACTCGCGGTCCTTTATTTTGAATACGGTTTGTCTATTTAAATATGCCTGCAGTTTAAAGTCATTAGCTGATAATCACGTGAACAATACCAATGAACGACCAGTAGTATTATTAACTTTTTGTCGCTTAAAAATCGACCCAAAAAACGAAGAGCTATAACAAGCCGGATTGAAGTACGAGTATGTATTATGTACAGACAGACATACAGACATACAGACAGACAGACTTGTGTCGATTTTGTTTGTTTGTATTGGAGTTATACGGTCCAGTCAACACTGGTTTAGGTCATTTTTGAGCCGGTCAGTTTACCTATCAACACTTTTCCTGGGCAGGCTTATACGTAAGTGGTTAACCAGTACAGTACACATTATTTTGCCAGAAACTGACAACTGCTCCCCCTTGCATCAGCGGAAGGGAGAGGACGACCGTAGAAAAGATTTCATGATCAATCTCCACGAAATAATGTTGACGACCCGGCAGGTATCGAACCCGCATCCTCCTGATAACCAGTCAGACGCGCATCCGACTGAGCTACCAAGGCCGGCCAGACTTGTGTCGAACAGCTCAGGAACTAATACGATAAAACATCCGTATCACATGATGCATTCTTTCATTATTTATGTTCTGTTGAAAATGTGTGATATTATTCTTATTTATGTTCAAAACATAGGTTGTAGGTGCTCGTTAGAACCGCATCATACTGACAGTTCTAACGAGTGCCCATAACCTACGTCTTGGAGAAGAAATAATAAAAATATCGAATACCCACGTAAACCACGGTTTTACCTATAAAGTGGGGTAAAGAGGGCATAACCTGGTGCGGTCAAAAGGTCACTCGCACACGCTAATATGCTAAAATAACTGGGCTGATAAATGAGAGAATGACCCTTCCGTTAAATGTTGCGTAAATGTTAATGTACAGCCAAATAATAGGACTAAAGAATTCTGGCATGAAACTACAGCAAGCTCTCGCCTATCTACTTTCGAGCAGTTCGAGACGATGCATATGCACAGACTTGCCCGAGTCTTTGCCGGTCGCCTGTGTGTTAAGTAACATTTTGTCATGATCTGGCTCAACTCGCCTTACATGGTTGTGTTGAACACGACATCTGACGTGATGCTGACAGCTTTCTTAAGGTATCACGATAACATCGTTAGATAACTAATTTCTTTTCATTAGACTCAAGAACAATCACGGCTGTATTGGGTTTTCCAACCTAACGGTCTGATTTCGGTAGCCTCCAGTCTCCGAGCAATCTAAGGTGCTTCGCAGATTATTATTGGTAGAGGAAGCAAAAAGGACAGACTTGCACAAGTTATATCTGCCGGGTCATGCAGGAAAAATGAGAAAAACATCTTTCCATGCAAACCTTTTCTTAGGAGCGTAGTGGCGCAGTCGGTTAAACCGTTGTTCCTGTATGGCTAGGCGCGGCAGCCGCTGCCGGCGTGAGTTCGTATCTTGGCACGACTAAGTTGGTACTTTTTAATTCCTTCACTTTACATTTGTTCGGAAGTACCAGTAACAGGAATGATCCTAGCTGAATGACTGATGGAGTTTGATAGATCTAAATAAAAATCATAAATAATTGCAAACTTCGATATCCACAGGATCCAGGTATTCATCATATAAATCCGTTAGTGCAAACGCACAACGGTACATTATTTAGTAACTCTATCTGACGGATCATGCAGCTAAAAATGAGATATAAACACTGTTCAATGAAAACTCTTTTTAGGAGCGTAGTGGCGCAGTCGGTTAGACCGTTGTTCTTGTATGCCTATGCTCGGCAGCGTTATATATGAATATGAGACTGAACATCAGCCTACAAAATTTAGAACAAAATAACTGCCTGTTTAGAGGCATTGATATACCTCCAAGGGAGGAAATCCTATCAACTACGCTTTGTCTCTCCAACCAATCGGTGCCTGAATTCGCTCACAGGTCATTTTGTTTACGGGAAAACAAACAGGAAGAATTGATTGATGTGTTGGGGTTCTACGACCCTCAACCCTTGTGGGTGATATTGCCTTGTTCCACAGAGAAAGGTAAAAAGATATAGGTTTGTTTGTTTGTTTGAGATTAACGGCCCAGTCAACACTATTTAGGTCATTTATCAAACCACACGTTTTCTGGACAAGTGTATACATAAGGGGATAACCGGAACAGTGTAAATTATTTCGCCCGAAACTAACTGGCCTTCTTGAATCAGCGAAAAGAAGAGAACGACCGCGGTAAATAGTTCATGATCAATCTCCACGAAAGGGTGACCCTCTGATCACATCTGAGCTTTCGAGGCTATCGGCAGAAAAAGAGATACAAGAGATGGAAGAGACAATAACGATGGAAGAGAGGTGAAGCAAAAGAAGAAATAACAAGAAAGCAGTCTGAAGGACAGTCAAATCCCCCGCCGCACTTTGTATCAAGGCTCAACCTTGTGACCTTCACCTTACGTTGGCATGGTTTATTTAAGGTTCTGCACATCAGCTCACTGTGGGGTATATTTCACAAAGGTTTAATGAAAATCATTCCAGGGGTAAAGGAGATATGGAACGGACACCAAATTCCAAGTTTCAAACTGGTGACCTGCAACCGTGACATTGACCTTAAGTCGGCATGATTCATTTATAGGTTCTGCACACCGTGTTTGAGCTTGACAGTGCTCAAACCATTCATGTGGAAATTTGTCAAACACGTTTAAGTCAAGAGCGACGGTGTCTATCTGTTGGCCTTCATATATTCCTGCTGCAAAGTCTTGGTAATCATGACATTACGGTAAGGATCTTTAACCTGCAGAGGGGATGATTCTTTCTGCTCAGGGAGCCTCAAATTAACGTCCCGAGCCGAAAGACGGTGCACTTTGTGGGATTCGTCCCTACCAAATTAATGATTCCAATGGAACATGTTCGGATACCAAACTTTATTGTCGCCGCCGGGAATCGAACCGGGGGGGTCTCTAGCATCAGAGGCAAGTGCACTAACCACTGAGCTACCACGCTGGCACTATTGGTATTGCTGATTTTCGTCACCAATATTAACTACCTAAGTCCTCCTTAACCTTCATTTATAAGATACTCTCTGGTATAGTTTCTCTTGATAAAGATAAATACTCGACCCCCGTGACAGTTTCAAATGAAACAAATGAGTAAATGAGTGTATTTGCTCAAAAGGCGGAGCCTTTTATTTCATATTACAGAAACTTATTTCGCAGAGCTTGTCATTTCCCGTCTCATTCTTGTAACAATACACAGCTGCCATTTTCAGTTTATCTCCTCGGCAAAAAGTCATATGTACCGTATATCTACTGAAGCCGTCTCCGAGTTCGCTTGTTGATTAAACTAGCTAATAGTTCCATGACAGAAGCCTGCTGTGTGTCAATAGAGAGTACAACAAAAATAATTACCTGTCAAATAATTGACAGTTTCCTTGTTAGAAGTGTTTTCTAGCATCCTGACAAAATGTTATAGGCAATAGGGTGACGACCGTCAAATCCTTGACCTCCTTCCCAGTAAGCATTCTACATAAATCTACAGCGGGCCGTTAGCGGCCCGTCAGGGTCCTTGACCTCCTTCCCAGTAAGCATTCTACATAAATCTACAGCGGGCCGTTAGCGGCCCGTCAGGGTCCTTGACCTCCTTCCCAGTAAGCATTCTACATAAATCTACAGCGGGCCGTTAGCGGCCCGTCAGCTACCCTCAGGGTAGCTGACGGGCCGCTAACGGCCCGCTGTATATTTATGTAGAATGCTAGCAGGGTAAACCCTTATGCCACTGCATAGATTAATATAGCCGCACCCATTTACATTTCAACCAATCAAATTACTTGATGTAATTTATTGATTCAAAGTTGCAAACTGAGTGACAAACAGTGTAGAAGCCAACAGATCTGGATCTACATTGTTTGCAAAGATAGGGTTTGTCGTGAACAGTAAGATAAGGGTTAACATGCTTGTTGCTATACATTAGGGCGGGCTTGTTGCTATACATTTGGGTGGGTTTGTTGCTATATATTAGGGCGGGCTTGTTGCTATACACTAGGGCGGCACACTCGTGTGCCATAGTGCACTAATTCATATTTCCAAATCTTATATTTTTCTGATTAAAATTTGTTGTAACTGTCTTATTTCTGTTCCAAACTTAAATTGCAAGTGCTCGATAGAACCGCCTCAACGAGGCTATTTGAACGAGTGCCATAAACTATTATTTGAAGTAGAAGCAATAAGAATAGGTATATCCGTATAAAAAGTAGAAGTAAAACAAAGATCAGGAATTGATACAATTAACTTACTCCATCCATAAAAGACACCAAAGGGAAAGAAATACAAACATTAAGTGGAAACCTAAACAAAGGAAGGCCATATGGACAGTTACTTTCCCACAAAATGGCCATATGGCCATCCAAAATTAAAAGACACAAGTGAGTGTTATTTACAGGGGTATTCATTACATAGACTTGTTTACGTGATTAACCCCATTTTGTGTCGAATGGAATTTTCTTCATTATATACAGCAGGAGACCATTTCAAATTTTAGGGTGTCAGGTTGTGTTTGCTTCGAATGTTATTTGGAAAATGGCTGGACGTTTTGCAAACAGTGTAGGCCCTGATCAGACGCCGCGTTCTGCGGCGTCTGATCTGGGCCTGCACTGTTTGCAAGGGTACCAGTTTTGGGGTTTCTGGTACAAAATGGGTTAAGAAGGCTGGATGAACTAACACACAATGTCTCGTAACGCGGTTTAAATCAATCAATCAATCAATCAATCAATCAATCAATCAATTAATCGATCGATCGATCAAACGAAAATCAATGAGTGCCAAAAGTTGGAGTAAATTGTACAAGAAAGATTAATGTAGCACTACTGTTCAATAAAAAAAAAATCGACAGATATGGAAGCTTAGTCGAACAACCAAAGTAGGTAAAAGTCAACGGATTTATTTATGCTGTGTGGAAATCCCCTGTTATTGCTATTGCAAAATACCAATTGCTACTGATAGGAGGGGTTTGAAGAAATATATGAGCTGCAAGAAGCTTCCACGCAGAGCTGAATCCGGCCCGCACACTTGTACTGGTAAACCGCTTAGAGGATCTAAGCCTGTCCAGGAACCGCGGTGCGAGGCGGACCGTCCATGCTAATAAACCCTATTGGTTTCATTGGGCGACAGGGCGTGAGATGTCATTTCATCTCAATGTCGGGTATAAGTCCCACACAATTGGAAGCAACGTCTCCAAAATGACCTTTACAGTGTTGACGGGGCGTTAAACCTCAAATCAAACAAACAAAAAGTCCTATTGAGGTATTAATTGATAAGACCCAGGGTACTTCAAAGCGAATAAGAACTTCCCTGAGAACAGCAAAGACCAGCAAGTGCATTTCCGGTACTCTGATCAGTCTCTTGTTGTGAGTGTGATCCTCCTGTAGGTACTGGGCTATTCAGACAGGCAAGAAAATACTAGTACGCACCATCGTCAAGAAAAACTATGTAATCCCCCCCCCCCCCCCCCCGAGATAGAGGCTATATATCATTGTCCTTACTTTAAAAAGAACTCAGAAGACACCTTTCAGTGACGTGGACACAGGTTCTAAACACCATGTCTCAGTGACGTCCTCTAAAAACACACGCAATCCGCAATCTACGTTCCGAGTGTGTACAAATAAAGAAAATTATGGTTATCATTACGAAAACACGCTCATTCAAATATATTGAAAATTATACCTGCAAAAAAAAAAAAAATGACAATTTCAGAAAAAATAGTCTCATATTTTTCATATTTCTGCTAAAATATAGGTCATGGGATCACGTTAGAGCCGCCTCAGCAAGGCAGTGTTTTACGAGTACTCACAATCTATATTTCTGAGAAGAAAAAGAAAAGAAAAATAATGTATCTCACTATAAACCCCGGTTTTACTATGTAAAAGGGGGGTTTGAAGGGGTCAAAATACATAAGCGTGTTTTCTTGATAAAAGGTGATTTTCAGAGCTGTGAACGACATGTGTGTTTTGTCCTGATCGGATTTTCACTTAAATCCCTAAACCTGCTCGAAATAACGCATTGAATATGAGCCCCGCCAAGCGAATTTGTGTCTTCGAGCATTCCGTCATGACAAATTTTAACTGCGCATGCCCAGCCATTTAGATGGGCCAGGGATATGGCTTTCTGTCTGAAGGTTCCTCTTGATTCACTGCTCGCATAGGCGATAAGTAAAAACATTTTACCTTGTATTTTGCCCGCAGCGCTCTTTGGGTTGAAAAACTTTCCTGTAACGGATTCCATCTGTACCTATTTTCCTATAATTCACTAGCTTAATAAGCAATTGGCAAATAAACTGACATTATCTGAAACATTGACAGGATGAACGCTAATTTCTGTCAATGTTTCGTGGCAATTGCTTCTTAAAAGTCTTGTAACCCATTATCCAGGTGTTGAAATGTGGAATTGTTATCTACTTTATCATGGAATTTGTGTTTACTGTCACCTAAAGAATATATAGGTGTTAATGTATCTCTCAGTAGAACGAAATTTCATACAGAGTTCAATTTTCAGAATATTTGCATTTGATTTCAATTTGATTTGAATGATCAAACCATAATCGTATTAGCAAGAGAAAATCATCATTAATTGTCTTGCTTAGGCCATTAAGCGTGCGTGGTGTCATCTTGTCACGACAATGGACATGCTAAATTCCTACAAGTATACATTTGAACCCGACATGTTAACATGTCTGTGTAATAAATACCCCACTAAACCCCACTTTATACAGTGAAAACTGCCGGGTATACAATATTTTTCTTATTTCTTCGTCAAGACATAGTTTGTAGGTACTCGTTAGAGCCGACTCAAAGAAGCGGTAAGTTGTGGTTACTCATTAGAACCGCCTCGCTGAGGCAGTTCTAACGAGCACCCACAACCTATGTTGGTACTCTTTAGAAACACCACAACGAGACGGTAGATTGTGGGTTCTCGTTCGAACTGCCTCAATGAGGATTGAGGCGGTTTTAACGAGCACCCACAACCTGTGTGTATAAATGAGATTAATATCACCAATTTTCATCAGAAAAATGCCCGTCTTTGACAGATACACAGTGGAATCAATGATTACATAGGACACGAGAAAAAAAAAATCCAAGCTATGATGAACGCTAAGGAGACATGTTACGGCCGCCAAACGGTTGTGGTGTGGATAGAATGCATCAGGTAATGTAATGCAGTTCGTGTTCCGTGGGCGCCAGACAAAACCTTTGTGTTGTTTTTATTTATTCTGCAAACATAGATTGTGGGTGCTCGTTATAACCGCCTCATTGAGTACCCACAACCTATGTATTGGAGCAGAAATAAGAAAATATTGTTTTCCCCATTAACCCCATTTTTATACAAAAAGTGGGGTTTAGAGGGATGTTTATTACAAGGACTTGTTAACGTTGTGGTATGTTTATTGACTCTGGGACCATGGAAATTTGTTCCAGATGGGGTTGTTAGACTACTGAGGTTTAATAATTGTACTGGTTTATGAAGCATATTTGGGATGACTTGAGGCTATCTTTCAATCTTCTATAATATTAAGGTTTCTTACATGCTTTTCAATGAAATATAGAGATTTTTGAGCGAAATCGAAAAACGATATCGTCACTGTTTCAAACAGTGACTAATATAAGATTTATTTTTCACCGTGACAACCTTTTTCTTCAAATCTTATTCTGTGGTTAGATTTTCCATTGTCAGATGATTGAAAACCAATGAAATGTGTTAATTGACGCTTAGCCCTTTTACACGTCACGAGGTCGTTAATGACGTTATTTGCGACACTGACGTCGCGTATTTTGTCGCGCGACCTTAGATCAGTCCGCAAATTTTTGCTAAATACTCTCTCGATTTTTCCAGTAATCATTTATAATAATGTCATCCAAGACTATTTTTTCAGGTGCAAACTTTCAGTTACACCGAATGTAATACCCAACACCACAGTTTAACTGTATAATAGTGGGGTCAAGGGGGCCAGCATTATATAGGCGTGTATTCATGATCTTGAAAAAAAAACCCAGAAAATTTGAGTTTTTTTTTTTTTTTTCAATTTGAGATCAAATTTTATTTCTCTATTGAACACCAAAACTGATATTTTCACTCGTGAAATAATGGTTTTGGTGTTCATTCGATGAAATAAAATTCGATATTACACTGAAAAAAAAAAAAACAAAAAAAAAAAAAAAAACAAGAGCACCGCATGCGAGTGCCAACGCTCGGCTGCAGAAAATTCTAAGTTGAAAAAGGGGCATAACTGTGCCAAAAATATTTTCAGGGTTACCTCACCTATTTTTCATAATGGACAACTTGTCTGAGTTTCAAGTAAATATGTTCAGTAATGACAGAGATATTACAAAATGTCCAAGTTTTTGCACGACGACGCAAAAATTCTAAGTCGAAAAAGGGGCATAACTGTGCCAAAAATATTTTGAGGGTTAACTCATCTATAACTATGAGTTCCCCTTTTCATTATGAACAACTAGTCCTAGTTTCAAGAAAATGTGTTCAGTAATGACAGAGATATTACAAAATGTCAAAGTTTTTGCACCACGACGACACACAAATTCTAAGTCGAAAAAGGGGCATAACAGTGCCAAAATTATTATAATGCAGGCGTCACACTGTCCCGAAAATGACACCAGGTGGCCATACGAATATGGAATTTTGAATTTCGTGCGAAGATCGCTCCGAACATGGTCAACAGCCAATCTCTAGCCGAAGCAAGAACGATGCATGCAGACGGTCACACGATGGCATCCGAACCACACACGAAGGCAACACGAAGATGTGGATTTTTATCACGAAGTTTACCCGCAGGCCAAACGGAGGCTACACGACGGCTTCACGACGTCGTATTGAGAGTGCGATGCGTTCGAACTAGGTCCCGAAGGCGACACGTGACCTCCCGATGTTATAAAACCTTCGGCCGACCGTTTTAAATTCATTTGATGATCGGAGAGTACACAGTACATTTCAACTCTCTTAAATTTGATTCAACTTAAATCCAATTTAAAATGCCACCCAAAGAGAAGACCACTTTTTCAGAGAGACTTGGTTTATAGGACAGTAAGATCTGCTCATCTTGTTCCCAACGGTGCATCAAAAGAATCAATGCTGCTGCCCTTCTTTTTCCTGGTTGTCTCATCATCAAAGTATGCCATTCTGCAGGGGCGGAATTGTGAATAATTATGACTGAAGCTGTGGTAGTTACACAAGCCTATGCTCTGCAGAGTTGCTCATCAGAACTAACTGAGGAAGATGCTCTGAGGTTGGCCTTTTATATGTCTTCATTACCATGACACATGGATATCGTTTGAGCTACTTAAATTCAGCTGTCTTCGTCGACACCGTGGTCCAATCTCAATGCCATCGTACTATAATACGATGGCTACAGGACATCAATGCGAGGGTTTCACGTAGTCGTATTGCCTTCCTAAGACAATCGGACGACTTCTTGTTTCCCTCGTATTGTCTTCGTGAGACGTAAAATGCTCGAGAGCACCGATGATCACACGAAGAAAAGACGAAGATGACACGATTTGACAAGATGCCCTCACGATGGCCTTACGAAGGGCAAGATGGACAAACGAATTCAACACGAAAATGAACCTTCGCAATGTCTTCGGGCAATTTTTTGGCATGCCAAAGATTTTGCCGCCGCTCACGAAGTTGCTGCCGGAGCCTCAGAAAATCCACCGGCGATCATACGATGGCTTAAGATGTCCTCACGAATGGCCCGATGTTTTCACGATCAGAGCCGAATTAGAAAATTTTCTTTATCGTGTTTCCATCTGGTGTCAATTTCGGGACAGTGTGACGCCTGCATAAGGGTTACCTCACTTATTGGTATGAGTTCCCCTTTTCATAATGAACAACTAGTCCAAGTTTCAAATAAATATGTTCAGTAATAACAGAGATATTACAAAATCTCCAAGTTATTGCACCACGACGACGCAGACGACGCCAGAGCTATGGCAATACCTCGTCGTTTTCTTCGACAATTGCGAAAAGCATTTAAGGCTAAACGACCCGGAAATTGACGCAAGGGGTCTTGTTCCAACAGGACAATGCGCCTGCTCATAAATCGGTTGCCGCAATGGCTGCTGTGCCCAACTGTGGCTTCACACTTGTCGATCACCCTCCGTATTCACCTGATCTAGCTCCATCAGATAATTTCCTGTTTCCAAACATGAAAAAGCACTTGGCTGGGCAGCATTATCGGTCAGACGAGGAGGTGATAGCTGCTCTGGAGGAGTTTTTCAGGGACCAAGATGAGACCTTCTATACCACTGGGATCCAAGGACTCCAGCATCGCTGGAGGAAGTGTGTGGACAGGAAGGGAGACTATGTTGAAAAATAAGGCACTTTCAGCATGGACAAACCATTGGATCTTGGTCAGGCTCAGAACTTTTCAGCCTTCCATCGTATGTGGCCATTTGGAGGTAAATCCCTGGGCTGAGGAGCGAGATCGAACTAGTCATTATAAACGAGCCACTGGTTAGTAAGGGTTTATTGTATATGCTGTTGGTGCTCGTACTGTTTCATGTTTTTGTGTATGTCTTCGTGTTATTTTCTATTCTTTTGCTAGCTTGATATGTTTTGGATTGATGTGTTTCCTGTATTACTACAGTAACTTGATCTGTCGAACTGTATCACGTCAAGTGGATGTTTCCAGATCATTGTATTCCACGAGACACCGAACGTCGAGTATGATGCGTAAGATCTGGAAACACCCAAGAGACGTGATACTGTGCATGTGTGCGGTAAATCGAGTTTCTATACATGTATAGTGATAGTATTTATTATATACCTTTTTGTTTTAAAAAAGTCATTTTTCAAACGTAAATAGGCGGTAAACTTTCACGTTACGCTCTGAGTGTGACGTCATCATTTTAAACGTCTGGTTCCGCGTTACACACGGTTGCTTTTTTACGTCGCAACAAACTCTCGATCTAAGAGCTACATGTAGCAAGGACGGTAATACAGAATCGGAAAACGCGAGTAGGGTGATATTTTTGTTTGAAAACTGGTAGTGTACTGCAGTATTTTGTAGGTATATATATAATAACAATTTGTATTTTGCTGTGGTAAGAATGAGATGACTACTCCTGGGTTTTAGTACCCCCGAAAATCCAGGTATGGACATTTTAGTCTCTCCAGAACAACAGGTCTGTTTATTCTCATTTGTCAAAATGAACTTCAATAAATCTCAGGTTCACACTGATAAGCCTCACTAATTGCCTAAGCATATGGCAACAAAAAAAATCAGTTTTGCAAACAGTGCAGGCCCAGATCAGACGCCGCAGAACGCGGCGTCTGATCAGGGCCTGCACTGTTTGCCAAGTGCCCGTTTTGGGGTTTCTGGTAAAAAATGAACAGATGTGTATACCTTTACTAGGATAAACATTTCAGTCTGGTACTGTACTGTCTAATTTTAAACCTCTTGCATGCTTGGCTGTAAAATTCTCTGAATAAATCAGAATTAATTACAACTTCATGCCATTATTTCTATACCAGCAGGGCAACAGCTGTCATATATTTGATAAATTGGTCTGCTCAGTCTGAGCAACTATTTGGGAGTTATACACAGGAGTATGACAGAAAAGAAGGTTAGCTCATCGAATTTCTGCTCTTTAACAGTCGATCTTCGCTAAGAAACACGAAAATACAATTAACTGATGGTGATAACTTCATGTGTTAATGACAGTGACATGTGTCAGTTTTAGGGATCCCAGGTGGGCAATAAGGAATAAATGAATGAGTAAAGATAATATATAAACAGTTGTAGTATATATTGGGGTTATATTGAGTTCAAAGGCTCCCATGGCACCTACTGAACACACTTAACTGTTTAAATCCATAAAACGGAACACAATGCACATGTAAGCTGTAGTACATTCTTGAAATTGCGTGAAATGGGTAAAATATATATTACAAGAGCTATGATGAGATAGCATAGCTCGTCTCGTTCGGGGCTTTTACCAGGTAGTATGGGCCAGGGGAGGGAGAATAGTTGAATCTAAATTTGGAATCGTGTCTATAATTTCGCAAAATTCATTATGTCGTATGGAAAATATGAGCTGTTAAAACATTAATGTAAATTATTACAGTAAACAAGACGACCATGATGGTCCTATATCGCTCACTTGAGCTAAACGATTAAAAGTTACAGGAAGTTCCAATCTTTATCGAAGGATTTATGCTGATGACAAGGTCAAAAACAGGTATTTTCAGCATTCAAGGGAACGTAACTCTATGAGAGATAGACAGACATCACCAGTTTTCAAACTCATCCGAACTTTCATTCCCAACCTACTTGTATGCTAGTTTCAATCTTTACCGAAGGATTAATGCTGATGACAAGGTCAAAAACAGGTATTTTCAGCATTCAAGGGAACGTAACTCTATGAGAGATAGGCAGACATCACCAGTTTTCAAACTCATCCAAACTTTCATAACCAACCTACTTATATGCTAGCTTCAGGAAGATTCGATAAAAACTAAAGGACTTATGGTGATGACAAGGTACAAAATAGGCATTTTCAGCAAAGATGGGGACTTAAAACTGTGAGTAATGTGCCAACAATGTTAGTTTGCAAACACATTCACGCTTTTATCTCTAACTTACTTATATGTATGTTTCAGGAAGATCCGTTCAAAACTTAGGGACTTATGATGATGACAATGCCAAAAATGGGCATTTTCAGCAATCAAAGGGATGTAACTCTATGCTAACTAGGCCGTGATAAATAGGCCGGCCTCACCAGTTTTTGAACTCATCCGAGCTTTTATCCCTGACTTACATACATGTGAATTTCAAGAAGATTCGATCAAAACTGAAGAGGCTATGGTGATGACAAGGTCAAAAACAGGCATTTTCTGCAAACAAAGTGACGTAACTCTATGATAAATGAGCCGACTTCACTGGCTTTCGAACTCATTCGAGCTTTTATCCCTGACTTGCTTATATGTAAGTTTCAAGGAGATCCGATCAAAACCGAAGGGGCTACGGTGATGACAATGTCAAAAACAAGAGGCCCATGGGCCACTATGCTCACTGGGGTCTGTGTGGTTTCGTGTTTGTGTTTCTTTCTCTTTGGTGTCTCTGATGGGAGCTGCGGGTTAATTGTATCGATTCCTGATCATTGCCGCCACTTTTACTTTATGTAGGGGACTACTCGACGTTGCTAAAAACTGAATATCTGAGCTCTGGGCCTTGTGGTTTCAAAGAAGATTTTCAAAGTTTTTCCCATTGCAAGTTTATGGGAGCTTATGACCTCCGGGGCGTGGCCAATTCTGACCCCAGGGACATGATTGGTAGGATTTATGTAAGTGACCATATTACATTGCTACATACTAAATATCCTTGCTATGGGTTTTATGGTTTCGGGGAAGAAGATTTTTGAAGCTTTTTCCCGATTATAAGTCTATGGAAGCTAAGGAGCCCCGGGCGTGGCCAATTTAGACCCCAGGGGCATGATTGGAAGGATTTATGTAGGGGACAACTCGCCGTTGCTACATATTGAATATCAAAGCTCTTGGCCGTGTGGTTTCAGAGAAGAAGATTTTCTGACTTTTTCCCATTGTAAGTCTTTGGAAGCTTATGGCCTCCGGGGCGTGGCTATTTCTGACCCCAGGGGCATGATTGGCAGGATTTATTAAGGTGACCATATTACGTTGCTTCATACTAAATATCTTAGCTATGGGCTTTATGGTCTCGGAGAAGAAGATTGTTTAACCTTTTTTCCCCATTATAAGTCTATGGAAGCTAAGGAGCCCCAGGGCGTGGCCAATTTAGACCCCAGGGGCGTGATAGACAGGATTTATGTAGCGGACCACTCGAAGTTGCTTCATACTGAATATCTAAGCTCCAGGCCTTGTGGTTTCATGGAGGAAGATTTGTAAATCTACGGGAGCTTATGAGCCCCGGGGCGTGATCAATTCTGACTCTAGGGAAACGATTGGCAAGATTAATGTAGGTGACCATGTTAGGTTGCTATATACTAAATATCTTAACTATGGGCTTTATGGTTTCGGAGAAGATGATTGAAGCTGTTTTCCCCATTATAAGTCTATGGAAGCTAAGAAGCTCTGGAGCGTGGCCAATTTAGACCCCATGGGCATGATTGGCAGGATTATATAGGGGACCACTTGGCGTTGCTACACACTAAATATCTAAGCTCTGGGCCTTGTGGTTTCAGAGGAGAAGATTTTTTAAGTTTCTGCCATTGTAAGTCTATTGGGGCTATATGATGCCAAAGCAACCAAACTAATGAGTCGATTTTCATTAAAAACACAAACTTTCAATCCCCCAGCCCAAGGATGCTACAGATGAAATTTGGGCTGAATCGGCCCAGTGGCTTCAGAGGAGATGTCGTTTAAAAGTGTTGCCGCCGGACGACGACGATGACGGACAACTGCATTTCCTATAAGCTCCGCCGGAGCCTTCGGCTCTGCTGAGCTAATAAGTATTTTCTGCAAAGTAGGGGCATAACTGTGAGTAATAGACCAACATCGCTAGTTTTCGAACTCATCCGAGCTTTTATATCGGACGTACTTGTTTGTAATTTTCAAGAAGACAGGGTGAAAACTGAAGGAGTTACGGTGATGACAAGGTCAAAAATAGGCATTTTGTGTAATCAAAGGGACGTTGGCTGACTCATCCAAACTTTTATACCTGACTTACTTACAAGTAAGTTTCTGGAAGGTCTAATAAAAACTGAAGGGGCTACGGTGATGACAAGGTCAAAAATAGGCATTTTCTGAAACTCTAAAATAAAGGCCGACCTTTTGTAATCCACTTTTTAATCTCAGCTGAGGTTTTATCCCTTACTTACTTACATGTAAGATTCAAGAAGATCCGATCTAAACTGAAGGGGCTACAGTGATGACAAGGCCAAAAATGGGCATTTTCTGCTATCGAGGGGCGTAACTCTATGATAGATAGGCCGACCTCCAAGTTTTCGAACTCATCCGAGCTTTTATCACAGACTTACTTGTTTGTAAGTTTCAAGAAAACCCGATCAAAACTGAAGGGGCTATGGTGATGACACAGTCAAAAAGAAGCATTTTCAGCAAAGTAGGGGACATAACTCTGTAAGAAACTCATCCAAGCTTTTATCCCTGACTTACTTGTTTGTAAGTTTCAAGATTTCAAGAAAATCCGATCAAAACTGAAGGAGCTACGGTGATGACAAGGTCAAATATAAGCATTTTCAGCAAAGTAGGGGACATAACTACGTGAGTAATCAACCAACATCGCTAGTTTTCGAACTCATCCGAGCTTTTATCCCCGACTTACATATTTGTAAGTTTCAAGAAGATCCGATCAAAACAGAAGGGGCTGTGGTGATGACAGGGTCAAAAATAAGCATTTTCATCACAGTAGGGGACATAACTCCGTAAGGAACGGGCATCCGTGGCCTAGTGGCTCAGAGCGCTGACTTTTAATCATTAGGTCTCTCACCGCTGTGGGTTCGAGCTTCGCTCGGATCACATATTAGACGCCAAGTTCTGCAACTGAAGGTCACGTGGTTTTTCTCCGGGTACTCCGGTTTTCGCCCACCTCTGATTAACGATCGGCTCGATATGAGTGCAATAATCTTGAAAGGGCAGTAAAACCAAAACAGAACAAAACAAAACAACTCCGTGATACATCGACCGACATCGCTAGTTTTCGAACTCACCCGAGCTTTTGACACTGACTTACTTGTATCTAAGTTTCATGACCGCTATGGTGATGGCAAACATTTTCCCATTCTAAGTCTATGGGACCTTGTAGTTGCCATAGCAACCAAAGTTTTTGTTCGATTTGAAAACAAGAGGACCATGGGCCACTATGCTCACCATAGCTCAGGTGGGCACTGTCCAATGGCAGCCATGTATTTTAACATGATATCATTTTGATCTACCCAATGAACCCCCATGTCCAAATGAGCACCTATGTGGACTCAGTTTCTGAAATATTAGGCCTTTTATGAAGTAGTGGGGGTTGGATATGGACCCAATGGAGCCCTGGTTGGTATCACTAAATGCGTCTTATCATAAGGAACAAGAATATATATGGTTTAGCAGTGGGGATCTGTAAGGCCTCTTAAGTGGTGGAGGGGTTGGGGCATGCCCTGTTGATCCCAGGAAAGCCCAAGATTGTTGTCCCTAAATGTATCTTATCACAAGGACCAAGTATATATATGGTTTAGGGGTGGGAATCTGAACGGTTTCTGAGATTTGAGGCCTTTTTATGAAGTGGAAAGGATAGGAATGGCCCCTGCGGACCCCCCTACAGTAGGTGTGCTAATAATAAGGAACAAGAACATATATGATTATGGGGTGGGGATTTGAATGGTTTCTGAAAAATAAAGCCTTTTATGAAGTGGAAGGGCGGGGCACATTGCCTCAGCACAAAGAGAACTCCAGGTTGGTGTGATTGAACGAGTCATATCATAAGGAACACGTATATGGTTTAGGGATTGGGATCTGAACTATTTCTGAGATATATGGCTTTTAATGAAGTAAAGCGATGGGGCATGGCCTGGGCATGCCCCGGGGACTCCAAAGCTGGTGTCACTGAATGCGTCTTTTCAAAAGGAAGATGAATATATATGGTTAAGGGTGGGGCTAAGAACAGCTTCTAAGATATAAGGCCTTTTTGTGAAGTGTAGGGGTGAGGCAAAGCCCCGGGAGACTCCCAGGTTGGTGTCAATGAATGTGTCTTATCATAAGGAACACGAATATTTATGATTTAGGGGTAGCCATCTGTAGGGTTTTTCGAGATATTGTGAGATTATGAAATGGAGGGGGTGGGTCATGGCCCCAGTACATCCCTGGGGACCCCCAGGTTGGTGTCACTGAATGTATCTTATCATAAGGATCAAGAATATATATGGTTTAGGGGCGGGGATATGTAAGGTTTCCGAGATATTGGAGCTTTTATGAAATTGAGGGGGTGGGGCAAGCCCCGGCGCATCCCGGGGACTTCCAGGTTGATGTCACTGAATGGGTCTTATCATAGGAACAAGAATATATATGGTTTAGGGGTGAGGATCTGAACAGTTTCTGAGATATATGGCCTTTTGTGAAGTGAAGGGGTGGGGCAAGGCCCCGGCGCATCCCTGAGGACCCCCAGGTTGGTGTCAATGAATGTGTCTTATCATTAGGATCAAGAATA
Source organism: Lucinisca nassula (assembly GCA_963580285.1). NCBI lineage: Eukaryota > Metazoa > Mollusca > Bivalvia > Lucinida > Lucinidae > Lucinisca > Lucinisca nassula. The sequence goes on from OY757010.1 coordinate 11,028,518, forward strand.
TATATGGTTTAGGGGCGGGGATATGTAAGGTTTCCGAGATATTGGGCCTTTATGAAATGGAGGGGGTGGGGTATGGCCCCGACGCATCCCGGGGACTCCCAGGTTGATGTCCCTGAATGGGTCTTATCATAAGGAACAAGCATATATATCGTTTAGGGGTGGGAATCTGAATGGTTTCCAAGATATTAGGCCTTTTATTAAGTGGAGGGGGTGGGGCATGGCCCCGGCGCATCCCTGAGGACCCCCAGGTTGTTGTCACTGAATGCGTCTTATCAATAGGAGCAAGAATATATATGGTTTAGGGGTCGGGATCTGAATGGTTTCTGTGATATATGGCCTTTTATGAAGTGGAGGGGGTGGGGCATGGCCCCGGCACAACCTGGGGGACCCTAAGGTTGGCATAAAAGCATGTGGCTGAGAGAAGTATGCTCAAGAAACATTTCTATAAAAGTTTTGTCAAAATATCTGCAATGACTTGGAATTAAATGCCATTTTTCAATTTTCTCCATTATAAGTCTATGGAAACTCTAAGTTGCCATAGCAACCAAACTAATGAGCCGATTTTCATAAAAACACAAACTTTCAATCCCCCAGCCCAAGGATGCTACTGATGCTACAAATTTGGGCTGAATTGGCCCAGTGGCTTCAGAGGAGATGTCATTTGAAAGTGTTGACGCAGACGACGCAGACGACGCAGACGACACAGACGACGCAGACGACCACGACGGACAACTGCCTATCCTATAAGCTCCCCCGGAGCCTTCGGCTCTGGTGAGCTAAAAGGCTTATGTCATCAATGCCCCACCAGAGGCATGCTACAGATGAGAAATCCGGCCCCCGCCCATCGGGGCTTGAAGAAATAGATGGGCTGCATGATGCTTCCACGCAGATCTGAAACCGACCCGCACACGAGTACTCGTAAACCGCTTAGGGGATCTAAACCTGCCCAGGCAAAGCGATGCAAGTGTCGGACCGGCCATGCTCATAAACCTATTGGTTTCATTTGGCGGCAGGGCCTGAGCTGAAATTTCATCTCAATGTCGGGTAAAAGTCCCACAAAATTGGAAGCAACGTCTCCAAAATGACCTTTACAGTGTTGACGGGGACGTTAAACCTCAAATCAAACAAAACAAACATATGAGAAATCGTTGAGATCAGCCTGCAGGTTGCAGAGGTATAATTATTCAACGGTGTGGACGTACGACGGACGGACGGACGACCCACTTTACTATAAGCTCCCCTGAAGCCTTCGGCCCAGGTGAGCTAAAACAACAACAACAACAAAAAACAACAACAAAAAAAAAAAAAAAAAAAAAAAAGGCTTGGACTGCTTGAGGTCGGGGTATTACAAGATCTTTGTTTGGTTTGGGTGAGGGTGGGGTATTAATTTGTTTATTGGTTTGGTCTAGTCAACACCATTTCGGTTATATCAAGCCGGTCAGTTTACTCAAACACACTTTACCTGTGCAGATTACTTGATATTTATCATGTATATCACGCTACAAAATAAATATACATCTACCTTGTGAGCCGCTAACGACTTAATAATAATACGATAAATTTAAAGTTCTTAGTTTGTGACCCTTATTGAGGTCAGTCAAGGGCAGGGATGAAGCTATTGTTATGAATTTATAAAGTGTCTCACTAAATACAAGCTAATTGCATAGCTTTAAATGCTCGTAAGCAAATCAGACATGAAACCGGCAGTTACGGCACAGTACTAGTAGCAGAATGAGTTCAGTGTGTGCATTTATCAGTTACCCCCCATATATTTAATTGCAACACACTGACTTGATAAAGATATGCTATCTCATGACAAGAGAGCTTTATCAACGTTATATTGCACTTTTATGAATGAAACGGACTATCGGAAAAAATGGCCAAAATGTTCTAATAAATGGGAAAATTGGAAAAATGACATGAAAACAAATATCACAAGAAAAATTGCGGTCAAGGGATACTAAAGATTTGGACCGATTATTGCACACGCAATGAGGATAATCGATAAATGATCGTAAATTGCATATTTAAAGAGTGAGTAAGGGGATAAACAAGCCTCGCGATTCTACAAGCGTTCTCAAAGCCTTGCCTGATAAAATTGATATCAAAAGACACGGACCTGGTATTCTCTGTATATCAGACTCTTGTCTTACTGTACATGCTAAGCGTCACTAACCACAGAGCATAAGTACAAAAAGGCAAAGATAAATGATAGACATCATGATGGTCGCCAAGGGAAATACAAAACAGTTCCTTCTACCAGTGTCACTTAGAGTACATGAAATGCATTAGATAATACTATTGCTGCACAATGTGCATGTTTATAATCAGTTGTGATAACATCAATGTTCCTAAAAGGAGATATCAAAGGGGAAATGATAGGCTGCAGGAACAAAATGCAAATGCCGCTTAACACAAGAAAAACAAATCGTGAGACAATAACAGGAATATGTTTTTCTTTAATCTTTTCATTGTAACCGATGCGACAGGATGAACAAGATTGATTACTTTAATCTGGTTAGGAAACAATTGCACCATGGCTGATCTGCAACTGGTTAACCAATCAATATAAGGCAAGCCTTCTGATATTGGCAAACATTGTAGACCTTGATCAGCCGCAACAGAAAGCGGCATTCTGATCCGTGTGTACATTGTTTGCTTGACGTACAAGGAATCTTGAAAACTAACAATACATAACTAGAAATCCCTTAAATTGGTAGTGGAACTGTCACAAAATATTAGGTTGAAACTTCTATGTGCCATTTATGGTTTTGATTGATGTACTGCCGCCAAGTTGCACTTGGTAATAAGTGCAACTGACGCACTGAACAGCAGTGTGGAACATGGACAGACGATGTCAACGATTGCAAGTACTATGTTAAGTCGTAAGTGGGTTTAGTAGAATTAGGCAGCTCATTGGCTTTTTCCTCTCCTTTATATTTTAAGTATGATAATGGCGAGGTTTGGTGTTATGCAACTGAGGGTTGGAGTCTTTCTGCTTACCGTCCTTATGTGGTCGTCCCTATGTCGCTTTAAGGTATATGTTTTTGTGTTCTCTGTGCGCATTCGTGACATTAAGCTTATATTTTCCTTCAGTGGCCTCAGATAACTGCGTTCACTGCGTCGTTAAACACGAAATCATCATCATCATCAACTGCGTTCACTGCTTTTTCCAAAGTATTTACTTAGTACTTTTTGCCGAATTCTGGTTAATTTCGACTTTTTGTCTTTACAACCATAAATGAGATATAATCAGGGATAAATATTTGCATGGTATGGCCATATATATATCTATCTATTTCTTTACATTTTGCTCATATAATATCGGGTAATCTCCTTTTAACAAAAAAAGCATGTGTAATGAAGAAGGAAGGGAAAAAATAATCAAGAAAAGCCACAATCTGAGCCACCCAAAACCACAGAAAGATTAGAAAGACATAGCCACACAAAACCACAGAAAGATCAGAAAGACATAGCCACACAAAGACTCACATAAAACACAAGCAACAGTCTCTGGTCGGGCCCATCGGAGTCTAACTGTTGGTTTTCTTTTGCTCCAGCATTTCAGTGGTTTCTTGCTGTCGAGTCTTCACCGTTGTCTCACCACTGTGGTTCTTTGATTTTTGTGTTCACGGAGATGTTGCACTGATGAGTTAGGAGGCCTTCATGCGGACTGAACAAATTATTTGTCTAAATCGCGACGGAAGTAAGGGCGAGGATTGTGGCCACGTAAAATCGATTTAAGCCCCCCCAGTGGAAATCTTTCCACTGACCGTTCCAAGGCGGTTCTTCTGTGGCGTTTTATTTATGGTGTTGTTTGTTACTTACTGTGTGTATCACTTGTGTATTTTTATTTAGTTACTGTCGTATATTGAAAGAACGTTTTGTTATTTGACTGAGTTTTTGATGAACATTATTAAAACTGGAAAACAGAACTTTATCCTGTCTCCTGTGTTTTGACCGTATTTCCCACATTTAGAAGAACATTTAAGAGCTGTAGTCACCAGTCTTATAAAAGAAAAGCTTAATGATTTAATTGAATGGGCTTTTCACAGAGAAGATTCTCTCTATCTTGCATGTAATGTCAGAAATGCATTTTTCACTTCTAAAGAGCATAAGAATTATACACTTTGGTCATGTCAGAAAGTGTGTGATGCCCTCACCTTTCTACTTGACAATATTTATATTTGATTCGGTACTAAGTTATTTAGACAAATTGTGGGTATTCCGATGGGTACGAATTGCGCACCTTTTGTGGCTGATCTGTTCTTGTATTGTTATGAAAGAGACTTCATGTTGTCGCTTTCCATTGATAACCAATCTGAAATTATTGAAGCTTTTAGCTCCACTTCTAGATATTTAGATGACTTATTAAATATTGATAATACCTATTTCGATGGTTTACACCCCCCCCCCCCCAGAACTTCAGTTAATTAAGCAAATTCTTCTGATACCGAGGCCCCGTTTTTGAATTTACATCTTTTTATTGTAGATGGGTTTGTTTCGTGCAAAATTTATGATAAACGCGATGACTTTGATTTTGAGATTGTAAATTTTCCTTTTTTGGATGGTGATGTTTTTTCAGGGTTTTTATATCTATGAATACTGCCGGAAAATCATGCATACTCATATTAGCTTGCTAAAATCGTGGCGAGGTGGAGATACCGTCCACAATTAAAGCCATATAGCAAAAATCGAGTAGATAATGGATTTGCGTTCAAATAGTATATTTCCCATAGGAAAAAATGATGAAACGACCCTATAAATCAATGCCATGACTCCTGTCAAAACGAACACCCACACAACACGTGACGGGAATGAAAATCATATATGGCACAATTTGGCGGTTGGCGATTTTTAGGCAAATTTTATAGAACTCAGCCTTATAGCGGCCCCCTGTATTGTAAAAACAGATCTCCACAAACCACTCATGCATACATCGTATGATATGTGCATGACTTGTGCATGGAGCAGCACATTTTGCCTACCATATTTCACCTAAAATATTTCACTCGCACCGCCTTACCATATACCTACTAAAATAATTTAGATGTGCATAAGCACCAGAGAGGTTTCCTATTCCATCTCGTAACAGTGATGCAATCTAGTCCTATGAAAGGGTACTTGTCATAACGGGGACGCCTGCGATAACCCTAATCCATGTCGGTATAATTTGTAATAAAATTGTGTACTTGTATGTATATGATCTCCATGCAACCATATAACATAATTGCACAGCAAAGTAGCAGAAATAACTGAAGCTACCGTGCATAGGACAGTCAGCTGCATTTGTAGTGGCAATGGTTACGAATAACGTTGCGTGTTGACAATCTAAGTCGGCCTGCTCTGAGTAGTAGTGTATTGACATTGTTGTCATACTTGCGTCAACATTAAGGTTTAGAATCAGAATTCCATGAAAGCGATGCCTACACCAACGGGTAAAAAAAACAAAAAAACATACATTTGCAATTTTCTCACATGTAGTACTGGCTTGTTAAATGAAGTCTGCCGAAAAGTTTGATTGTATGTTGATAATGACGTGTACAGTTTATTTTGTTGTATATAGCGTTATCATTTTTAAAAAATAAATATAAGAAAAACTAGAATTTGTTTTTCTACAAAAACACAGATGTCTCCCCCGTTTTTGACTGCTAAGTATAACCTTGACATTGGAGGTATTGAGCTAGGTCTTGTGTGCAACACATCATATAATGAAGATGAACATTTCTGCATAGTAACTTTAAAAATGTTCATAGAAAAATAAAAAAGTTATTGGCCGTAAACAAAAAAAGCACTTTTTTACCTTTGACCTCTAAGTATGGCCTTGACCTTTGTGGTACAACACATTGTCTCATGATGATTAACATTTCTGCCAAGTAATTTCATAATCCATCAAAGAATAAGGAAGTTATTGACTGTCCTTTTTTTACCTTTGACCTCTAGGTATGACCTTGACATTGGAGGTATGGACCTAGGTCTTGCACATGACTCATGGTCCAACTTTCAAGCCTCTAGCTCCAATAGTTTTTGAGATGTCTTGCTGACAAGATTTTATTAAAAAAAAATTCAAAGGGCAATAACTCTTGAAAGGGGCATAATCCGGATGAGAAAAAAAATACGCGTCAGCTTATTTTCCATTAGGAATGCATATATGAAATTTCAAAACCATAGCATACACAGTTCTAAAGTTCTGCTATGCATCACTTTTAGCATTCATTACAATGGACCAAATTACCAAAATGACAAAGGGTCATAACTCGCAAAGTATTTTTCGGAATTTTGTCAAAAGTTAATCAGTTCATATACTCATCACCACCAATATACTCAACAACTTTCAAGGGTCTAGCTCCAATAGTATTTGAGATATTTTGCTGACAAGATTTTACTAAAAGAATTTCAAAGGGCAATAACTCTTGAAAGGGGCATAATCCGGACGAGAAAAAAAATACGCGTCAGCTAATTTTTCATGAGGAATCCATATATGAAATTTCAAAACCCTAGCATACACGGTTCTAAAGTTATGCTATGCATCACTTTTAGCATACATTACAATGGGCACAAATTACCAAAATTACAAAGGACCATAACTCACAAAGTATTTTTCAGAATTTTGTCAAAAGTTAATCAGTTCATCTACTCATCACCACCAATATATTCACCAACTTTCAAGCCTCTAGCTCCAATAGTTTTTGAGATATCTTGCTGACAAGATTTTATTAAAAAAATTTTAAAGGGCAATAACTCTTGAAAGGGGCATAATCTGGACGAGAAAAAAAATACGTGTCAGCTTATTTTCCATCAGAAATGCATATATGAAATTTCAAAACTATAGCATACACGGTTCTAAAGCTATGCTATGCATCACTTTTAGCATACATTACAATGTGCACAAATTACCAAAATGACAAAGGGCCATAACTCACTAAGTATTTTTCGGAATTTTGTCATAAGTTAATCAGTTCATCTACTCATCACCAACAATCTATTCACCAACTTTCAAGGCTCTAGCTCCAATCGTTTTTGAGATATCTTGCTGACAAGATTTTATTAAAAAAAAATTTCAAAGGGCAATAACTCTTGAAAGGGGCATATTCCGGACGAGAAAAAAAAATACGCGTCAGCTAATTTTCCATGAGGAATCCATATATGAAATTTCAAAACCCTAGCATACACGGTTCTAAAGTTATGCTATGCACCACTTTTAGCATACATTACAATGTGCACAAATTACCAAAATTACAAAGGGCCATAACTCACAAAGTATTTTTTGGAATTTTGTCAAAAGTTAATCAGTTCATCTACTCATCACCATCAATATATTCACCAACTTTCAAGGCTCTAGCTCTAATAGTTTTTGAGATATCTTGCTGACAAGATTTTATTAAAAAAAAAATCAAAGGGCAATCACTCTTGAAGGGGGCATAATCCGGACGAGAAAAAAAATATGCATAAGCTAATTTTCCATGAGGAATCCATATATGAAATTTCAAAACCCTAGCATACACGGTTCTTTAGTTATGCTATGCATCAAAAGCGTAACTGACGGACGAACAGACAAACGAACCAGAACCAAAATGCCCCTCCAATTTTTTCAAAGTTGGGGGCATAATAAGAAAGTTATTGACAGAACACAAAAAGGCCCTTTTTTACCTTTAACCTCTATGTATGACCTTGACCTTTTAGGTATTAAACTGGGTCATGAGTGCAACACATCATCTCATGGTGGTTAACATTTCTGCCTAGCAATTTCAAAATCCATCTAAAAATAAGAAAGTTATTGACCAAACACGAAATAAGGCCCCTTTTTTACCTTTGACCTCTATGTATGACCTTGACATTTTAGGTACCAAACTGAATCATGCATGCAACACATCGTCCCATGATAGTTAACATGTTTGCCAAGTAACTTCAAATTCTATTTAAAAATAGGCAAGTTATTGACAAAACCCGAAAAAAGGCCCCTTTTTTTACCTTTGACCTCTTAGTATGACCTTGACCTTTGAGGTACCAACCTGGGTCATGCGCGCAACACATCGCCTTATATTGGTTCACATTTCTGCCATGTGATTTCAAAATCCATCTCAAAATAAGAAAGTTATTGACCAAATACGAAAAAAGGCCCACTTTTTTACCTTTGACCTCTAACTATGACCTTGACCTTTGAGGTACCGACCTGCCTCATGTGCACCACACATCGTCTCATGATTGTTAATAATTATACCAAGTAATTTTAAAATCCATCTCAAAATAAGAAAGTTATTGACCAAATACGAAAAAAAGGCCCCTTTTTTGACCTTTGACCTCTAAGTATGACCTTGACCTTTGAGGAACCGACCTGCCTCATGCGCACCACACATTGTCTTATGGTTGTTAATAATTATGCCAAGTAATTTTAAAATCCATCTCAAAATAAGAAAGTTATTGACCAAATACGAAAAAAGGCCCCTTTTTTGACCTTTGACCTCTAAGTATGACCTTGACCTTTGAGGTACCGACCTGCCTCATGCGCACCACACATCGTCTTATGGTTGTTAATATTTCTGCCGAGTAATTTTAAAATCCATCAAAAAATAAGAAAGTTATTGACCGGACAGGATTTGCCCATACATATATACATACCAACAAACTTCCAAGGGAGATAATTCAAAAAGTATAAATGCGAGAGTTATGGTTCTTGCGCACTGCACGTCGTCTAATGCTGATTAATATTTATACGAAGTTTCGTGAAGATAGCTCTAACGGTTTTCAAGTTACAGAGCGGACACGAATGTGTGACAGACAGACAGACGGACAGACGGACAGACAGACAGACGCCCGGGGGAAAAACAATATGTCTCTCCGAAAAAAATTTTTTCGGGGGAGACATAATTAACAATATAAATAAATGATAAATAAGAATAAATCTTACTTTGGAGTCCAAAGTTTTTCAGCGTGTGAGGAGTTATTACGATGTAAAATTTTGGTATTTTGCTATAAATTTAAATGTGTAAATCAAACGATAATGTTTGGTATCAAAATGTTCCTTATGAAAAGCGGATTCTGAAACTGTTATTCTAATTTTAGAATTTTGAAAATTTTGTCAATAAAGATACTTTTGATTTATTTTTTATGTTTTTTGAAACAAAGAAACGGGTCTCATTTTAGGATTATCGGGCTAGCTTTTAACATGTTTTGCTATAGGATTAAGCAATCATATTTTCATCTCAAGAAGGAAGCCGTAAGTTGAATAGAAGAAAAAGGACTATCAAGTTTTCACTTTGTTAAACTAACATGTATGTAGGTACTGAGATGCAATTCATACTCAATGTGTCAGGTTAAGTACGGAAGCCATATTTGCTTTGATTTGTTTTTCATTCTTTTTGTGCAATAAGCATCTCACGTTAACGCGAACAATCCATTGGTTTTTAAGTTATTATCTGCTTGTTTACGGGCGTTACATTTGAATTTTAGCGTGGATTTGTTGAGTTTTGAAAAATTATAAGTCAGTTAGAAATTTCCAACTGAAGGATTCAGAAGCAAAATAAACTACATATAATTTAGGCTTGGAGTTTACCAGCAGAAAATTTTTGAAATTATAAAACTGAAATTATTGTGAATTTTAATGTTTATGTAATTTGGATATAACCAGTTACTGTCGTATATTGAAAGAACGTTTTGTTATTTGATTGAGTTTTTGATGAACATTATTAAAACTGGAAAATAGAACTTTATCCTGTCTCCTGTGTTTTGAACTAATTCCCCACATTAAGAAGAACATTTAAGAGCTGGAGTTACCCGCCTTAATAACTAACACCACGAACTATTGCGATTATACATTTGTCTGACGTAATGCGTTATTCCATAACTACAAAAAGGCCACTGTTCTGTTGAAAAGTAGAAGTAAAACAAAGATCAGGAATCGATACAATTAACTTACTCCACCCATCAAAGACACCAAAGGGAAAGAAACACAAACATTAAGCGACCAGACCATAATGGGAACCTAAACAAAAGAAGGCCATAAGGACAGTTACTTTCCCACAAAATGGCCATATGGCCATCCAAAATAAAAAGACACAAGTGATACACACAATAAGTAACAAACAACAACATAAACTAGAGCTGTCAGTGAAACTGACTAGGGCCCCGGCAGCGCTATCAGAGGAGTAGGAAAATGTTGATGTTAAAAAAGACGTTTTTTTTCCTTTCACCTCTAAGTATGACCTTGACCTTTGAGGTACGGACCTGGGTCTTGCGCGTGACACACTGTCACATTATGGTTAATATTTCTGCTAAGTAATATTTAAATCCATCCAGGTATAAGAAAGTTATAGATTGGACACAATAAAAAAGACGCTTTTTTGACCTTTTATCTCTAAGTATGACCTTGACCTTTGAGGTACGGCTGTGGGTCTTGCGTGTGACACTTCGTCACATTATGGTTAACATTTCTGCCAAGTAATATTTAAATCCATCCAGGAATAATAACAAAGTTATTAATTGGACACAGGAAAGACCCTTTTTTGACCTTTAACCTCTAAGTATGACCTTGACCTTTGAGGTACGGACCTAAGTCTTGCGCGCAACACTCCATCACATTATGGTTAACATTTCTGCCAAGTAATATTTAAATCCATCCAGGAATAAGAAAGTTATGGAGGATAAAAAAATTTGTGGACGGACAGACGGACAGACGGACAGACAGACAGACAGACAGACAGACAGACAGACAGACGGACGGACAGAGTGATTACTATAGGGCACCCACACTTTCAGTGCGGGGCCCTAATAAATCGCCACAGATAAACCACCTTGGGACGGTCAGTGGAAAGATTTCCACTGGGGGGCTTAAATCGATTTTACGTGGCTACAATCCTCGCCCTTACTTCCGTCGCGATTTAGACAAATAATTTGTTCAGTCCGCATGAAGGCCTCCTAACTCATCAGTGCAACATCTCCGTGAACACAAATAATCAAAGAACCACAGAGGTGAGACAACGGTGAGGACTCGACAGCAAGAAACCACTGAAATGATGGAGCAAAAGAAAAACAACAGTTAGACTCCGATGGGCCCGACCAGAGACAGAGCATCAGGCACCAACCAACATTACCTTGAATTAGATCTCTCTAATTCTCAATAAGCCTTTACGTTGGAACCGTCATAGAATCTGAGGCCTGACCCACCGGTGTGCCACTACCATGCATGCAGTATGTCGTATAATTTTATTTTGATTTGATTTTTATTTATACTGCAAACATTGGTTGTGTGTGCAACCTATGACTTGGAGCAGAAATAAGAAAAAAATATGTTTGCCTATATAAAGAGGGGTTTAGATAACAAACATGGTTGATTGATTGTTTGGGATTTAACTATATATCAACCATTGCGAGTCATTTTGTGTTGTCTCGCAGAGAAAGGGAGAAAAAGAGATAGACGAGTAGAGGAGATGGAAAAGAGAGTCAAGGGAGAAAGAGGAAAATGAATTGAAGTGCAGAAGGGAAGAAACACCTGCTGCAAGGACAGCAGGCCTTGCCCAACTGTAAACCAATATTAGTTGGACGACCCAGTGGTGTAAGATACACGATATCTTTGCCTTAACCAACCACCCCCTTTACACGATTAAGTAACGGCAAAGGAACGACAGCATTAGAACGGTCAGCAGTAAAACTTTTCCGGGGATGTTGGCTTGAACTTAATCCCTGATAACACTGACTCTAGTTAGATTTGTCTGTAAGCGTACAGCCCATGTTAAGACACCATACATTTTATCAGGTGTTCCTTTAAATATCGCATTCTATTACATAGTCGTGTTACTGCTGGTGAACTTTTGACTCAACCACGCTATCTGAAATCTTCTTTTTGCAAATGTTAACTTCGTTATGCAAACATAGTTTCGCAATTCTAAATTCCGTTATGGTAGAGCATACAGCGATGATATTATCTTGTTTTGCTTTAAGCATGAACTAATTAACATGTTGCACTGGTAAAACATTCCGTTCAATTACCACCTAACTGTTTAAACAAAGAAATCTTATTAAGCTAACAATATGCTTTGCTTCCGTGCAGTGAACACAAGAAGCGATGCAGAAGAGAAAACTCAAAAACAGACCATTAGGAAAAAACATGTCCGTGTGAAATAATGGCGTCCAACATAGTGTCAGAAATGACAAATTTGAGATAAAAATGATAACATCTTTCTTATTTATACTTTCATCATAGATTGTGGGTTCTCGTTAGAACCGCCTCAATGAGGCGGTTCTAACGAGTACGCACAATCTATTTTTATGAGCAAAAATAAGGCATATAAAGTATACCCCCGTAAACCCAAGTTTTCTCTATATAAAGTGGAGATGGGGGGGGGGGGGGTCTTCATTTCACGGACTTGTTCACGTGATGGATGTTCTTTTGTAAGATTAAGTAGTTTCAGCCAAGTAAACCTCATAAAAAACCCGCATAACTACACGTCACATTTTTTTGTTTTGGTTTTACGGCCATTTCAAGATTGTTTCACACATATCGAGCCGTTCGTTGATCAGAAGTGTGTGAAAACCGGCGTACCCGGAGAAAAGCCACCAGACCTTCCGTTGCAGAACTTGGGCTCTCGCATGTGATCCGAACCAGGCTGGAACTCACAACGGTGAATGACAAAATGAGTAAATGAATAAGAGTCAGCGCTCTTAGCCACTAAGCCATGGAGGCCCACATACTACAAGTCACATAATGCTTGATTACTGCTGGGAAACATCGTTATCGCACCCGGGATGATGTTGTTACATAAGAATGTCATAACATTACACGTCTAGCAAATGAACACCCACATTAATAAACACTATTCTTGATTTTTACTGAAAAACAGATTGTGGGAACAATTTGGAACCCCTTCGGAACAGGCATAAGAATAAATCACAAACATTCATCTAACAATTCTAGTTAAATCCCATGAAAGACGTGAATATATCGAATGCATTTGGTGTCATGTCATATCCTAGGCAAGAAAATCGTATTTGGTGGCGTCATAGGAACAAACAACCCATGAGATTACTTGAAATAATTAAAGAAGAAAATGAATTACAAATAGCACAGCAACCAGCTCCTCTTCCCCACAAGCGGTTATCAAGGTGCAACAGGCACAATTAATGAAACTTTAATCAGAATAGTAATAACACACAACCATAAGCACATACAGCATGAAGCGCCCCGTCGGAATATCCGACAAAGCTACATTTAAAATAAACAACAATAGAACCACCGCCTTAGGGCGGTCAGTAGCGAGAACCACTGGTTTAAATTAAGGCGTAACTATACCAAATTTAGTGATACAGAGGCCTTTCTGATATTTAATCTGCATCAGTGTGTCTCGACTCCAAAGTTCTGAAACCGAAACGGATGATGGACAAGACCCGACAAACACAGCACATCCCCATTCGAGCACACACCGACCGATGTAGCTCATGAGACAGATCAACTGCAGGGATCAGGCAAGAGACACCTACCGTAGGACTTATAGGCGTCCCCCACCGAGCCAACATCAGCAGCAAACACTGCCCACACTCCATGGAAGTCCCGGCCATCAGGAAGGAGATGTCCAAAGTAGCGAGACTTACAAAATTTAAAATGTAACAAAAAGTGGCAACCAAATCCGCTAAGACACATGTCACACCTGACAAGTCAGCCTTAGTTTTAGAAAGAAAATAGACTTTTATAATGCAAAAGTTAAAGATATAATATAGTTATTTAATTCAGTACTTGAGTACTGGCGTCAACACCGCAGTATCAACCTCAGCACTAAGGGACTGATACTGAGCTGATGATACCATCGGGGACGAACGAATCATCCACCAGCAGAGATACCGACCCAGTGGTTGCAATTAAGGCAAAACTATACCAAATTTAGTGACATAGAGGCCTTTCTGATATTTAATCTTCGTCAGTGTATCTCAACCCCAAAGTTCTGAAACCGAAACAGATGGTGGACAAGACCCGGCAAACACAGCACATTCCCCTTCCGATTCTTTGGGCCCAACCTTCACTATAGATTCTAATATTATCAACAACACACAAAATAGTTGGTCCCCCTGGACGTAATAAACTCAATCAACAGACCATCACAGAATAAGATACAAATTAGAACAAACTGAAATATAATCAAATTGAATACTTGATTAAATGAAGATGTGGGCCCGTGGCTTGTTTCACACACTGAAAGCTGGAGCTTAAGAAAACCACCAGGAAGATCACACGCCGATACAAATACATAGTAAATTTTACCGCTGAGAAAATGAAATTTTTGAGATGAAAACTTGTGATATTTTTCTTATTTCTGCTTAAAATATAGATTGTGGGTACACGTTAGAACCGCCTCATTGAGGCGGTTCTAACGAGTACCCACAATCAATATTTTAGAGCAGAAATAAGGTATACCCCTGTAAAACCCAGTTTGACTATATAAAATGGGGTTGAAGGGGGTCAAAATTGTATAGGCGTGTTTTCGTGATGAGTGTCAAGTCAAATATAAATCGTCAGGCACCGATCACGAAATTTGGGAATTTTAATTTGGGGCTGTCATCGAGTCTGAGTCGTTTGTTTTGTTTTGTTTTCCTCATTGCTAGTAACTCTTCCTCATGGTGCCATTGGTAGGCTGGACTCTTTGATTGTGGCTTTTTTTTCTGAGCATCTATTTCTATATTGTTTTTCAAAATAGAAGTGAAGGCAATGATCAATTAAACCACAGCTCCCATCAGAGACACCAACGGGAAAGAAACACAAACATGGCACAACTGGACCCTAATGGAAACATCAACAGCGGAAAGCGAAAAGGACAGTAACTTTCGTCCAAAATGGCCAATTGGCTATCCAAAACAAAATCATATAAGCCATACACACACTCAAAGACAAATCATAACAAAAACAAACCGCGACAGAAGAACCGCATTGGAACGGTCAGTGAAACAAATTCCAATGTGACGGAGAGGGGTGGGGGTGGGGGGGGGGGGTGGGGGGTGCACAATCCTCGCCCTTACTTTCGTCGCGATTTAGACAAATAATTTGTTCAGTCTCTATGAAGGCCTCTTGTATCAGTGCAAGTCTAGTTTAGCAGAACAAGTGTCGATACGAATTTTATGAAAACTGCCGAAGACTCGAATCATTAGCAATTGTTTAATGGCGAGATAAAGAGGATCTTATATTATGAGTGACCATTTGATTTAAAATTTATGAAACGAGCCTACGGAGAGACATGTAATATAAAATGGCCACCGGTGTTGGATTATGTTTATCATATAACGCTTTTAATTGGATTTTATTGCCGAAGACGTCCAGAAGAATTTAAGTTGAAACACAGGGTGGTCCGTCAAGATTACACGCTAGTAACCATGTGTTACACCTGCGATCATATCATTCTTATGACATGACACTATCCACTGTATAAAAGCGACGTTTTATCATAAACATTACATAATTATGAGCCGGGGCACAGCATTTCCTACAACCTACATGTGCGCCCAGAGTACAATCTGATCAGCCTGCGCATCCATAGTCTAACCAGAGACTTTTCTTGCTGCATGAAGTAGCATTGGGCCTTTAGCTATCCTTAGAGCGCACAACGAAGACTCTGATCAGACTGCGCTGATGCGCAGGCTGATCTGAGTCTTCGTTGGGCGCATATGTCTTATCGTAGGTTTTGTCATGCGCTGGCTCATATGTAACATTACAATTTATAGACTGAAGAAGACTGGGTAGCATTTTCAGTACTCTTATGGTATCCAAATTGATATTTAATTTTTCCTGTGAAAGCTGTCGGGACTGATTATCTGTCTTTCTAATTAAAACAAGTGTTATTCCAGACATCTTATCTAAGCTTATTCATGAAAGCATACTGAGTGATAACTACCATAGAAAAGCACTCAGTAAATTTCACTCCGTGTTTTATACACATCCAAAAATGAAACTACACACCAAGCATGCAACAATCAAAGGACTAAAAAATCCCTATCACACACTTATCTTCTTGAAGTATGTTTGGAAGTCAAAACCTTATATTTACATTTCCAGTGTAAAGTCTAATGTAAACCTATAGAAAACAACTGCGTTCATACTTCCATGAACGCATCGAATCACATGATTTTAAGTGACGTCATTCTAAACCATTGTTCTCTACGGGCGTTGATGACGTCAACGCTGCTCCGCTCTTTGTAGAAAAACAGCGTGTAAATGTTTTTCAACTTTAAAAAAGTGCCCTACACGCATTTTTTTCGCCCAGGAATGAGGGGCAAATAGTGTAAATATAAAAAATAAACTTAATTTTCTCCTTTAATGAAAGTATGAACGACAGTGGGTCGCTAGCAAAGTTTACATGAACCCCTTCGGGGTTCATTTACTTTGCACGCGACCCACTGCGTTCATACTTCCATGAACTGCAGAAAAATAAATTTCATTTCTTAAATATCACAAGACGCCAGGAAGTAAGGCTATAGCATTAGGGGTATATTAAAGAAATCCGTTAAGTTAAAAATAAATTAAATTAATCTGGAAATGCTCCTAAAACCTCGTATAAATGGACCAATGTGGCATTCCGACCTCCATGCATTACTCTGTTTTAACAGTGGGTCTATGCCGAGAATGAAAAGCCGACATATTTTAGCATAGAAAATCACTTTCTGCTAGGCGGTTTAATTAAACAAATACGTATGACATTTATATCTGCTTTTCTTTGTCTTGTTTACGTTGGCTATGCTCTTTTTCTGGGCCTGAGTTACAGTTTCTATATATTTCTTTCAGAAGTGATTATAACATCCGATCGCTAAAGCCCAGGCTACACCATACAACTTTGCTATATATGACTTGAAAGATGCATCATGCCGTCGTGTAGCCCACAATAAAACTGTGTAACATAGAACGATGATTTGGAGACGAATCCAACTGTTTGGAATAGAGCATGTCCATGTTCCATACAGCTTGAAAGATACAACTTTTTCCAAGGTAGGTCTACTGACCAATGAAAATGCAGGTCATGGGGTCATGCTGAAAGAGCCTGACAGCCAGTTATGCCAATAATATAATTGTGAGAAGGAACAGTAATCAGGAGATTGAAAAATAGAAGTGAAGGGGCAATGATAGGGAATCGATACAATTAACCCACAGCCCACAGCAGTGACAACAAAGGGAAAGAAACACAAAAAATGAAATAACTAAACCCCAATGGAAACATCAATAGCGGAAAGTTAAAAGGACAGTTACTTTCCCACAAAAAGGCCAACTGGCTATCCAAAAACAAAATAATACAGGCAGACGACGCAGACGACGACGGACAACTGCATATCCTATAAGCTCCCCCAGAGCCTTCGGCTCTGGTGAGGTAAAAACACAAAACCTGTAAAGGCAAATATTGTGCATATTTCCAAAAACTCTCAGCCTCATAGTCCATATGGTTTCTGGAGATGATTTTTTTTTCTATTTTTTCATTTTGGTTTCCATGGCAACCAGTAATATGACCAATAGG
This sequence comes from Lucinisca nassula, assembly GCA_963580285.1. Taxonomy (NCBI): domain Eukaryota; kingdom Metazoa; phylum Mollusca; class Bivalvia; order Lucinida; family Lucinidae; genus Lucinisca; species Lucinisca nassula. Next base: position 11,045,995 of record OY757010.1, read on the forward strand.
CATAAAATCATATGGCATGTGGTAGATTGCTTAAGGAACATTTCTATGAAAGTTGTGTCAAAAAATCTGCGAAGGTTTTGCAGTTAATGCCATTTTTCAATTTTCAATTTTCCCCATTATAAGTCTATGGCAAATCTAAATTGACATAGCAACCGTAAACTGAAGAGCCTAATTTCATACAAAATACAAAACGAAAGCAATTATGGTGAATATTTTCATAACGTCTCTGCCTTCTGGAGCATATGGTTTCTGAGGAGATGATTTTTTAAGTATTTTTTCTATTGTTTTGCATTTTGGTTTCCATGGCAACCAATTAAAATAAGCAGTAGGCCTAAAATCATATGGCAGATAGTAGATTGTCTAAGGAACAGTTCTATGAAAGGTTTGTTAAAATAGCTGCAAAAGCTTGGCAGTAAATGCCAGTTTTCAATTTTCCCCATTATAAGTCTATGGGAACTCTGAGTTACCATAGCAACCAAACTAATGAGCCGATATTCCTAAAAAAACACGTCCAATCCCCCCGCCCAAGGATGCTACAGATAAAATTTGGGCCCAATCGGCCCAGTGGCTTCAGAGGAGATGTCATTTGAAAGTGTTGACGACAGACTTACGATGACGCAGACGACGACGGACAACTGCCAAATAGTGCCTATCCTATAAGCTCCCCTGGAGCCTTCGGCTCTGGTGAGCTAATAAAAGAAAAGGTTAATGTATTTTGTTTGAAGTTAAAATGCGAAAAGCATATAAAAGACGACGTGCGGACGAGGGATAACAGGCCACGACATAAGCTTACCTGGAGCGAAGAAAAGCTAATAATAAAAAGTTCGTTTTTGTTTGTTTGGAATTTTACGACCTGGTCAACACTAATAATAACAAGAAATGGGTCTGAGGGACAGCCAAATCCCAGCCGCACTTTTATGGATTCTGCACATCAGCTCAGTGAGGGGGATATTTGACGAAAGTTTAATGAAAATCCTTCATGGGACAAAGGAGGTATGGAACAGACACACAATACAAAATTTCAAACTCGTGACCTTCAACTGTGACCTTGACCTTGAGTCGGCATGGTTTAATTATGTGTTCTGCACATCAGATCACTGAGGGGGATAACTGACCAAAGAGTAATGAAAATCCTTTAACTGGAACGGACACAAAATTCAAAGTTTCAAACTCGCGACCTTCCAAGATGACCTTGACCTGGTGTTGGCATGATTCTTTTATGGGCTCTGCACATGAGCTCACTCATCATCATCATCAACGGATTTTGATTCACGTGCAGGTACAGGGGCAACGTCCACATAAGTGGGACCCTTTCCAGGTAGCTGGCTTGCTGCACGCATGGCAGATCTTACACCAGATCTCCCGGTTTGTCTATCGTGAGGATCGATAGCAAAGAGCTTCCATTATCTGCAATCTCTTTCTGTTAGCTGCTTCCGGGTCATCTTGGGCCTTCCAGGCAACCGCTTGCCACCTACCAGTATGTCACAGGCAGTCTTGACTGCACCGTTGGAGCGTTCCACATGTCCATACCAGCGAAGCCTTCTCTCTTTCAGGATGAGGTCCAGGTTCTCAATGCCAAGACGCTCAAGTAACTCACTGGACCTGATGATGACAGTGTCCTGTGGCTTGATATTGCAGATATGTCGGATCATTGCCCTGTCATTCCGCTGTAGACGCTTGAGGTTTGGCTTTGTCAATGGTCATGTCTCACTGGCATGGAGCATTGCGCTCCGCACACAAGAGCTATACACATGGCCACGTGTTTTGAACGAGAGGTGGCGGGAAGAGAGAACTGGTAGCAACTCCTTGAATTTCTTTCACGCTGTTTTCACACGTGATGTAGTTGAAAGGTCGCAAACACCCGCTGCAGAGAGCATATCGACTAGGTAGCAGAACTTGCAGCCATTACAAAAGATACTGTTGCTGCCCACTCCAGTGCGACATACAGCGCATGGGAACTGAGGGGGATAATTGACCAAAGTTTAATGGCAATCCTTCTAGGATAAAGGAGATATGGAAAGGACACAAAATTTAAAGTTTCAAACTCTTGACCTTCAAATATAACCTTGACCTTGACTCGGCATGTTTCATTTATGGGTTCTGAGCATCAGCTCACTGAGGGGGATAACCGACCAAAGTTTAATGAGAAGCCTTGAAGGGGTAAATGAGATATGGAACGGACACAAAATTCAAAGTTTCAAACTCTTGTCATTCAATTGTGACCTTGACATTGAGTCAGCATGTTCTGCAAATCAGGTCGCTGAAAAGAATATTTGACCAAAGTTTAATGAGAATCCTTCCAAGGGTAAAGGAGATGTGGAACGACCAGAATTCGAAGTTTCAAACTCGTGACCTTCAACTGTGACCTTGTAGATCAGCTCAATGAAAAGTATATTTGACCAAAATTTAATGCAAATCCTTCCAAGGGTAAAGGAGATTTCGAACTGACACAAATCCAAAGTTTCAAACATTGACCTTCAAATGTGACCTTGACCTTGAGTCGACATGGTTCATTTATGGGTTCTGCATATAAGCTCACTGAAAAGAATAGTAGACCAAAGTTTAATGAAAATCCTTCCAATGGTAAAAGAGATATGGAACGGACGCACAATTCAAAGTTCAAACTCGTAACCTTCAACTTTGGCATGGTTCGTTTATGGGCCCTGCACATTAGCTCACTGAGACGAATAATTGACCAAATGAAAATCTATCAAACGGTTCAGGAGATATGGAGCAGACAAGGAAGTGTTACGGACAGGGACAGACGGACGGACTCACAGACGGAGGTCATTCCTATAAACCCAGCTCCGCTTCGGGGATTAATAAGAGCTGTCAACAAAGAAGACTACTCGTCTTAGTCTGTAACCTTGAGATCATGGACATTGGTGTAAGTAGTGTTGAATATAACTTCAGAATCATCATACCAAAATGAAATCAAACCCACAATGTGGTTAGGAAAATATGACAATTAAATAATTAAGATACTTCAGGGGTTGATCGAACCAGAACCTAGAGCCCATCCCAAACATCAAAGACGGATAAACACATATTAACCCTTTTTGTACCAAATGGAATCTTCCTCCTTATATATAGCAGGAGTCCATTTCAAAATTAAGGGGTGTCAGGTTTTGTTTTCTTCAAAAACTATTCGGAAAATGGCTGAACTTTTTGCAAAAAGTGTAGGCCCTGATCAGACGCCGCGTTCTGTGGCGTCTGATCTGGGCCTTCACTGTTTGCCAAATACCCGTTTTGGGGTTTCTGGTACTAAATGGGTTAAAAACAACAAAACCTGTGTATTTTTTTTTTTTTTTTTTGATTTTGGTTTTACGGCCCTTTCAAGATTATTTCACTCATATCGAGCCGATCGTTAATCAGAGGTGGGCGAAAACCGGAGTACCCGGAGAAAAACCACCTGACCTTCCTTTGCAGAACTTGGCGTCCCACATGTGATCCGGGCGAGGCTCGAACCACAGCGGTGAGAGACCTAATGATCAAGAGTCAGCGCTCTTAACCACTAGGCGACGGAGCCCAAACAAAACCTGTGTAACCAGCTCTTTCCTAAACAGAATAGGTGGCAAGTCATCTACTTTACTGAACTAAATAATTTCGACACGCAGGATTTTTTATTTGAAAACAATTTAAAATTTAACAGGACCGAACATAAAACAAATGACATCGCACTTTGGATCATATGGTCCCTTAAGAAACTTTAATGTAAAACAATTGCATAAAAGTTCTGACAGAAGTGAGGGCAATGATCAGGAATCGATAAATCAATCCACAGCTCCCAACAGAGACACCAAGCGAAAGAAACACAAACCTGAAACAACTAGTATCACTAGCGGAAAAGCCAAAAGGACAGTTACTTTCCCATAAAATGACCATTTCGCTATCCCAAGCAAAATAATATAAGCGATACAAACACTCAAAGACAAACCATAACAAAAATAAACCACGACAGAAGAACCGCATTGGGACGGTCAGTGACACGAATTCCAGTGGGGGCTTAAATCGACTTTACGTGGCCACAATCCTCGCCCTTACTTCCGTCGCGATTTAGACAATTAATTTGTTCCGTCCGCATGAAGGCCTCCTAACTCATCAGTGCAACATCTCCATGAACATAAAAATCAGTCTCCGACTATAACGTAAGCGAGAGTATTGGTGAATGTAACTGGCCGAAATAAACCGAGTTCATCATATCGAGGCTTTAGCCGAAATCATAGATAGATAAAGGGATAAGAATAACTGATATCCATGCTTCCTAATAAAATCTTATAATTAAACTTCATTTTTTAAGCAAGAGAAGTAAAATAAAAGGGCATTGTCTCCCTAATTCAAAATATCAATGGTTGATATGTTTTTAACAACTCTCAGTCATTGTAAATTTGATGTGAGAATAAAAACTATTTTTTAAGTTTCTGCTGAAACAAATAATTACATCATAATTATTAATTCACTTTCTACTTAATGCAATACTTTCTTTTGCTTCAAACTGCTTCAAAACCAGCTTTTTCCATAAGATAGACTAGTTTCGCACTAAACATTATGGCCGTAAATGTTCAATTTCAGCGCGTAACTAGTCCATGTGATAATTTTTTTTTATTTTTCAGATATTTTCAATAAAAACTGTTCACAATGTTTACAATACACATTTTAAACTCAAACAATCTTTCAGAATTGTTATAGAAGACAAAGCAGTAAAGAATTTCAGTTTTTTCCTTCTCCTGTAAAATTATGAAAAAGTCAGATAGAATAGTTTCGCACTAAAGCCTCGATATGCGCTAGAAAACTTAATCTTTACAAAATTGGCTTAATCCATGGCCTCGCTACTGAGGTCTTCGGTATCAGCGAAAACCTATCAGCATGCCAAATATGGTCTACAAACTAACAGCTCACAAAAGTTTTATTGTAAAATTAAACTATATAATTTTCAACTTCGAGACCTTGATTTTTAGGTAAAAAACTGCCCTTCTTGAATCAGCGAAACAGAGAGAATTACCGTAGCTAAGAATTCATGATTATAATTTAATCTCCACGAAAGAATGTTGCCGACCCTGGCAGGTATCGAAACCGCGTCCTCCTGATAACCAGTAAAACGCGCATCCGAGTGAGCTACCGAGGCCGGCATACCAAATATGAACGGTACCCTCTGTTTGGTTTGGAAACTATGATATTAATACCAACTTCGGTGATAGGCCCCCGACAACGGGGCTTGACGAAATAGATGGGCTGCATGATGCATCCACGCAGAGCTGAAACCGACCCGCACACGAGCACTGGTAAACCGCATAGAGGATCTAAGCCTGCCCAGGCAAAGCGGTGATAGTCGGTCCGTCCATGCTTATAAACCCTATTGGTTTCATTGGGCGACAGGGCTTGAGATGTCATTTCATCTCAATGTAAGGTAAAAGTCCCACAAATTTGGAAGCAACGTCTCCCAAATGACCTTGAAAGTGTTGACGGGGACGTTAAGCCTCAAATCAAACAAACAAACAAACAAAAATTCCGCCGAAGGCTATGTCGCGCCTGTAGGGGCCCAAAGTCACCGAACGATGACATGTAGGCGAAGGTCAAACATAGATGCTTGCATAAAAGTTGCCATTCTTAAATGCAAGCTTGTACTACGTATCATTAATGAAGCTCTAATAATTCTTGAGAAATGAACTTAATCATTAGCGTGAACGCTAGGGTGGTCGCAATATTTTACAAAGTCAATGACCCATTAAATGTAGGCCAAGGTCAAATATGGATGCTTGCATTTAAGTTGCCATCCCCAGATACAAATTTGTGCTAAGTGTCATTAATGAAGCTCTTATAGTTCTTGAGAAATAACTTTGACCATTAGGGTGAACGTTAGGGTGGTCGCAATATTTTGCACAGTCACTGACCCATAAAAAGTAGGTCAAGGTCAAATATAGATGCTTGCATTTAAGTTGCCATCCCCAGATACAAGTTTGTGCAAAGAGTCATTAATGAAGCTCTTATAGTTCTTGAGAAATAAACTTGACCATTAGGGTGATCGATAGGGTGGTCGCAATATTTTACAAAGTCAGTGAACCAAAAAATGTAGGTCAAGGTCAAATATGGATGCTTGCATTTAAGTTGCCATCCCCAGATACAACTTTGTGCCAAGTGTCATTAATGAAGCTCTTATAATTCTTGAGAAATAATCTTGACCATTTGGATGAACGCTAGGGTGGTCGCAAATGTTGAGCCTTGACAAACGGACGAACGAATGAACGGACGGAAAACCGGACGCCTATATCGCGCCATGCTAATAGCAGTCGTGACAAAAACCAACTTCGTTGCCAGAGAAGTGCAGCAGCTCTTCCTTTAGCTTATTAGCAAAACAAACTTATTAACCTTGTATTTGACCAACGGTACGTGCTCATTATGTCTATCAGATAGAATTAACTTATTAACCAATTTTGTACCGGAAACCCTTAAACTGGTAATTGGCAAACAGTGCAGGCCCAGATCAGAGGCCGCATAACGCGGCGTCTGATCAGGGCCTACACTGTTTGCAAAATTTGCAGCCAACGTCCAAATAGATTTTGAAGAAAACACAACCTGACACCCCTAAATTTATAAGGAGGAAGATTCCATTTGGTACAAAAAAGGTTTAAAGACGGAAGAGTATACTTCCAAATCGCAGGGATGAAAAGGGTAAGAAAAATGTCTGCTTCATTATGCGCATGGGCACACTAAGTTGCAATAATCCATTATACCTTCAATAAAGCAATCAATCACCAAATGCTAACGTGCAATCAAATTCCAAAACAGCTGCTTGTCTCAAAAGCGAACAACATGCGCAATGCATTAAACAAGCTATCACAAAATCTTCGCTGCACGAATGCAAGCTGTTATTATAAAAACTATTTCAATGAATACAACAGAAAGCAGCAAGCTTGCAACACAAACAGGTTGCAAAACAGATAGAAAAACAACACAGATATGTAACAGTTATTCAACCGGCGCGCTTTAGTCCTTCAAGATAACATGGTCGACCTGCAAAAACTCATATCAGTCATGTCATCAAACCAGTCTTGCCTGGTTCTTCTCGTTTGTCTTTGGAGGGTCTATATATAAATTAAGCACTCATGAATAATGAAAAATGGACGTTGGAGATAACTGAAACCAGCAGTAAGATAACTGAGGTCCGAAATAAAGATGGAGCAGTCACAAGACTCCAAAGTCCTACCCGGCGCCATGCAACCAAAGAGCGAACTTAAAAAGCCCACTGAAACAGGGTGAATAACCACGCAAACTGTCTGTGGCATAATCTCTATGTTTTATCCAATCCTCTTCTGCACAGGAAATTTTCGAACAATACTGCTACCGTATTTCAGTAAAACTCAGGTAGAACAGTCTTGGAATCAGAAACTACAAAAGCGCTTTGTTTGGTATATTGTGAATGCAAACAGTGAAGGGTAAGTCACCCCAACAGGCACAAAACGTTGACTCAACGTTGAAACAACGTTTTCAACGTTGTTTCAACGTAAGTTCAACGTTGAGTGCCTGCTGGGTCGCTACAGCTGTCGATGTTCGTTTCACGCTTGTGATCTGTATTTGAGTTTATTATGATGGCGAAATTAAATATATCGCGTCTCAATAAAACAAGACTCCCAATTACTGGTTATCACACTGTCAGATTAAAAACATCTATATCAATAACTGGATCATAGAATATTCAATAATACGTCAGCTGTTACAGCTACAGGTAGGATTATCCTTTATTTGTAAGAACATTTCTCCACCGATTCATTCTCTATTTTATACACGTGGGAAAGACGGATTACAGTTGCATGTTCTATTTTCGAAGATAAAAAATAGCCATCAGAAGAGATGGCAAAGCCAATATGGCCTTCAGAAGTTTGTTAGAAAGTGCACCAGAATTTAAATACACTAGTTAGCCCACAGTATATTGCAACATCTGCAAGGATTTTGTGTATATCTTCATCTAATGATACTAAGGATCGCTTCTCAACATGATGAAGCTCCAAGATTCCCAATGCACAAAGTACTGGTATAATGAGTTGCAAATGAAATGCCATTTCAACTTCGTATACAATTATGGCATGTACCAGCAATGCATCTCGCAGTGTAATGGAGTTATGGTCATCACAAGATTATATTGTCAGGGGAGATGACTAAAAAACCAGGGCACTCAGAATTGTAATTCTTGCACATGACACGCCTGCTTTACCCCATGTACATCTGTACCAATTACTATCAATATGTCTCAAAAGGTATTGGAGATATGGCGATCACAGGGTTGTCATACTGTTATAATGGAAGGGAAAATAACTCAACTACCACAGCACCAAGAGTTGCGGTTCTTGCACATGACATGCCTTCTGTACCTTGTATACAAGTGTGCCAAGTTCCATCTATGTATCTCAAAGGGTATTGGAGTTATGGACATCACAAGTTTATATTGCCAGGGGAGACAACTAAAAATCCAGGGCACCACAGCTGTAATTCTTGCGCATGACACACCGGCTTAACCTCATGTACATCTGAAACAAAGTACCATCAATATGTCGCGAAGGGTATTAAAGATATTGTCATACTGTTAAACTGGAAGGGGGGATAACTCAAATACCACAGCACCAAGAGTTATTTCTTGCACATGGCAAGCCTTCTATATCTAGTATATAATTGAGCCAAGTTCCATCAATATATCTCAAAGGGTGTTGGAGTTACGGCCAGCACAAGGTTATATTGTAAGGGGAGATAACTAAAAACCAGGGCATCCAGAATTGTGGTTCTTGCACAAGACATGCCTGCTTAACCTCATGTACATCTGTACCAAGTATCATCAATATATCTCGCAGACTATTGGAGATATGGCTATCACTAGGTAGTGACTCTGTTTTATTGGAATGGGATAACAAAAAAAACCATGGCACCCAGAGTTGTAGTTCTTGCGTATGACACGTCGTCTAAGCCTTGTCAACAATTGTGCCAGGTACCATCAATATGTCTCAAAGGGTACTTGAGTTTTGGCCATCACAATGTTTCTTCTACGGACGGGCGGACAGACGGACGAACGGACGGACGCCAGGCTGATCGCTATATTCCCCGAACCTATTTGGTCAGGGGATAAACAAGTAAGTAAACCGCACTGTGTCTAAACTAGTCCTACAACCCAGACAAGTGTGTTGACATCTTAGTCTGATCGATACTTCTGTTATACTCACACTTTGCAAAATAATGACCGCTCAAGAAACAATATGAATGCGAAAGTGTGCCTTCAGTCATGTGCTCATCATCACGAAAACACGCCTATATAATTTTGACCCCCTTGAACCCCACTTTTATATAGTAAAACTGGGGTTTCCGGGGGTATACCTTATTTTTCTTATTTCTGCTCTAAAATATAGATTGTGGGTACTCGTTAGAACCGCCTCAATGAGGCAGTTCTAACGAGTGCCCACAATCTATATTTGGAGCAGAAAGAAGAAAAATATCACAATTTTTCGGCATAAAATGTTCATTTTTTCGGCGATAAAGGTGGCAATGTATTTGTATAGACGTGTTTGCGTAATGATAGCGACGACTCTCAAAACGCAGGCTAATCAGAGCCTTCGCTTTGCACCATTTTATCCCCATTATCCCATAGCTTCCATATGCAGACAGGGACCGCAATATCCTGGTTTCATCATTACACACGCTGAGCTTTGTACGGAGGAACATTTTGCTTGTCGCATCTCAAGATACATACAGAATGAATTCTGCTTTATTTCAGGTAAAATTTCTATATGGTAAATATATGCCTCTCTATATTCTAATTTGATGTTCAAGGTACAGTAATATTACATACCTCAACCAAAAACCTCTCAAATATATATTTAATACTGGACATTCAACATCGTTCACCTACCTGAAAGTAGAAAGAAAACAAATTTAGACAGTCTTTAAATTTTCGCTAGATCTTCTACTAATGTTAACTTATGATCGGGAGGTTGTGCGTTCGAATCCGGTCACCGGTATCGAGTTGTGTCCTTGGGCAAGACACTTAATGACACTGCCCCACTCCACCCAGGTGTAAATGGGTAGCAGTGGTGTAAAAGCCACTGCCTCTCTCCCCCTCTCTCTCTCTCGCGCGCATGAAAACACCCGGAATGAGTGTTCGAGAGCGATTCAATAAGCTTGAAGCTTTCTGATTTAATTTCAAAATTCAATATTGGACTTAAATCTCTTCTGCAACAAGGTCTATCGGGACCCGAATTTTATGGTGACTTAGTATATAAATTCAGAAAAATATATAACCGCAATGACTTCAGCACCCAATTTCGTAAAATCATTCTTCGATATAAAAAGATTGGGTACAACATGGATATTATACGACAGACTGCATGCATGGTAGTTAACCCAATCACGGTTGGCAACTTTGCTTCCCTCTTTAATTGCACGCCGGTGGGTCAGGCCTCAGATTCTATGACGGCTCCAACGTAAAGGCTTATTGAAAATTAAAGAGATAATGTTGGTTGGTGCCTGATGCTCTGTCTCTGGTCGGGCTCATCGGAGTCTAACTGTTGGTTTTCTTTTGCTCCAGCATTTCAGTGGTTTCTTGCTGTCGAGTCCTCACCGTTGTCTCACCTCTGTGGTTCTTTGATTTCTGTGTTCACGGAGATGTTGCACTGATGAGTTAGGAGGCCTTCATGCGGACTGAACAAATTATTTGTCTAAATCGCGACGGAAGTAAGGGCGAGGATTGTGGCCACGTAAAATCGATTAAGCCCCCCAGTGGAAATCTTCCACTGACCGTTCCAAGGCGGCTCTTCTGTGGCGATTTATTTATGTTGTTGTTTGTTACTTACTGTGTGTATCACTTGTGTCTTTTAATTTTGGATGGCCATATGGCCATTTTATGGGAAAGTAACTGTCCATATGGCCTTCCTTTGTTTAGGTTTCCATTATGGTCTGGTCGCTTAATGTTTGTATTTCTTTCCCTTTGGTGTCTTTTATGGATGGAGTAAGTTAATTGTATCAATTCCTGATCTTTGTTTTACTTCTACTTTTCATCGCAATCGAACTAAAATAAATTAGTATAAACTAAACTACACTAATGTTAACGATTTCAACAACCGAAACTATACTCTTAAAACAAGGCTATAGGTATCACAAACTTCGCTAGGCATTTTCGAACTGTTTCCATAAACATTATGAATTGATTGAAAAATATAATGTCAGATTGAAGACACTTCTGCAACAAGGGGTGTCGCAACCTTTTTTTTGAGATTTGCTCTATAAAGTTAAAATTTTAGGAAAACCTTATTTTTCGGAGAAATTCAAAAAGACTAATTCGTTGTAAAAAGGTTGGGTACAGTTTGGAAATCATGCGACAGACTGCAAGTATGGTTGTCGACCGAATCACGGTAGATAGCTATGCTGGACTCTTGGATTGCACGGCGGTGGGTCAGGTTTCAGACTCATTGACGGCTTCGGCATAAATCGTTGCTAAAAGAGGGCTGAGACCTGATACTATGTCTGTCGCTGGGTCCATCGTGGTTTACCTAATGATTTTCTGTAGCTCTGGCCAACAGTGTAAGGGGGATCGGCTATCAGCTCTCACCTTTGCTTCATCTCAGTGTTTGAATTTGATTTATGTCTTTGTGATGATGCATTTATTGAGTCAGAAATCATTATGCAAACTGGGAACAACACCCTAACCTAGGGCGAAGATTCGGCCGGTAAAAGATCTTTAAGCACCCCCACCCTCCCTGGTATATGCTGCTGACCGTTCTAAGGCGGTAGTTTTGGTTTTGGTCTTTTGCTGTTATTTTTGTTGTGTAATAGAGGTGAAGGCAATGATGTCTGCAATATGTTGTGAGTTTTGTTCTGTGTTTTCAAATGGTTTGATCACTCCGTGTGGGGAAGAGAGGGCTGATTGTTCCACTTCATAAACACTCGTATTTTTTCTTGTTTTGTGTATGTATCCTCTTCCTCTTTTTTCCAGAGTGGGCTGAGTCTTGTGAATGTGGCGCTCCCTGGGTCTTTCTTTTATTTTTTTTTCAGTTAAACAAGTGAATACAACCTGCTGAACCTCATTGTGTTAAGAACTCAGTAGAGGAGTTGTGCAAATAAATACAGGCCAAAATGTGTAACCGTTAACCAAAGAGTTGCAAATTTTTGGCAGAAATGAGAGGATGAAACGCGATAATATGCAAAATTGAAGTGAAGGCAATGATCAGGAATCGATACAATTAACCCACACCTTCCACCAAAGGCACCAAAGGGAAACAAAAACAAACATGAAATAACTAGACCCAATGGTAAGTTAAACATTATGATTAAACAATTACAATTCAGACAAAAACGTGTTAGAACTTTTGACGTTAGTTTAGGGTTTAGCTGCCTGGTCTTCACTACTTAGATCATTCTTGGGAGGCTTAACAGATACAATGCACTTTATTTAGACAGAAGGTGGCAACTTTCCTTCTCAGAAATTAAAATCTTACATTAGTCTAGATTAATTGAAGGCACCCTACCCATACCAAAATAGCCACTGCAAAACCGGATGTTGTTCACGTTTACATGCATTCGCCGTGAAAATCTTAACCATTCAGAAATGATTTTAAACGGTCTGAAGTGATGGGAAATGCATTGATTGATAACTTGCTGTAGACTGGATCCTGTTATTGAAGTCTCAGGTTTTTATGTATACGTCTGACAAATCACTTTTAAACAGCCCCAAAGGTGAGACTATGATAGATCGCGAGTATTAGACCCACCTCGAAGAATCACTTCTAACTAGAATTGCCTTGAAAGCAAGGTGATCTCAACACGGAGGTTTTATCAACATCAACCTTTTGTGAAACTGCAATTTAAATCAAATGTTTAATATTGTGACAAACTGGGACTGGACTAAAGACGACCAACTTCAGAGCCAAACTATTAGATAATGTAGAAGAAGGTAATGCCAATGACCCTGTCTTAAAGCCATTTTGGTCTGTATCAACCTCTGAAGGCAAACAAAACAATTGTATGGTGTGTCAGATTGGTATATCATTCTGCAACGAGAGAAAACTATTTCTTATAAATGTACTATTAGAAAACGTAGAAGAGATCGGAAGGTAATATCAATAACACTGTCTTCAAGCCATTTTGGTGAAGGAAAAAACAACAACAACAAAACATTGGTCGGATTGGTACATCGTTCTGAAACGAGAGAAAAACTCTTCCTGTTTATATACTGAAAGAGACATTTTTCAATCGTACGGGTGTGTCAGATTGGTATAACGTTTTGCAACAAGAGAATGTTGTAACCAGACGCTACAGAACGCAGCGTCTGATCTGTGTCTAATATGTTTGTTCGTGTCCGTTTCCAGTCTAAAATGGAATAATTCGCACTGTTCTTCTGTATGCGCATAAAGGCCCTGAGGGAAATCATCAAAGATTCACAAAATACGGCCAATGGTCGCTATACATATACTTAATAATTCGAGTTGATCGAAAGTACATTCACTTACATAGGCCATCCCCATGCACATTAGCCAAACACCGCGATTAACACAGGCTACAGGAAAAGGTATTGATGATTTTGATTTTAAGGTTGTAAATTTTCCTTTCTTGGATTTTTATGTTCCTCGTGCGGCATCCTATTGCGTTTATATTTCGCAATTAATTCGATTCGTCTGAGTGTCTAGTCATGTAATTGACTTCAAAACTCGTAATAAATTGTTAACTGCTAAACGTCTTAATCAGGGTTATCGGTATCATAAACTACGCGAAGCCTTTTCAAAATTTTATACACGTCATTCCGATTTAATGTCAAAATTCAATGTTGGACTTTAATCTCTTCTCCAACAAAGTCTATCGGAACCCGAATTTATGGTGACTTAGTATATAAATTCAGAAAAATATATAATTGCAATAACTTCAGCAACCAATTTCGTAAAATCATGCTTCCCACTTTAATTGCATGCCGGCGGGTCAGGCCTTAGATTCTATGACGGTTCCAGCGTAAAGGCTAACTGAGAATTAGAGAGAAGCTAATTTTATGTAATGTTGGTTGGTGCCTGATGCTCTATCTATGGTTTGGCCCATCGGAGTCTAACGGTTGGTTTTCTTTTGCTCCAGTGGTTACTTGCTGTCGAGTCCTCACCGTTGTTTCATCTCTGTGGTTGTCTTATTTTGTGTGTTTGCGGAGATGTTGCATCGATGAGTTAGGATGCCTTTACACGGACTGAACAAATTATTTGTCTAAATAGCGACGGAAGTAAGGGCGGGGATTGTGGCCACGTATTATAGATTTAAGCATCCCCCACCTCGCAGTGGAATTCGTTTCACTGACCGTTTCAAGGCGTTTCTTCTGTAGCGATATAGTTTTGTAATGGCTTGTCGTTGAGTGTGTGTATCGCTTATGTTATTTTGTTTTGGATAGCCAATTGGTCATTTTGTGGGAAAGTAATTGTCCTTTTGGCTTTACGCTTTGCTGTCTCCTATTAGAGTCTAGTTGTTTATGTTTCTTTCCCTGGGATCTGTGGGTTTATTGTATCGATTCCTGATCATTGCCTTCACTTCTATTTTGCTTAGCCTGATAGCCACATTCATTACGATAACACACCCGTGCGACATAGTGCATTTCTTCACATCTTCAAAATGGCTACTTTTCTGATGAAAATTGGTGATATTTTTCTTAAAAATACTGCAAACATAGGTTGTGTGTGCTCGTTAGAACCGCCTCATTGAGGCGGTTCTAACGAGTACCCACAACCTATGTCTTGGAGCAGAAATAAGAAAAATAATGAATACCCCCGTAAACCCCAGTTTTCTCTATATAAAGTGGGGTATAGGTGGGTCTTCCTTTCACGGACTTGTTCACGTGATGACTGTAGAGACACTGGTGTTTATGGGTATACAGTACACAGATGACGGCACCCATTCCTCCTTTACCGTTCATGAGGAAAGTCATGTGCCTTTTAACTGCTCCTGAAGACATACGAGGGTCCTTCAAAAAGTTCTGTCATTAATAAGTTTCCGTAGTTTTGTCGTATGTATTTATGATTACGCCTCATTGCACTTGAATAGCCGTTCAAAGAGCTACTGATAACAGTTTATTTCGTGCAAATTGCTTTTTTAATGACCGAGATATGTCAAATTGAAAAACATGCAATCATTCACGAGTTACATTGTAAAATGGGCAATAAGCCTGAAATTCTCAGCTGCATTAAATGCCGTGTTAAGCTTGACTGAGCTTCAAGTCAGATATTTGATGAATTGTGTGGCATATATGAACCTGTTGCCATTCCAAAGCGCACAGTTTATCTGTGTGTCAGCGCTTTTTAAGCTGGCAAGTCATCGGTCAAAATTGATGACCGTGTTGGTAGCCACAAGACCTCTATCACTAAGGCAACCATCGCTGCTGTAAAGGCGGTCGAAGAAGATGCGCGACTGTCAGTGAAAGAGATACATGTAGCTAAATGCACGGACATATCTGAAGTCAGCATACATACCATTCTGTTAAGTACTTGGGCCTGAGAAAGATATGTACTAGGTAGGTGCCGATTTTGCTTACAGAGGAGTAAAAGAAGCAACGCCTTAAAAGCTCTTGAAAAATACAAAATCTCTGACACCCGAGTTATTTCTAACTGGCTAACAGGTGGCGAAGCCTTGGTGCACATGAAGAGCAGATAAACAAACAGTGGAAGCGCACAAATGTCAAAACGCCCCGATATTGCCAAGGGAATCCTCAGCTCCAAGAACATGTTGTATGCAATCTACTTCAATTCTTGTGGGCCAGTGGTTCAAGTGGCTTGTCCTTCAGGTCATACAGTCACTGGGTGATTCTTTAAGAATGCTGTACTAAAGACAGTCATTTTACAATAAGAAGCGTCCAATCAAAGGTTGGCCAGGAGTGCACTTGGTCCATGATAATGCCTCCTCTCACAAGTCTGGGGTTGTAAAATGTATAAAAAGTTATTTCACTGCAGGGGAGGGGCGGGGCAGGGATAGATTTTACACGGCCATTATCCCCACCCTTGCTTCTGTCGTGGTTCAGACAAATAATTTGTTCAGTCCGCATGTATACATTAACTGGGCGGTACGGCGGTATAGATTGCTTTTCTTATTACTGCTTCCAGAAGTCGTTAGAACCGCCTCAATGAGGTGGTTCTAACGAACATGTCAACTGATGTGTGCAGTAAAAGTAAGAAAACAAGAGCAACTCAAGCGGGTGCTATGTTCGCGCGTTTTTTTTTTTTTTTTGTTTTTTTTTGTTTGTGTGTGTGTGTGTGTCATGAGGAAGATTAATCAATAAAATTGCATGACAGATTTATGGAACTTGGTCAGACTGTAGCTCTCGTGATGAAACAGATTTCATGGTTCATGAGACTGGGCCAAATACTTTTTGGAAATATGGCCAAGGTTTAAGATTTCTGTTAAATTTTCGAAATATGGTCAAATATCAAAGTCACAGGCCAGCAAGTTTGATATCAATTGAAGGGTCTCGCTCCAAGTAACAAAGTAGAAGTAAAACAAAGATCAGGAATGTGTACACGTGTATTTATTGCAAGCTGTATTGTTTGCGGTAATAAATGAGAGACCAAAACGTTTTCTTAAAATCGGCGGTGTTTTCGTATGTCATAAAGGGGAATATTGCGTGATAGATCATGGTCAGAATGCAGCGCTTGTGATCGTACAGATCTGTATAAAGTTTCATGAGGCTAGGACAGATACGTCTGGACATATGGCCATGGTTAAAGTTTCTGGATTACATTTTCGAAAAATAGGTCAAAGTTCAACTGTCAAGGTTATAAGTAAAAAAAAAAACCTTTGGTATCACCGGGAAGTTCTAATTCCGAGGAACATTCATGTGAAGTTTGAAGGCTGTATTGTAACAGGTACTAAAACGAGTATCTTTAAAAACGGAGAGAAAAAGGGGAAATAATTCATTTAAATTGCATGATAAGAGTTATGGAAGCTGGATTGAATGTAGCTCTTGTGATGGTGGGTATGTGCGTGAAGTTTCTTGAAGGTAGGCCAAATACGTTTGGAAATATGCTCGGGGATAAAAGTTGAATTTTCGAAAATTAGGTCAAACTTCAAAGATCAAGGTCATAGGTAAAATATCTTTGGTATCAATGGAAAGGTCTTGTTCTAAGGAACATCTTTGTGAAGTTTGAAAGCTCTGATAAAAATAGTATTGAAGTGGGAGAAAAAAAGGTGTTTCAGAAAAAAGTAATTCAGCCAAAATGAACAATACAGATATGACCCTTTGTCAGAATGTAGCTCTTCTGTGTATGAAGTTTCATAGGGCAAGGTCAAATACTTAATTATAGCAAATGTTAAGTTTTGTTTGAAACGCCGCCGCAGACGACGACAACGCAGACACCGGAATGCTGAAACAGCTCAGAAGTGTTTCTTTGAAAAACAGACGAGCTAAAAACCACGGATTTTCGTCGAAAAAAAAAACAACAACAAAAATAATCAACAACAGCCATTTTAGATATGTGAAAACAAGCACAATGTCGCCCGGGTATGTTATTATATTGAGTTCCGCAACACGGCCAAAAGACATGTGTTCTACAAACAAGCTGGCCCTGTTTAATAGAGTGAAATAGTTCTGGCACAGCATTATGAAAACACGCCTATACAAGTACATTGTAAATTTTACCGCCGAAAATCGAAAATTTTAAGATGAAAAACTGTAATTTTTTTCTTATTTCTTCTCTAAAATATAGAATGTGGATCTTTGTTAGAACCGCCTATTTTTCTTATTTCTGCTCAAAATATAGATTGTGGGTACACGTTAGAACCGCCTTTTTTCTTATTTCTGCTCAAAATATAGATTGTGGGTACACGTTAGAACCGCCTCATCGAGGCGGTTCTAACGACTCAAAATATAGATAGTGGGTACGTTAGAACCGCCTCATCGAGGCGGTTCTAACGAGTACCCACATTCTATATTTTAGAGCAGAAATAAGAAAAATAAGGTTTGCCACTGTAAACCCCAGTTTTACAGTATAAAAGTGGGGTTCAAGGGGGTCAAAATTATACAGGTGTGTTTTCGTGATGGGGACAGCAGCCATAAATGTTTAAATTACAATATCCTTCGAGTACTGACATACAGTGCAGTTTTTATGATCTCCAATCACCCTGTACATTAGAAGTACAAATCCATTTTAGAGAATTAAGGGGAATGGTTACACCTCCAGGGGAGGCACCTCATGCAAAGGCATATTTGTCTACCATGTCAATAGGGGTCAAATCTTAAAGGAATGAATTTGCTCCTGAATTCTTTCCTTTACTGTTCTGTGGGACAGAGTTTATAGAAAAGCGAACAGAAGTCCCAAAGTTTATCTCCCTTTTTAGAAATGGCGAAAAAATCAGCCTGATGTAGCCATATCCGTTTTATGTATTGTCATTATTCATATCCCAAACATGGAATGTGATTTCACGATAAAACCGCCTCTTTGAGGCCGTTTTAATGGGTACCCAGGATCTGGCCGTTTTAATGGGTACCCATGATCTATCTCACAGAGCACCCACAGTCCATGTCATGGATAGAAAGAATACATATGTGCTGTATGCCATTTTAAACCAATTTTTCCTCTATATAAAGAGGTTTTCGAGAGTATTCATCACATAGCCATTTCAACATGATAGTATGAAATTTCGCCGACATTTCAGTGCAGAAGTCCACTCAATTTAATTCAATTAGCCCTACGAGTGTCACGATATGGCTTCAATAGGAATTATTAATTTCAAAAAGAATGCGTGTCTCAACATATCTGTCCGTGGAAAAAGCCACATGTTTACTTAAATAAAACAATTACGTATTCGTGTCTGAAACCGATTTTACATCCATGAACTTATATAGAAACCCATAAAATGAATTTTGTAATAGCGTCGTAATTGGAACATTCGACGGCAACCTTCCAAATGTACTTTATAAGATTTTACATCTCTGAACTCATTTAGAGATCCATAAAAATTATTTAACTGGAAAATTCAATACAAACCATCCAAATGTACGTTAAAACCATAAAAGCACACATAATTTGAGTGAAGTTGTGGTCAATACACTCATTACGATAACACACACGTGCGACACAGTGCATTTTTTCACATCTTCAAAAAGGTCATTTTTCTGATGAAAATCTGTGATATTTTTCTTGAAAATACCGCAAACATACGTTGCGGATGCTCGTTAGAACCGCCTCATTGAGGAGCAAAGATAAGAAAAATAGTATATATCCCCGTAAACCCCAGTTTTCTCTGTATAAAGTGGGTATAGTGGTCTTCATTTAACGGACATGTTCACGTGATGTACACTATGCAATACACTTCAGAATGGCTCCTGAGAGAGGCAGTGCTACTGAGCACGCATTTGACTAGGGACATTCAGGGAACCAGTCTTCGTCTATGTAGGTTATCGATACGGAAGATCATCTGAGTAAAATGTACAATAAAGAAACAAAAAATGCATAATCATAACATGAACTTGTTGCGTTCCCTTGTACTTGTCAATGTGATTACCTGGGCTCATTTGTTGATTGTTAGGCAACAAATCGTTAAAACTTTGATCATTTGAGCACCGCCAAGCGGATTTGTGTCTTCGAGCATTCAGTCATGACAAATTTTAACTGCGCATGCCCAGCCATTCAGAGGGGCCAGGGATATGGCTTTCTGTCTGAATGTTCCTCTTGATTCACTGCTTGTATGAACCTTCGCTGCTCGCATAGGCGATAAGCACCAAAATCTCTTGACGGGCCCATTTAATATGGCAAATATACTAATACTTTTTCAGAATAAAATGTAAGTGTGTGTGTGTGTGTGTGTGTGTGTGTGTGTGTGTGTGTGTGTGTGTGTGTGTGTGTGTGTGTGTGTGTGTGCGTGCGTGTGCGAATTCGGGTTTAACGTAGCTTTCAACAATTTTTCAGTCATATCACGACGGTGTCTGGTTGCGACAGGGAGCTCAATGCTCACTTTTATAGTGCTGCCTCACTGAAGTATCATGTCCCAGACACATTACATGATACCACACCCAGTCACATTACCCTGACACTGGGTCGACCATTCCTAGCTCTACCCCGCAAATCTGAGTGCCAAGCGAGGAGCAGCTAGTACCATTTTTAACGACTTTGTTATGTCGCGGCACGGGATCGAACCCGTGACGTCCGGTCCCCGGAGCGGACACTCTACCAACTGAGCTATCGGGGCCTGTAATAAAATGTAAGAAGCTTTTGCATACACTGTGAGCAAAATACCGGAAGTTTAGATATTGTATTTGCTAGAACAGTTAACAGTTTGACCACTAACAAGCTTGTTAAGCTAATCATGATTTGAACCACTGGGCCCAGATGTGAATATACTTTGAGCCTTAAGGTGACAAACAATTCCGAAGGGTCTAGTCTATAGTTTTTTTTTGGCAACATACTTTCATTTCATATTATTATATCACATCATTGTGGGATCATGATTTTTGTGTTTCTTAAATGGCATTTTTCTTATGAAACTGTTTGCTGTTTACAGTGATAGGAGCTGTGGGTTTATAGTATATATTCCTGAACATTGCCTTCACTTCTATTTTTCAAGACCCCTTTTAAGCATTTCCTGCTGTGATCTTTTGCTTGAGGATAATATGTGCAGAAAGAAGAAACAATGAGAAACTGAAAAGTTTTTAATATGATTTGTAAGAAGAATGCGTTATATTTTTAGATCGCGATTTTCTCTGTATATATACTAGGGACAAAAAATGAGGGAACCCCCAAATTCAAATAGAAAGAAGCGAAACTTCAGTGTCACAGGGAAGGTTTATATGCAAAGGGGATCAGTATCCGGTCCATGCACCACGAGCATTGATGCATGCACGACACCTTCTGGGCAAGCTATTGATTTTGCGACGGATTATCTCCCTTGGTATCCGTCGCCATTCTTCATGCTCGGCCAAGCCGTTGCAGATTGTTACAACGCTGCGGTCTGTTGCACACGCGGCGACCCAAGACATCCCAAATGTTCTCAATCGGCGACATATCGGGGGATTTGGCTGGCCACGGCAATGTCCTTATACCTTGTTGTCTAAGAAATTCGACGGCAACACGGGCTCGATGTGGGCGTGCGTTGTCGTCTTGGAACTCTAAGTTCCCACCAATGTGCTGGGCGACTGGGACAACAACTGGGCGTAAAATTGGTCTACGTAACGCTGGCCAGTCAAGTTACCTTGAACGATCATGGTAAGCGTTACGTAGACCAAATTCCAAGACGACAACGCATGCCCACATCGAGCCCGTGTTGCCGTCGAATTTCTGAGACAACAGAAATATGCTACATATTTAAGCTCTGGGCCCTGTGGTTTCAGAGAAGAAGAATGTTTAAGTTTTTCCAATTGTTATCTATGGGAGCTAAAGAGCCCTGGTGTGTGGCCAATTTGGATCCCAGGGACATAATTGGCAGGATTTATGTCGGTGATCATTTGGCGTTGTTACAAACTATATATCTAAGCTCTGGGCCTAATGGTTTCATAGGAGAAGATTTTTTAAGTTTCTTTCATTATAAGTCTATAGGCGGTGATGAGCACGGGCGTGTACAATTATGACCCCAGGGTCAGGGTTAGTAGGACTTATGTAGGTAACTATTTTTATGTTGCTAGATACTAAATATCAAAGTTCATTGCTTCAGAGTTTCAGAGAAGATTTTTGAAGCTTTTTTCCATTAGGAGTCTATGGGAGCTTAGGGGCCCCGGGGCGTGGCCCATTTGGACCCCAGGGGCATGATTGGCAGGATTTATGTAGGTGACCACTTGCCATTGCTCCATGCTAAATATCTAAGCCCTGGGCCCTGTGGTTTCAGGGAAGAAGAGTTTTGAAGCTTTTTCCATTATGCGTCTATGGGAGCTAAGGGGCCCCGGGGTGGGGGCCCATTTGGACCCAAGGGGCATGATTGGCATGATTTATGTAGGTGACCACTTGCTGTTGGTACATGCTAAATATCTCATCTCTGGGCCCTGTGGTTTCAGAGAAGAAGATTTTTGAAGCTTTTTTCCATTATGAGTCTATGGGAGCTAAAGGGCCCCGGAGAGTGGCCCAATTGGACCCAGGGGCATGATTGGCAGGATTTAATTTGATGACCACTTGCCCCTGCTACATGCTTAATATCTAAGCTCTGGGCCCTGTGGTTTCAGAGAAGATTTTTGAAGTTGTTTTCCATTATGAGTCTATGGTAGCTTAGGGGCTCTGGGGTGTGGCCCATTTGGTCCCAGGGGCATGATTGGTAGGATTTATGTAGGTGGCCACTTGCCATCGCTACATGCTAAATATCTAAGCTATGTGCCCTGTGGTTTCAGAGAAGAAAATTAATTGAAGTATTTTTTCATTATGAGTCTATGGGAGCCCCGGGACGTGGCCCATTTGGAATCAAGGGCATGATTGGCAGGATTTATGCAGGTGACCACTTGCCGTTGCTACATGCTAAATATCTAAGCTCTGGGCCCTATGGCTTCAGAGAAGAAGATTTTTGAACCTTTTTTTCCATTATACGTCTATTGGAGCGTGTGGCCAATTTGGACCCCAAGGGCATGATTTGCAGGATTTATGTAGGTGACCAGTTGACATTGTTACAAGCTAAATATCTAAGCTCTGGGCCCTGTGGTTTCAGAGAAGAAGATTTTTGGGGCTTTTTTCCATTATGTGTCTATGGGAGCTAATGGGGTCCCAGGGTGTGGCCCATTTGGACCCGGCATGATTCATTTATGAACTCTGCACCTGAGCTCAATAAGGGGAATAATTGACCAAAATTTAATGAAAATCCTTCGAGGGATAAAGGAGATATTGAACTGACACAAAATTAAAAGTATTAAACTCTTGACCTTCAAATGTGACCTTGACCTCGAGTCGGCATGGTTCATTTATGGGTTTTACACGAGCTCACTGAAGGGGATAATTGACCAGAGTCTAATGAGAATCCTTGCAGGGGTAAAGGAGATATGGAACGGACACAAAATTCAAAGTTTCAAACTCTTCAGATGTGACCTTGAGCTCGAGTCGGCATGGTTCATTTATGGGTTGTACACATCAGCTCACTGAAAAGAAAATTTGATCAAAGTTTAATGAAAATCCTTCCAAGGGTAAAGGAGATAAGGAAACGGACACAAATTTCCAAGGGTCAAACTCGTGTCCATCAGCTGTGACCTGGACCTTGAGTCGGCATGGTAATTTACGGGTTCTGCACATCAGCTCACTGAGATTAATAATTGACCATCATCTCTCTCTCTCTCTCTCTCTCTCTCTCTCTCTCTCTCTCTCTCTCTCTCTCTCTCTCTCTCCCTCTCTCTCTCTCTCTCTCTCTCTCTCTCTCTCTCTCTCTCTCTCTTTCACATTTGGTACTTGGTTTATATTCTCAGTATGTAACCGCCATTGATATTTTCGTAGATACTTCCATGAAACACAGGAGATGAGCAAAAGCTTACTGTAAGATCCTGTTAGTTGCTGTTGTAACTGACTGTACATGTACATTATTCTTGACAAATAAATACTGCTAAAACAATTGACCAACGTTTAATGACAATCTATCAAAAGGTTCAGGAGATATGGAGCGAACAAAAAAGTTTTACGGACGGACAAACGGACAGATATAAGATTCTTTGACGTTAGACGGCGTAAAGTCATTTTCTTGCATCGAAAACGTTGTAAAAGGACCTACATGCATGTGTTACAGTCACTAATTTTGGCGGGATTTCTTCTAACAATGGTCCAAGTTTGAAAGAATTTGAAGAAAACAACAATAACAACATTTTTGCCATTTTCATTGTGTTAGAATCGAAATACATTTTTAGATCAGTTCTAGAATGTAAATTATTGAGTAATAATTCACACTTTATCGGTCAGTTGTAAGTAGACAATTCACTCACGCTACGCGCTCGTGACTTTATCTACTTTACAACTGACCTCCAAACTGTGATTTGTTACCAAACAAATCACAGCTAGAGCTGATCTATTTCTTAATTACAACACATACCAAACAAGCTTTTACATGCAGTATAAATTCTAAAGATCGGCATTAGCTTTCCGTCTACAAGGATTTTAATTCATTACTGAAGTTGACATTCGTATCCACTAAGTCTATTCCTGCATTACCGTTTCCAGCTTATCTGTTGCATTTGCTTAAACAATACAATTTCCTGTGGTGTCTGTAATTGTTGTTTCATTACAAGCTGTCTCTAGTGCTAAAACACTAAAAACAAGTTAAATTCCAGAATCAGAGATAATTACCCGCCGAAGTATTAACCTATTACAAATTGGTGGACTCTTCCATTGCAATGCCTTTTGACATTTAAGTGGTAGTCGTGTCTATTTTTCACTTTCTGTTTTATTAGCAAACAGTGCAGACCATGATCAGTCATGGCATTTGCGGCGTCTGATCGGAATTCGTACTGCTTGCTATGTCCCTTTAACCGGTTTTAAGGAAGACCAATAGTGTGTGTACCGGGTGAATATGCCGGCTAAGTATTTGAAGAAGGCGAGGTCTGCTGACAGCCGGCTGGCACCAGACTTTTAGGTCTAGTGACAGCCGGCTGTCACCAGACCTAAAAGTCTGCTGACAGCCAGCAATAATATTTCTTCAATACTAAGTACATTTTCATATTCTTATCTTCACCATATGTCTGGATCCAATTATAGAACTAGAAATGTATAAAGTTTGATTCAAATTCATCAATTGGGCATGAGCTTGGGTGCAGAAAACCAATTTTTGGCTGAAAATCAAGTTTTCTGGAGCCTATGACCTTAAAAATTAGGACAAGGTCACCAGAGTCTAATTAAATTTTTTGTTGCTGGTATATTGAAAAGTTGGACCAAAATTCATTGATTTGTTCATGAGATAGGGTGCAGACAAGCCATTTTTTGTCCAAAGTTGACAGTTTTTAGGGGCCTGGGCCTTTTAAAACCAAAACATGACTGATTTCCCCCTCCTAGTGAACCATGTAAGATTGGTTACAAATCCACAATCCATCCATAGGTTCAGGAGATATAGTGCCTAAATCAGGATATGCCGAGCCGCTGTCGCGGATGCAAACAGGAACTGCACCTAAAACAACATATCCTTCTCCCCCTGTTATTTTTTTAGCTCACCAGAGCCGAAGCTTATGGAATAGGCAGTTGTCTGTCATCGTCTGACGTCAACACTTTTAAATGACAACTCCTCTGAAGCCACTGAGCCGATTCAGCCCAAACTTAATCTGTAGCATCCTTGGGCTGGGGGATCGAAATGGGCTCATTAGTTTGGTTGCTGTGGCAACTTGGAGTTTCCATGGGAAAATAGAAAAATGGCATTTACTGCCAAGCCTTTGACAAAAAATTTATATAAATGTTCCTTGAGTAAATTTCTTTCAGCCATATACTTTTATGCCAACCTGGGTGTGCCGAGACCATGTCCCATCCTCTCCAATACATAAAAGGCCATGTATCTTGGAAACCATTCAGATCCCCACCCCCAAACCATTTATATTCTTGTTTTATGTGATAAGACACACTCAGTGACACCAACCTGGGGACCCCCTGGTTGTGCTGGGGCCATGCCCCACCCCCTCCACTTAGTTAATCCAATATCTCAGAAACGGTTCAAATCCGCACCCCTAAACCATATATATTCTTGTTCCTTATAAGACACATTCAGTGATACCAACCTAGGGGTCTCCCAGGGTGTGCCTGAGTGCCATGTCCCGACACTCCACTTCAAAAAAGGCGAAATATCTGAGAAACCGTTCAGGTTACCCCATCCCTAAACCACATTTAATTTTTTCCTTATGATAAGACGCATTCAGTGATACCAACATGTGGGCCCAGGGGGTGTTCTGGGTCCGCCGGCCCACCCCTCCACTCGTACAGATCCCCACCCTTAATCCATATATATACATGTATTCTTGTTCCTTTTGATATGCCGCATTCAGTCATAAAATAACAAATATTTCAGACACAGTTTCGACATGGGTGCTCTGGGGTATGGGGGTATGTTTGGGAGACTTTAAAATCGGTATATTAAAATCATATGTTAAAATATATTGCTGCCAGTGGACAGTGCCCACCTGAGATCTTGTGAGCAAAGTGGCCTATGGACCTCTTGTTTTTGTTTTGGTTTTATGGCCCTTTCAAGATTTTCACTTATTTTGAGCTGGTTGTTAATCAGAGGTGGGCAAAAACCAGAGTTCCTGGATAAGAACCACATGACCGTCCCTTGCAGAACCTTCTAATGATTAACAGTTGGTGCTTTTATCCACTAGGCCATGAAGTCTATTTGTTGGGGGACATAATTCTGGTCATACTTGATAGTCATAACAAAGCATTGATTCTACCTACACTGACATTATATTCTGGGATGTCTTAGAAGCTAGACTAATTATACCCCTGGCATATGAAGTATGCTATGGGGGTATATAGTTTTAGACTGTCATTCGACCATCTGCTGTCCATCCGTCTGGTAGCATTGTGGTTAAAGTTTTTGTTTTGTTTGAGTTGCGGTTTTACATCCCCATCAACACTATTAAGGTTATTTTGGAGACATTGCTTCTAATTTTGTGGGACTTTTACCCGACATTCAGAGATGAAATGACATCTCAAGCCCTACCACCCATAAAAAACGTTAGGGTTTAAAGAGCCGTCCGACTCGCATCACTTTTCCTGGGCAGACTTAGACCTAAGCTGTTTACCAGTATTCAAGTTCGGTCAGTTTCAGCTCTGCGCGGAAGCACCGTGCAGCCCAATCTATTTCCCCAGGGCCCGATGGGGGGTGGGTGCTTGGTTAAAGTTTTGCCTCAAAGTTTCTAAGAGATTTTATCTTCTGAACCCTTTGTTAGATATAGTTGATACTTACATTGAAGTTACATACTGGTCTCACAATTTCATTGATGCATGTCCCACCCCCACAGTGACCTTGAGGTCAAGGTCACAGACTCAGAAATTTTACACTTGGTTAAAGTTTTAAGACAAAGTTTATAGATGCGTGTATGTGATAAACTCTAAGACAAACTCAGTTGATAGTTGCATCAATGTTGCATACCAGTCCAAAGATTTTGTGATGTATGTCCCTTCCCCCACCCATGGTGACCTTGACCTCAAGGTCACAGACTTTGAAATTTTACATTTGGTTAAAGTTTTATGACAAAGTCTATACATGTAGATGCCTGTATTTTCTAAACTCTAAGACAAATTCAATTGATACTTGCATCGAAGTTGCATACCAGTCCAAAGATTTCATTGATGTATACCCCACCCTGCTGCTTCAGTAACATGGATGCCCCCACCCTTCAGTAACTTTGATGCCCTCACTCCATTTAGAAATTTTATGTTTGGTTTAGCTTTTACAAGCACATTTGTAGATTCTTATAGCTTCTTGACTTCTTCCTTCATATTTCATAAAGCCTGAAAGATATGTCAAAGGGTGGCGCTGACCGGGGGTATGCGTGACGCTTTCTTTAGTTTATAAGCACTCATATTTTCCAAACCATTTGATGGATTGGGTCCATATTTGGAATGTGTTTGTTTGAATTGAGGTTTAACATCCATGTCAACCCTTATTTAGGTCATTTTGGAGACGTTGCTTCCAATTTTGTGGTACTTTTACCTGACATTGAGATGAAATGACATCTCAAGCCCTGCCGCCCAATGAAACCAAAAGGCTTATATGCATTGGACAGTCTGACTCATTCCACTTTGCCTTGGCAGGCTTAGTCCTTCGAAGCGGTTTACCAGTACTCATGTGTGGTCAGTTTCAGCTCTGCGGGGAAGCACCATGCAGCCCAATTTATTTCTCCAAGCCCCAATGGGGGGTGCAGGTCCATATTTGGAATAATCATAGTTATTTTATAAAGTTAATCAGCAATACACCTCACCACCAAACAAACACCTATGCCAATAGCCTCAAAGACACTATTCCAGGTGAGATATGCTGTCTGATGACAACTGTTGTAACACGACTTTTTGGGGGTGAGGTGAGCCCCTAGATGGGGGCATCTGTGTTGTATTGACACATTTCTAGTTCTGTCAGTGCTGTTCAAACCCAGATGAAGTGTGTGCCCCCCACTCTTCTCAAGTTTGTACATGTAAGTTCTGCTGATGGTATGCCTAGAAATAATCTTATGATTTATGATTTAGAACTAAGCTGCAATAATCCCAGCATTGTTACACAAAGTTTGAACAAAAATACAAGTTCCCATTAGAAATTATTGCATCCTTCACTGTTCAACAAAGTTCTGTAAGCGGTATGGTAGCTCATGTAACAGGATAAGTTATTTAGTTAAAAAGAATATGCTTATTATTGAGTAAATATTATAGCCGGCTGTCAGCAGACCTTTAGGTCTGGTGACAGCCGGCTGTCACTAGACCTAAAAGTCTGGTGCCAGCCGGCTGTCAGCAGACACTTCCTTTGAAGAAACACCCTGGTAACTGTACTTCTAAAAGTTTGTGAAATCAGGCTCCAGACAAAATGGCCATAGCCATTTACGTTACAGTATATGTTTTGATATATAGTTTCAAGCCTAAACAGCAACCTAAATGAAGGGGAGAATACATCTTTGTCTTTGTGTTGAGGTTTTACGTCCCCATCAACAATATGTAAGTAGTACCAAAGCGTTAATCCCAAATCATTAATCCATAGACAAATGGCAAGTATCAATTTTCAGATCAACAGACATGGACTCCAGAAGAGTGTAATCAGGCGTCCGCGGTAAAACAGAAATGAAGGCAATTATCAGCAATCGATACAATTAACCCACAGCTCCCATCAGAGACACCGCAGGGAAAGAAACACAACCATGAAATAATTAGACCCTTAGGGAAACATAAATAGCGGAGAGCCAAAAGGACAGATACTTCCCACAAAATGGTCAATTGGCTATCCAAAACGAAGCAAAAAGCGATGCACACACTCAAAGACAAACCATAACAGAAATAAACCGCGACAGAATAACCGCCTTGGAACGGACAGTAAAACGAATTCCATTGGTTTTGTTTGTGTGTGTGTGTGTGGGGGGGGGGGGGGCTTGTTGGGGACGTTGCTTCCTATTTCGTGGATTTTTTTTTACCGGACATTGAGATGACATGACAACTAATGCCCTACAGTCTAAACGGAGGTCCGACTCGCCCCACTTTTTCTGGGCAGGCTCAGACCTTCTAGGCGGTGTACCAGTACTCAAAAGTCCGATAGGCGCGGGAGCACCATGTAGTTCAAGCCCCGAGGGAGGGGGTGCTGAGAATATATGTACCTTCTATAGCAAAGACGGTGTAAGGCGCAAACATGACTATAGAATGCAATCAGAGGAAAAAATAATAATAAAAACAAGGTCATTCGTTAATTTAACAAGAAAGCAGTCTGAAGGACAGCCAACTCCCCCGCCGCACTTAGTATCAAGGCTCAACCTTGTGAACTTCGCCTGTGACCTTGACCTTGAATTGGCATGGTTAGCTCACTGGGGGGATAACTGACGAAAGTTCAATGAAAATCCTTTGAGGGGTAAAGGGGATATGGAACAGACAAAAAATTCAAAGTTCTAAACCCGTGACCTTCAAATGTGACCTTGACCTTGAGACGACATGGCTCATTTACAGGTTCTGCACATCAGCTCACTGAGGGGGATTATTGACCAAAGTTTAATGAAAATCTATTAAAGGGTTCAGGAGATATAAAGCGGACAAGAAAAAGTTACGGACAGACAGAGGGACGGATGGGCAGACGGACATGGGTTCTGCACATGAGCTCACTGTGAAGAATATTTGACCAAAGTTTAATGAAAATCCTTCCAAGGGTAAAGGAGATATGTAACGGAACAAAAATTCCAATTTTCAAACTCGTAACCTTCAACCATGACCTTGATCTTTAGCCGGCATGGTTCATTTATAGATTCTGCACACCAGCTCCCTGACACAAATTATTGACCAAAGTTTAATGAAAATCTATTAAAGGGTTCGGGAGATATGGAGCGGACAAGAAAAAAATATGGACAGACGGACGGACGGAATAATGGACATGGGTTCTGCACATCAGCTCACTGTGAATAATATTTGACCAAAGATTAATGAAAATCCTTCCAAGGGTAAAGGATATATGGAACGGACAAAAAATTCCAAGTTTCAAACTCGTGACCTTCAACCATGACCTTGACCTTGAGTCGGCATGGTTTATATATTGGTTCTGCACACCAGCTCACTGAGACGAATAATTGACCAAAGTTTAATGAAAATCTATCCAAGAGTTCAGGAGATATGGATGGACAAGAAAGTGTTACGGAAAGACAGACGGACTGACAGACGGACATTCTCACGAACGGATACTTAAGTGGCTAGGCGTCGGCATATTGACTACTTAAGCGACAAATTCTCTTAAGCGGCAAGCCACCTAAGAGCGAATTTTTGCCACTTAACTACCAAAATTACGGAATAAACCCCATTTGGACTCACGAATATATACTTAAGTGTCAAACTGTCCAAATTTTTTGCCCCCTAAATGTCGTTTCGTTGGTGCGGACGGACGGACAGACGGACAGATGGACGGGCGGACAGACGAAGGCCATTCCTATAATCCCCGCTCCGCTTCGCGGCGGGGGATTAACAAGAGCTGTCGCATGACAGCATAGATCGCCTGTTTCGCGCCTTCAAGTGTCTGTTGAGATATTGAACCATGAAATATAGATCACACTGACCTACATATATTTTAAGGTCAATCATCAGGTCAGATGGAACATATATTCCAGATATTACATTTCAGAATCAAATTGTGTCTGAATTATAAGGCTAATCATTGAACCTTGAAAATAGGTCACACTGACCTAGATATATTTCTATGTCAATCATCTGGTCACATAGAATTGAATATTCAGATAAGAAGTTTCTCCATCCAATAGTATTCAAGATATAAGTCAAAGTCATTGAACCATGTAATAAAGGTCACACTGACCTAGATATATTTTGAGGTCAATCATCTGGTTGCACTGAAGTAATATCCCAGGTAACATTTTGTTATCAAAATATTATTCAAGATAATAGGCAAAATCACTGAGCCATGAAATATAGGTCACACTGTCCTAGATATATTTTGAGGTCAATCAGCAGGTCACATGGAGCTAAGAATCAAGGTGACATTTCTTTTTCAAATAATATTCAAGACCTAGATATCTTTTGAGGTCAATCATGGGGTCACATGGAACTAATAAGCCAGGTATGACATTTTTCCATCAAATAGTATTCAAGATAATAGGCAAAATCACTGAACCATGAAATATAGGTCACAGTGACTTAGATATATTTGGTGGTCAATTATCGAGTCACATGGATCTAATAATCCAGGTATGACATTTCTGCTTCAAATAGTATTCAAGATAATAGGCAAAGTCACTGAACCATGGAATATAGGTCACTGTGACCAAGATATATTTTGAGATCAATCATGGGGTCACATGGCACTATTATCAAAGGTATGACATTTCTCCAACAAATAGTCTCAAGATATAAGGCAAAATCACTGAACCATGAAATATAGGTTAAGATATATTTTGAGATCAATCATGGGGTCCCATGGTACTAATATCCCAGGTATGACATTTCTCCAACAAATAATCTTCAAGATATAAGGCAAAATCACTGGACCATGAAATATAGGTCAAAGTGACCTAGATATATTTCGAGGTCAATCATGGGGACACATGGTACTTATATCCCAAGTATGACATTTCTCCAACAAAAAGTCTTCAAGATATAAGGCAAAATCACTGGACCGTGAAATGTAGGTCACCATGTTTTTCACCCTTTTACACTTGAACCAATGTCACATGGTTGGCTGATATATAACCAATTGTGTTTATAACTTATTTGCATATTTGAAACTTATATGACAAATTACAAAGATTTTGACCCCTAGCCCCACCCCATCCGTCCTCCCAGGCATGAACTCAGGGGTGTGTTGTCTTGGAATCTCAGAAGACACGCCAGGGTATCCAACTTGTAAAATATGAACCTTTGTGATGAGTGTCTGTTGAGATATGAGCAATTCAAAAACTTTAACACAGTTTTACAGAGATGTTCTAGATTTTAACCCCTAGCCCCACCCCGGGGCATGAACCCAGGGGTCTGTTGTCTTTGAACATCAGAAGACCCTCCCAGGTACAAAAGTTCCAAGTATGAGTGCTCTGTGATGAGTGACTGTTGAGATATAAGCATTTGAAAAACTTTAACGCAGTGTGACTGGAACGCACACGCACACGCAAAAGCGCACAAATGAGGTGACAACAATAGCTCTCCATGTACTTCGTACAGGCGAGCTAAAAATAACACCACAGTCATCATACGTAACCTTATCTCCTAAACGTGTGTGTATGTATGTATGTATGTCTGAATGTATGTGTGTATGTAAAGTGAGAATAAAACGAAAGCGAAACATTTGTTAAAACGAAAAGACGGCAATGATCAAGAATCGAAACACCTCACACCTCCAATCGAAGACACCACCAACATAAAACAACTTCACCGTTATCAAAACATCACAGGCGGAACCCTAGTTTTATTGTGTTTTAATAATTGACTATCCTGAATTGTTACGAGGTCTTCCGTATAAATCCTGAGGTCAAAAAACAAAAATCATGTTTTTAATTGTGTTAATTAATAAAATAGTCATTAATCAAGTATTTTCGTATTGGCCAAGGTACACGTCCTCGGTCAGCTATATTGGCCTCAGCCTTCGGCCTCGGGCCAATACAGCAGACGGCGGAACCGTAACTGGGCCATTACGAAATTACTTGATTAATAACATTATATTATTTACACATTCAAACACATAGCAGACGTGGTAGTTTGTTTTGAAAAGCATGGACGGTATGGAACAGACTGCATAGCAACAATCAATCCCTTTACAGTTGGTAGTTTTCTTTGCGGAACCCTAGTTTTGTCGTGATTTATTGCACGAACCGCAGAAAAAGCAACCGACTGAAGTCGGTTGATTTTCTAAGAGTGCCCTAAAATCACCGTGTCATTCTGTCAGTCTGTCATTCTGTCAGTCTGTCTGTCCGTCAGTAACCCGTTTGTGAAAATTGGTGATAGTGACTTAACCGCTTGGAATATTTAAACAATTTTTGGCATACTGATAGATATCAATGAGATCAAACCAACGAACTTGCGAAATATTACATCCCATTTAATATAGCCTCGCCGAGGCGAAAAATGTGAAAATTTTCGAACTGCTTCTCCTCGGAAACCGTTGGGCCGATTGAAGTCAAATTTCATATGGAGCCTCTATGGGATGGGGGAAACAAAAATTTTCTCATGGGGTCCAGGTCACATGACCAAAATGGCCGCCAAGCCATATATAGTAAAAACCCTTCAGAAATAGTCTTCTCCAGAACCACTGGACAGATATCCACGAAACTTGATAAATAGCATCTGGGACGTAGGCTCATCATAAATTGCTAAAATGGTTGTCCTGGGTTGACCTTGACCTTCTTTGTGCCTAGGTGAAACTTTGACACATATGCTTTTGTATTGGAAAAGTGAGAATGCATTTTATCCTGCAAACGATTCAGAATACAGTACTAAAGTATAAGATATATTCTTGCTCCTTACGATAAGGCGCATTTATTTAGGGAACCGTTTTAGGTCCAGGTCACATGACCAAAATGGCCGCCATACCCATATATGGTAACACTCACAAAGCTAAAAGCATCAGGCGTCGTGCACTTCAGCTGAAGCACTGGTTTACACATTCAAATACATAATTATCAGACATGGTAGTTTGTTTGACAAGCATGGACGGTATGGAACAGACTGCATAGCAACAATCAATCCCTTTACAGTTGGTATTTTTTCTTTGCTTTTGAATTGCCAATTTGCTGAATGGATCATGTATTGTAAGATAGTCAAATCCTTCAGCATCTTAGATCCCCGTTACGCGTGTAACCACAATAATGAACGTATCTGTGCATTTATTAAAGAATGATTTTGTATTCGAATTATACCACACCTTCATAAATTTCAATTTCCGTAAATTTACAAATTACACTATGCAATGAGATCAAATCATAGTGTAAATGTCTATCAAGCGTTGCAGATCCTCTCGTTGACTATTTTTGTTTTCGATTATTTAATATATGAGCAGTATTCTACAAGACCAACTAAGCCGGATGGCAAAAAGGGCAAATTGGTATTTGCGTCGACAGGAAATGCGTGCACGGGCTTATCGGGCCACACTACCTAAAGACGGTCGATGGGACCTGAAAAG
This sequence comes from Lucinisca nassula, assembly GCA_963580285.1. Lineage (NCBI taxonomy): Eukaryota > Metazoa > Mollusca > Bivalvia > Lucinida > Lucinidae > Lucinisca > Lucinisca nassula. Next base: position 11,080,198 of record OY757010.1, read on the forward strand.
GCCCAGGCTGATCTGTGTCTTCGCGGTTAGGGTAAGTAAATATGAACATTTCATGGCGTCTTACTTAGCTATAGAAGTAGCTTATTTTTTTTATTTATTTATTTATTTTTTTTGAAGTTGGGAATATTTGATAGTTCTTCCTTTTTGCTATAAGCATAGCTTGTGCGTGCTCGTAAGAACCTGAGAGGGTTCTAACGAGTGCCCTCATTTTTTATTTTTAATGTTTTAAAAAAGATATGAATAGTAACGTATACCCTGTAAACCTGGTACAGTAAAATTCCGCTATCAAGACCACCAAAGCTGAGACTAATTCTGCTTTAAAAAGCTTATTTAGAAAGTTTCAGTTATTCTTTCTTTCTTTGTTTTTATATCATACAGTGTCGTCTGGGCATAGACCACCTTTGGAACTGTTCAAAAGTGGTCTTTAAGACCACTTTTGAACAGTCCCAAAGGTGGTCTTAATATAGGAATTTCTCTATTCGCTGTATAAAGTGAGATTCAAAGGGATAGTCATTACACGGACTTGTTAACGTGATATAAAAGTTTCCCGGCTCACATTGATTAATTTGGTAGACAGTTCAGTGTTGCCGTAGAATCCCAAATAAGCAAACTGACACCAGACTAGGAACAGAAATAGCAACACAATCCAATTTAATCTTTCCCGTCTCAAATGACGAATATCGTTCAGAATTTCACACACTTATAGGATTAAAGCAATTGCAAATTTGATAATAAAATAGATAAAAGAACAAAGCCTAGTTTGGAACAATGTGCAAATATTTTAGGAGTTCCTCGATGGATTTATTAAACTCGAGACAAAAAATTAGGATAGTCTAGTACTAGCATGTAACAGTTGTTTGTTTACACGCCACTACGCGAGTCATTTCGAAGAGAAGAGAATAGTGGCTGTTCGCTTTCGAAAAACATCCCTTCAGCGATTGTTCGCCTTGTAACACTGTAGTAGTATTTTTGCCCTTCATAAATGATGATGATGATTTCGTGTTTAACGACGCGTCAACCCTCTTTGTGGGTCATAAGCGTCAATCGGTTAATGATTAGAAGGTATGTAGAATTAAGGGCAAATTAAAAGTTAAAAAAGCCAATGATAATGTATAAAAACCTGAAACTAAGTTAAATCTTATAAAAAAGTCCAATGTCTTTTAAGAATAAAACTAGAGCTGCCGCCTAACGGGCGCCAATTATACCCCCAAATGCGTTGTCAGACAAATTTTTACAAGTATTTGACCTTGAGGAAGGTCAACGTAAAGGTCAAGGTCAGGTTTGTGTATATCAATCTTAAGTACTAGTGGCAATGTGTGTGGTGCGTGAATATTAAAGAAATTGGTCAAAGAATAAGGAAGTTATGAGCAATGTTAAAGTTTTTTGTAACGGACCGACGACAGACGACAAGCTGACTCCTATATATATCCTATATATATATATCAAGGTCAGGTTTGTGTATATCAATCTTAAGTACTAGTGGCAAGGTGTGTGGTGTGTGAATATTAAAGAAATCGGTCAAAGAATAAGGAAGTTATGAGCAATGTTAAAGTTTTTTGTAACGGACCGACGAAAGACGACAGACGACAAGCTGACTCCTATATACCCCCTTCAAACTTCGTTTGCGGGGGTATAATAATATTATGAACAGGTACATCCTGAAACAATTGTTGCAAAGTGTCAGCCCTGAAGTACAAGTTACGGGACTGTGAAAAGTCTACACATTCAATTAAGATATGTTTAACAGTGAATGTCTGATCACAGCCTACACAAGAAGGCTGATCATCACCATTTAAAAATATAAGAATGACTACAGTAGAAGTAAAACAAAGATCAGGAATCGATACAATTAACTTACTCCACCCACCAAAGCCACCAAAGGGAAAGAAACACAAACATTAAGCGACCAGACCATAATGGAAACCTAGACTGCTGACTCTTAACCTTTAGGTCTCTCACCGCTGTGGGTTCAAAGAAGAAGTAAAACAAAGATCAGGAATCGAAACAATTAACTTACTTCACCCATCAAAGACACCAAAGGGAAAGAAATACAAACATTAAGCGATCAGACCATAATGGAAACCTAAACAAAGGAAGGCCATAAGGGCAGTTACTTTCCCACAAAATGGCCATACGGCCATCCAAAATAAAAAGACACAAGTGATACACACAGTAAGTAACAAACAACAACATAAATAAATCGCCACAGAAGAACCGCCTTGGAACGGTCAGTGGAAAGATTACCACTGGGGGGGGGGGGGGGGGGGGGGGGCTTAAATCGATTTTACGTGGGCACAATCCTCGCCCTTACTTCCGTCGCGATTTAGACAAATAATTTGTTCAGTCCGCATGAAGGCCTCCTAACGCATCAGTGCAACATCTCCGTGAACACAAATAATCAAAGAACCACAGAGGTGAGACAACGGTGAGGACTCGACACCAAAAAACCACTGAAATGCTGGAGCAAAATAAGACCAACAGTTAGACTCCGATGGACCCGACCAGAGACAGAGCATCAGGCAACAACCAACATTACTTTGAATTAGATCTCTAATTCTCAATAAGCTTTTACGTTGTCACTGTCATAGAATCTGAGGCCTGACCCACCGGCGTGCAATTAAAGAGGGAAGCAATGTTGCCAACCGTGATTGGGTTAACTACCATGCATGCAGTCTGTCGTAGAAAATCCATGTTGTACCCAATCTAACTCTAGTATGGCCAATGCGCAGTCGTGTTAATTCTACATCCTCTTTCCTGGAATACTGTGGATTTCCCTTCATAAAACAACATTTATCGTGATAACAGCATGGCACTCAGACAAAGCAAGACACAAAACCATGTTCAAACGTTTACAATATAAATACTGTGAAACAGTCTGCAAGCTTGCGTTTGACCCAATCACGGTCAAACATTATGCTTTCCTCTTTGTCACATCGGTGGCTCGGGGTTCAGACTCCATAATGGCTTTGGCTTAACCCATTTCAGACTGGAAACCCCTGAACGGGTACCTTGGCAAACAGTGCAGGCTCAGATGAGACGCCGCAGAACGCGGCGTCTCATCAGGGCCTACACTGTTTGCAAAAGGTTCAGCCATTTTCCAAATAAATTTTGATGAAAACACAACCTGACACCCCTAAATTTTGAAATGGACTCCTGCTATATATAAGGAGGAAGATTCCATTTGGTACAAGAAGGGTTAAAGTTATTTATTGGTTGGAGCCGGAACTTTAATGCCTGTTGCTCGACCCAACGGGGTTTAACTGTTAGTTTTCTTTTGCTCAAGTGTTCGATATGCGTAGTGTGCAGTGCCGGATGTCTCAGCGCGTTTTACTGTTGGGTCCTCATCCTTGGGTAAACTTGGCTTCAATTGTGATATATTTGCTACCCGAACTGATTCATTGATGAGTTAGGATCGAACAAACACATGTTAGAACCACAGTGAAAGTGGCGGTGGGGTTAGGATCCCGTTAAGTCTACTTTCGCCATACAGTCTGGGACCCGCAACTAAAGAGGGAATCACAGTTTGGTCTGTTTGTTTGATTTCAGGTTTAACGTCCCCGTCAACACTATTTAGGTCATATTGGAGACGTTGTTTCCGATTTTGTGATAATGAGATGAAATGACATCTCCAGTCCTGTCGTCAAATGAAATCAATAGAGTTTACAAGCATGGACGGTGCGACTCGCACCACTTTGCCCGGACAGGCTTATATTCTCTAAGCGGTTTATCAGTACTCGTGTGCAGTTGGTTTCAGCCCTGCGTGGAAGCATCATGCATCCCACCTATTTCTTCAAGCCCCAACGTGCGGGGGCCGGGAAACAAAGTTATCAACTGTTATTTGGGTTACTACCATGCATGCAGTCTGTACGATATTTAGTTTGTTTATTGTACCCAATATGTTAATTTTACGAAATTGGATACTGAAATCATTGCAAACATATATTTTTTCTGAATTTACTGAGTCGCCCTAAAATTCAGGTTCTGATAGGCATTGTGTCAAACATTGAATTTTGAAACTAAATCGGAATGACGTCTCAAAAAATAGAAGTGGAGGCAATGATAATCCCACTTTATACAAGAAAATATCGGGCTTCAGTATACATTATTTTTCTCATTTCTGCGTAAATCATAGATTGCGGTTGATTATTTGAAGTGCCGATATGAGACATTCTATCAAGAAGGGCAGTTGTCAGTTTCTGGCGAAAGAATGTGCACTGTACTGGTTAACCGCTTACGTATAAGCTTGCCCAGGAAAGTGTGGATAGGTAAACTGACCGGCTCAAAAATGACCTAAATAGTGTTGACTGGGCCGTTAAACTCCAATACAAACAAAAATGAGACATTCTAGCGAATATCTTAACGCTATAATTAAAACAAGAATTATGGAAACAATTGTACCAAATTTCGACAGACAATATCATTTAAAGACGTTAAAGATTGCATTATTTGGTATGGGTTTGTTGAGGAAAAGACGTCTTGTCTCACTGACGTGTAACTTCGGAAAGCGGTTCCCGTTGTCCTATTATGTAGTAATATTGAGGAGAACGAGCTAAGAGTTTGGAATAGCATTTTTTTCAGAAAGTGTCAAAGAAAATATACGAACCCATTACCTTCTCTTTCAATGTTTAGCAAGGGTTAGGTAGTTAAGCATAAAACGACTACCGTTTTGCGTATTGTCTTATCTGATCAGACTAAACCAAGGGTCGAAGATTTCGAAAAGAATTATTCATGATGACAGACGAAACAAATGTTCATCTTAATATAAAACTCTAGTTTGTTCGATGGATGTTCGAAAAGAATTGCTTATTGTACTCTAGCCCGATATCCACGTGGGGCACGATCAAAACCAATACATACTTGTATAGGGCTATTCAATATCTACACAATGGTGTATACATGAACATGTTAAACTAAGTGTAAGACATAACATTTGCTATTTGAATATACGCAGTCATTGACCACTGCAGTAAAAATGGTTGGTAGAAGCGTCGACTAAAAAGATGAAATACGGGCTTACATCAAAGCTTGCTCAAAACTTGGTTGTTCTTTGAAGAAGCTGATGACTGAAATTTCTACTGCTTTTGGACCTTCTTGTGTGTCCTATGACACAGTTCGGCGGTGGAAAAAGAAATTTGAGTCTGGTGTAGAGTCCATCAAAATGCACCGAAATCAGGTAGGCCAAAATCTGCATCTCGCAAAGAAATCGTTTCCAAAATAAAGGCAACCATTGAAGGAGATGCCAGATTTACATTCGTGATATTGCAAGAAAGGTAGGCATATCACTATCAACGGTTCACATTATTTTGAAGAAGCCTTTTCAAAGCCAGAAAGATTTCTGCTAGATGGGTGCCACATCTGTTTACTGACGAGCAAAAGAGGCAAGGGTTAAAGTGGCGAAAAAGCTGCTTCAAGTATTTCCAGAATATGACAATAAGCAGTTTGCCAATGTCGTCACAGGTGATGAAACATTGGTCCATTATTTTGAGCCTGTCAGAAAGGTTAGCAATAAAATCTGGGGCACTTAACACAGCAAACGCCTAATAATTTGCCAAACGTTCTTTTGAGTGCAAAGAAGGTTTTGTATGCAATCTTCTTCTCTGGTCAAGGAGTCACAATAAAAGTGCCGGTGAAAAAGGGCAAAAGCATCACCGGAAAGTACCACAAATCGTAGTATTGAAGAAACTGAAAAAGGATTTTCAGAAACGACGCCCTGCCACTGGTTTTAAACATGTCCGCTTTTACTTGACAATGCAACCGCTCATACCTCCGCAATAGTTACGGCGTTTTTGAAGAAAGAAAAAGTAAATGTTTTGCCTCACCCCACGTATTCCCCAGACCTTGCCCCATGTGATTTCTTTTTGTTTCCGAAATTGAAATCATTCCTTGCTTGGCGGAAATACCAGTCCCGATAGGCACTTGGGTCTGCCATTCATTATTACTGTGCCCTAATAAGCGTACCGTGACGCCTTCATCGGCTAATACTTTGCATGAGCACTTTTGGGCTAACTTGAAATTTGAAGTCTCCAGATAGAAATAAGCAATTTTTATCGATCATCCCTCGTATGTCCTGCTAGATATATTGCCATCTAACAATTTATAATATTTTTTGGTATTTACAGCTTGAAATGCCGGTATGTTCTGAAAGTATTACTTTATAAAAATTGCGTGCAACACAGCATTTGCTTCTTCTTCTTCTTCTTTCTGTCAGACATCGTAATTGTACATATAGAGGACCGTAAATAGATAATAGTTTATGTGTGTTGCTTAATGTGTTGTGATTTATGGCCCAGTCAACACCTAAGATCACGTTGGGCCGGTCAGTTACTTTCACTGTTCCTAGGTCGGATTAAAAATAAAGTGAAGGCAATGACCTTTTCCTCAACCTACTAAGCGATTTACCAGTACTGAAGTCCCCTCTTCCGGACAATTACTGACAACAGCCGGGGATCAACGGCCGAGTCCTCAAGCAACCGTCACCTCAAGCCGTCTTCCGAGAGATGGGACATTAGAAAACGAATAGGAAAGAGTCGAAGATAAAACAACAACAAAAAAGGCCCCCATCCCACACCTGCTGCAAGCCCATTAGGCCCTCACGCTAAGCAGAAAACAGGAGTTAGAGTTAACGTATTTACATATACAAGATGGCCATGATGGCCCTGGATCGCTCATCTGAGCCATACTGTATGAAACGGTAGGTAATCTATAAAAAATCATTAATAAATGTAAGGATAGAGAGAAGACAAAGTTTTTTTCTAAAAATAACAACAAGAACCTTGAACTTGATCCCAACACCCTATAAGTCTGATTTGCTTGAGATAATATCATACTAATCATTTCTGTGAAGTTATATTATAATTCATCAATAAATGAAGGCACTAGAGCCATAACAAAGTTTTTCTCAAAATAGTCACACTGGCCTTGAACCCTGAAATTCGATCTTGCTTCAAATAATATCATACACAACATTTATGTCATTCATCAATAAATGTATGCACTAGGGTGCTGACAAAGAAGTTTCGAAAACAAGAGGTCCATGATGGACCTAATTCGCGCACCTGAGTTATGATGTACTAACATTGTTGTTTACAGGTTTTTTTCTATATTTAGCTCTGATAGCAAGCAGAACCACTTAGGCACTTTTGGTGGAGTGGTCATTCAAAGAACTTTTCAATCGAAGTTATTGTAAAACTGAGAGATTGGGGAAGATGCTCTTTAATGAGTTTTCTGCCTTTACCTCTGCAGTCATATGGACATTTTGTCCAGCAGAGCAAACCGATTCCAGCAATTTAAGCAATCATCAGTACATGATTGCTTATTTTGAGTATAATGACATGTCAACCCTTGTGGGTCATTTTGTGTCGTCTCCCAGAGAAAGGTAAAATTGAGCGACAGTGGAGAAAGACAAAAACGAATGGAAGTGTTAAAGCAGAAAAAACAACACCCCCTCTAGCCTTACCCGATGCAAGGACAGCGGGCCTTGCCCTACTGTAAACCAATATCAGTTGGACGCCCCAGTGACGCAAAATACACGTCACTTTTGCCTCGCCCAACCACCTCTAAATCATCAGTACAATAATACTACTTTGAGATGTGATGTTTCAATGGAAAAGACTTAAGATGGGCCATATAGTTTAATCATTTTTGGTACAAAAATAAAAGAGAAGCATTTCTGTGAATTGGGTTTGAAATTGCGCCATTGACTCTATTTTTGGCCCTGCTGGCCATCTGTTCAGTGGAACAGAACCATTTTAGCAGTTTTGGTACAGGGTTACCAATGAGCATTCCTGTGAAATTAATTTGAAATCCGCCCATTAGCTAGGAGGAGATGTTGGATAAAGAATGTTTTTAATTTTTAGCTCTGGCGGTCAGTTTGTTCAGCCGAGCAATTCTGGTAGAGGGTCTCGTAAGGAACATTCCTGTGAAGTTATTTTGAAATCGGACTATAAGCCTAGGAGAAGATGTCGATTAAAGGCTTTTCTATTTTTAGTTCTGGTGGCCAAGATGGTTCAGTGTAGCGGAACCATTTTAGCAATTCTTGTACAGGGTCACCCACGGAACATTCCTGTGAAATTATTTGAAATCGGACCATTAGCCTAGGAGGAGATGTCGATTAAAGGATGTTCTATTTTTAGCTCTGGTGGCCATCTTGTTCAGCGGAGCGGAAGCATTTTAGCAATTCTGGTAGATGGCCATCCAAGGAACATTGCTGTGGAATTATTTAGAAAGAAAACGGACCATTAGCCTTGAAGTTGTCGTTTAATTTTTTTTCTATTTTTCAGCTCTGGTGGCCATATTGTTCAACAGAGTGGAACCATTTTAGCATTGTTGGTAGAGGGTCACATAGTAAATATTCCCCTGAAATTATTTTGAAATCGGACGATTAGCCTAGGGGGAGATGTCGTTTAAAGGTTTTTCCAAGTTTTTTTTATTATTTTTAACTGTGATCAGCGGAGCGGAGCTATTTTAGAGATTTTGGTAGGGGGTCATCCAAGGATCATTCCTGTGCAGTTATTTGAAATCAGACCATTAGCCTAGGAGGAGATATCGTTTAAAGTTTTTTTCTATTTTTAGCTCTGGTGGCCATTTTGTTCAGCGGTGCAGAACCAAGTTTAGCAATTTTGGTAGAGGGTCACCTGATAAATATTCCTGTGAAATTATTTTGAAATCGGACCATTAGCCTAGGAGGTGATGTCATTTAAAGGTTTTTCTAAGGTTTTTCTATTTTTAGCTCTGGTGGCCATTTAGTTCAGCGGACCGGAACTATTTTGCAATTTTGGTAGAGGGTCATCCACGGAACATTCCTGTGAAATTATTTTGAAATCGAACCATTAGCATAGGAGGAGATTTCTTTTAAAGGTTTGTCTATTTTTAGCTCTGGTGGTCATTTTGTTCAGCGGAGCGGAACCATTTTAGCAACTTTGGTAGAGGGTCACCCAAGGAATATTCCTGTGAATGATTTTATTAAAATTTACACTGTGGTTTCGGAGATGTTATTTGAAGAAATTGTTGACGGACAGGCGGACGGACGGACGTACGCCGGACAAAAAGCGATAACAATAGCTCACCTTAAGTGAGCTAAAAAGCCACAGTAACCTTGACCTTGAGTCTAGGACACTGAAAGTCAAACTCGCTTAAGATATTATCATACCCAGCATGTTTGTGGAGTTATATTAAAATACATCAATAAATGTAGGCGCATGAGTGATGTACGTATGTAGTATGTATGCACGTATGTGCGCAAGTACATCATACCCGCGTATGCTCTTACGTACAGGACAAAAGCTAAATCCCCCCCCCCCCAACTTCGTTGTGCGAGGACCCCACATCGTTGTGCGAGGGGATAACTAGTTTTTATGATGATTGGACACAAACTGTGGCATCTAGACTGTTCACAAGGTTTTTCTATGATCTGATATAATGGCCGATATTGACCTGACATAACCTATATTTAAACTTGACAGTTATATTGTCAAGATGAACATTCTGAGCAAGACCCACCCACAGGATCTATATTCAAATTTGTCCGAGATATTGTCAACATCAACATTCTAAGCAAGTTTGATGATGAGTGGTCCATAACTGTGGCCTCTAGAGTGTTGATGTTTTTGTATGATTTGACCTACTAACCTATTTTTCACCCGACATGACCCATATTCAAACATTTGCTATGGCACTCCATGACGGGGCCCAGATGCGTGGCCGGTATGGAAAAGGCTCATAACAAATTCTTCAGACCCTAACAAATGCACCTCTACAAATGACAAAAATACATGTATGTGAAGCGGATGTTTATTTTATTTTATTTGTTTTCAAAGAAAATAATTCCAATAAAATAAACACATTATTTAAGATATCCCCATCACAAATATATTCACTTTTTAAAAGCAAGACGTTTCACCTTGCAGTGAATAAAGAAAGTTCTGACAAGAAATGCGAGAGAAATAGACCGATTCCTGGACTTAGACTGTTTCCTTTAAACAAAAACAGTGTAGATCCGGATCAGACGTCATGTCCTTTGCCGACTCATCTGGATCTTGTCTGTTTGGACACCATAATGGTAACATACCCATGCCACATAGTGCAATTATTTTACATTTCTCCAAAAAGGCTACTTTTCTGAAGAACATCCGTGATATTTTTCTTATTCATACTGCTAACAAAGGTTGTAGGAGCTCGTTAGAACAACCTATCTCTTGTTTTTTTTGTGTTTTTTTTTTTTTTGGTTTTCGTTTCACGGCCCTTTCAAGATTATTTCACTCATATCAAGCCGATCGTTAATCAGAGGTGGGCGAAAACCGGAGTACCCGGAGAAAAACCACCTGACCTTCCATTGCAGAACTTGGCGTCTCACATGTGACCCGAGCGAGGCTCGAACCACAGCGGTGAGAGACCTAATGATTGAGAGTCAGTGCTCTTCACCACTAGGCCACGGAGGCCCGTATCCTATCTCTTGGAGCAGAAATAAGAAAAACAATGTATATCCCCGTAAACCCCACTTTTCTCTGTATAAAGTAGGTTTAGGGGGTGATTATTCACGGACTTGAATATCTATGCGGTTCTAACGAGTACTCGAGGCGGTTCTAACGGTACCCACAATCTATATTTGGAGCAGAAATAAGGAAAACAAGGTTTACCCCTGATAACCCCAGTCAAAATGATATAGGTGTGTTTCGTGATGACAACACTCCTGGTTCTGTTTCACTTTTAGGTAACCTATTCTTTCGCCTTTGTTATTGATATTTTGTCAGAATCTGTAACTGTATTGAGGGCCAGGGCGAATATTCGTGAACTCTGGAGTTGAAGACCCGGGCTATTTTTTTCTGCAAGACCTTTGTTTTCGTGTGCACGCCTTCCTTTGTGTGTGTGCGTGCGTATACACTTTTATGTCATTAACGTTTTCATCTTTCGGTGTCTTAGGATGGCAGTTTTCAGTAATCTTGGGGTTTCCTAGCCAACACTTCCAATAAATCAGCAATACCATTGAAAACACGCCTGTATCTATACATGGTAAATTTTGCCGTAGAAGAAAAAAAAACCCGAAATTTTTAAGATGAATATATTGTGATATTTTTCTAATTTCTTCCCAAAATATAGATAGTGGGTACACAATAGAACCGCCTCATCGAACGGTTCTAACGAGTACCCATGACTTATATTTTAGAGTAGAAATAAGAATAATAAGGTTTACCCCTGTAAACCCCCGTTTACTGCCCTTTCCAAGGCGGCTCTTCTGTCTTGGTTTATTTTTGTTAAATTTCGTCTTTGAATGTGTGTATCGCTTATATACTTTAATTTTGTATAACCATTTGGCCATTTTGTGTGAAAGTTACCGTGCTTTTGGCTTTACGCTAGTGATGTTTCCATTGGTTTGGTTGTTTCGTGTTCGTGCGTCTTTCCCTTTGGTGTCTTTTGGAAGACATCACGTGAACCAAGTCCGTGAAATGAAGACCCCCTATCACCACTTTATGTAGAAAAAAGTGGGGTTTACGTTTGCTAAAAAACATAGATTGTGGATACTCGTTAGAACCGCCTCATTGAGGCGGTTCTAACGGTTCTAACAAGTACCCACAATCTATGTTGAAAGCAGAAATAAGAGAGATGTTATCAATTTTTACCTAAAATTTGTCACTTCTGACACCATGTTGGATGCCACTATTTCACACGGACATGTTTTCCTAATGAGGTGTGGGGTAATTGTACCGGTTCCTGATCATTGCCGCTTTCACTTCTATTTGACTATATAAATGCGCGGCTCAAGGGGGTCAGAATTATAAAGGCGTGTTTTCGTGAGGATATCTACATTCTCTGATCTGTTAGAATGCTCACTAGGACGGTAAAGCAACTGGACTGTGCAGCCATTTCGACCAATTACTTATTGCCTAAAATATGTAAGACTGACGATCCCATTTTCTGAAAAAGCTATTATGTATTTGTGGTGACAATATGATGCTCTGTTTCCACTTATCCTTCCAATATTGGAGGCAAGTCATCTTATCAATGTTTGCATTACAAGACCTGTCACTGGGCAGAATGTATCGCCTGTTCGCGCACTGCTTCTTTTACATAAGATTTTAATTCACAGCCTGGACCTTTATGTGGAAGTTAATAACATGACTGTAGTCCTTCGTGTTCATTTTGCTTTGTCAAAGCCATCGAAACAAAAACTGACTTATACAGATCATGGGTAAGTAAAATTCCGTTTTGTGATATGGCCGCACACCTATCTAACAATTTAAAGCGGAGTTCTGCTTTTCGTGTAAGTATTGCACACACTAGAAACCGCGAAAAGGAAACCCAAATCGCGAAAATGAAAATGTCAACTTAGAAGAAACGACGTTTGGAACAATACAATAATACGACAACTAACTCTGTTTGTAATATACTTCATAAAACGTTTATGCTTTGAAATTTTCTATTATAGGTACTTATACGACAGCGCTACAGAACGTGACTCAGGAAAAAGTTAAAAAAGGTAACAACCATCGAAAGAACAGAAAGACTTATGGACATGCAAATGCACGTGTACACACACATCCTAACGCGAAAATGAACGCACTTTCATGCCGAGAGAGAGAGAGAGAGCATAAGACCACAAGAACAACACAAAGGCAATAACAATATGGCACTTAACTGTTAAGACTGCAAGTCATGTATGGTCAAGTACACTTGAATTGGGGGAAAAGTTCCTTTACAAGGATATACGTACTATTGTTTCCCTTATTTGAACTAATACATCGATTATAGATACTCGGTAGAACTGTCTAGATCAGACAGTTAAACGATCACCAAAATCTAAACAATCCCATCAACTTTTTAATCAACTACAGCGTTTTAGCATCTTCGGGATTATAAAAAGAAAGTGTGTCTGTTCGGGAGTTCCAGACACTGGTTCTAACTTCTTTGTTGTTTTACTAAAGGATTATATTCATTTCGGACTTAGCGCTCATTCATTTTGGAACTGAAACTTGTGGGATCAGATAAGAAAATTTTATAGACATTTAAGGACACAGCTAAGCATAATCCTTCAATTATTTTGGAGTTCACTGTATTCATATTTGTCATTTGGGGAGCTAAATCGGTGGTTTTCCGGTCGGAACATTACGATAACACAGCCGTGTGACATAGTGAATTCTTTCATGTCTCCAAAACGGCAATATTTCTGATGAAATTTTCGATATTGTTCTTATTTATACTGCAAACATAGGTTGTTGGTGCTCGTTAGAACCGCCTCAATGAAGCGGTTCTAACGAGTACACATAACCTGTGTTTTGGATCAAAAATAAGAAAAATAATGTTTACCCCCGTAAACCCCAGTTTTCTCCATATAAAGTTGGGTTTAGAGGGATGTTCATTTCACGGACTTGTTAACATGATGATTTCGAAGAGTCAGCGGAACCGTATAAGGAAGATTGAAAATAAGTTTTGCGAAGTCTTTTAAAGCATGTTGCTGGTTTTCCTTTTCATTTCATTTCTGCTATGCTTTGCACGTACGTAACACTGATCGATACGATAACACACCCGTGTGACACAGTACAATCTTTCTTATCTCCGAAATGGTGACATTTCTGATGAAAATATGTGATGTATGTCTTGTTTATACTACAAAAATAGGTTGTGTGTACTCGTTAGAACCGCCCATCTGCCTTGTTTTGGAGCACAAATAAGCAATGCGTATCCATGTATACCCCAGTTTTCTCCATATAAGGTGGGGTTTAAAGGGATGTTCATTTCACGGACTTGTTAACCGTACGTGAAGAGCGCGACCAAGATTCCAGTACAGCAACATCTATACAAAGATCATTCAGACAAGGTCTCCTGAAAATTATGTATTATCAAAGGTAGTGACACTCCGCCTTTCATACCCTGTCTCCTTAAAAGCTGTTATCTCATTGTCGGATGGCGAATCAACGTTATGGTAATTTCCATGGATTCCTATAGCAAGTCAGCTGAGAATAATTTGAAGCATAATTACTAAATGTCTCCTCGCGTACAGATATCTGGTCACATAAAGCGTTAGTTCGTCATTCTAACGCTGGGGAATTACTGTACGACCTTTTAATAGTTTAGGTAATTGCTCAGACGACGTCTAATTATTCGTTTCTGATAGTCAGGAAGAAAATGCAAGTAGCCGAGACAAAGTATAACCTACCCCACAAAGTTACTTGCGCGTGGTGCATCACGAAAACACGCCTATATAAGTTTGACCCCCTTGAACCCCGCTTTCATATAGTAAAATTGGGATTTACAGGGGTAAACCTTATTTTTTTATTTCTGCTCTATAGGATAGATTGTTGGTACTCTATATTTTGAGCAGAAATAGGAAAAATACCACAATTTTTCATCTTAAATATTTTTTGATTTTTCGGCGGTAAAGTTAACAATGCATTGTATAGGCGTGTTTTCATAATGAACAGCAGCGGCGTGTGCATCCGCACAGTTCAACAGAAGTTCTGATTGTCCTTTTGAGCAATATTTAGAACTCTGAGCCAGTTAGAGTGAGAACGGAAGAATACTCGGATAATCATGTTCGCGTTACGGGTTGCTGTACTTCTACTTAAGTTCAAATAGGCGAATTTCTATGAATGCAAAGAGCACACAGGCATTAATATATTGAAGAAGTTTGAACACATTTTATTGCATTGATCTTCATAGATGATGCATTACAGACGGCTTTGGTGCAAAGAAATATCCCTTGAGAGGCACTAACTTCTTCCTCATATCTGGATTTATACCTCTATGGCGGCATTGTAATGTTGTATCCACATTTGTATAGTGGTGTAAGTGTTACAATCGCTGTTTGTGTTAGGCAAATCTTGCCTCACTTGGGCGTCCAACCAATGTTGGCTTACAGTTGGGCAATGCCTGCAGTCCTTGCAGCAGGTAAGGATAGAGGGGGAGTGTTGTTATTTCTTCTGTTACTACACTTACATTTTTCCTCTTTTTCCCCCGTCCCTCACTTTCATCTCTACTATCTCTTATTTTATCTTCTCCCTTTCTCTGGGAAACGACTCAAAATGACCCACATGGATTGACGTGCCGTTAACTCCAGCAAAATCAATCGATCGCTCTCAAGTGCCTTTTATATTAGGACTTCAACCAATGACGTCTACCCGTCCTCTACTTAAACTGAGTTTATATATCTTCTGACACTTTGGGATCATCTCCACTTTCGGCTCTGAATTTCTGAAGTTGATCCATCTATCGTGCCAATTGTTGCAAACAGGTTTCTTAATCAAAATTACCTGATGAGCTTCTCATCTGGGTCTAAAGAAGCCTCCGTGGTGTAGTGGTTATGCTACACGCCTTGTAAATCAGGGGACGCAGGATCGATCCCGGGCTTCTCCAGACTTTCGGATGAGTCTTTAAACCGAGGTCCAGTCTCCGTATGACCTTAGCTGCTGGTGAGACGTAAAACTCAAACACTCACTCATCTGGGTCTAAACTTGCAAAGGAATCTTTACTGGTCAGGTCTACAAGGTTAACGTGATTATCATTTTTGAGAAAACAAAAATTTCTCATAACGTTTTTACAGCTCTTAACCAAAGCAGTATTACATTTTCATTCCTTGAACTGAATACTTTTTAATACCGCTGTGATACTTCAGTCGAACAACTCCTTCAAAAGTGTATTTGCCTTCCATGTCAATAGGGGTCAACGTTTAAAGACATATTTTTCGATTACATAACATCCTAATGACCGTTTATTAAAGAATCCAGCATTGCGATAAAATACACTTGGGGTATTCAGGCTGTCATACAGGTAGGGGACCAAGAGAGGGTAATAAATTACCTAGGGATATGACTTTGACACTTGACATCTATTCATTTACAACTATCAATTTGTTTTTACAGTGTGACTGCTCGTTAGCATTGCTTCCATGAGGCGGTTCTAACGAGGACACACAATATCTGTTGTTTTTTTAGGAAAAAGGAACATCCCCTAAACCCCACTTTCTATAGAGAAAATGGGGGTTAAGGGGTATACATTATTTTCCTTATTTCTGCTCCAAGTCATTGTTTGCGGGTGCCCGTTAGAATCGTCTCATTGAGTCATTGGTTGTGGGTACTCATTTGAACTGCCTCAATGAGGCGGTTCTAACGAGCACGCACAACCTATATTTGCATTATAAATAATAAAAATAAATTTAATTGTGTTTGTTATTTTAGTTTTAAACTTGAAAAGGTGAAAAAATAAACTCTTAAAATATTTCTTTTTTTTTTCTTCTATTTTCTGATATGATTGTGTCTAAAACAAATCTAAAACAAAGAACATTTTATAGTTCCATCTTGACTGAAACTATAAAATGCTAATGTTTTAGACATTATATGATTTGTGTGTCACAAACTTTCAACCAAAATAAAATAAATAAATAAATAAATATAAATAAATAAATAAATAAAGGTTAATTGATTGATTAAATTTTGAGGTTAAGCAATTCATTAAACCTTGTTTGTTTACTTGTAAAGGAAACAATGGATATCTGTGTTTTCTATACTTTATTTAAAATAAAAAAGAAGTAATTTAAACAATATTTTGTCAGTAAATTATACTGTCACTCAAGTACCCTAATTGAGCAGACAACAAATGGTTGATATTTTTCTTATATTTCCCAGAAAACGGTGGAATTTGTCCCCATAGAAGATAATTTGCATGCAATGTCAAATCCTGTTTTCTACGAGAAATAAGAAAAATATTTCAAACTGTCGTCTGCTGAAAAATGCCATTCATGCAGAGCGTTGATTGGCGTGAGCTATAAAAGCATTGATTCTGACGTCATTCTTGATGTCACTTTGATCTTTCCCGACCCATTAATGAGACAAACATTCCCTGCACTCCTATAAACAGAACAAATACTTCTAAAGCGCATGTCATGCGGTCGCGTTTCCTTAATTCATTACGATAACACACCCGTGCGTCATAGTGCAATTTTTTAAATCTCCAAAACGGTCCATTTTCTGATGAAAATTTGTGATACTATCTTTATTTATACTCAAAACATAGGTTGTGGGTGCTCGTTAGAACCGCCTCATTGAGGCGGTTCTCACGAGTACCCACAACCTACGTCTATGAGCATAAATAAAGAAAATAATGTATACCCCCATAAACCCCTGTTTTCTCTATATAAAGTGAGGCGTAAAGGGGTGTTCATTTCACGGACTTGTTAGTGTGACGGAAAGCAGGGTATTATGTGAATATTATTTAATGCGCATATAACGTTTAATACGGCATGGAAATATGAATGCGAATAAATCTATTTTACCATTACGTTAACAAGGTCCCGAAATGAACACCCCTGTAAATCAAAATAAATGGAGTTTACAGGGGTTAGTCATTATTTTCCTTATTTTTGCACAAAAACGCAGATTTTGTCCTTGTTAGAAGCGCCCCGTTAAGGTGGATCTAACGAGCATCAACAGTTCATGTTTGGACTAAAATAAGACAAATATCGGACAATTTTATCTGAAAACAAGAAAAGTATAACATGTTTTCTAGCATGCTATAATGGGAAAGAAATGTGAAGACTCTGTAAAGTCGTACTTTTGAATGCATCTGATGTATATCTGTAGAGTCTGATCTGGACCTACACTGTTTGCCAAGCATTCCATGATTAAAGCCCAGATTCTGCAGCTTGCCCTATTAAGCAACACGCTGACCGAACTTCGAAACCAACAAATCAGTGATAGAAATTTGGACTTGAGCGCTGAAAAAGATTCTGTGCTTAGAAACACTGTCGTCTGCTCCCGTCCATGGGAAAGAAATAAACTGGGCGGCATGATGTTTCCAAGCAGAACTAAAATCGACTGCACACTAGTACTGGAAAACTCAATAGCGGTTCTAAGCCTGTCCAGGAAAGGTGGTGCGAGTCGGACCGTCCATGCATATAAACCCTATTGGTTTCACTGGGCGACAGGGCTAAAGATGTCATTTCAGCTTAATGTCGGGTAAAAGTCCCAAAAATAATGGAAACAACGTCTCCAAATTGACATATATAGCGCTGATGGGGACGTTAAGCCTAAAATCAAACAAAAAATTGAGTTGACATCGACCTTAAAAATTATCGATAAAAATATAAATGAAAAGTTTTACTAAAGCTTTTACTTGTTAATAATTATGTCTAAGGGAAGACACTCATATTGCAACATAATTATTGGCTTGATAGGCATTTATCAGATTGCTGTTAAATAAATTATGAACTAATAACGTTAATTCAATGCATATGTATTTGAATTCAACAATTATTAATAACATTGTTTAAATTCAACATTAAGTTATAAAACTACTAGAAAAGATGCTTACTAACTTAAATGCATTCTACACCACGCCCACGGAATGGCCATCTTCCAATAATATACGGATCCACTATTGAATACGTCACAATGATTGACAGAAAACTAGTTTCAATTGGGCTCTATAGCATATGTCTAGGAGGTACATACTGTTAGTATAAAATTACTTGTATACATATTCGAATACAATCGCACAAGAAAAAGCTAATTCTAGAGATTTAAGCGCTCGGGTGTGTTATCGTAATATAATGTTCAAATGGCAGATAATGTACATAAACTCTCAATACAAAGGAATTCTGTATTATGCCAGTACCAAAACCTATAGCTCCGTCTGTTATATTTAATCAAAGGCCAACAACACTGCTCATTAATACAGACAAAACAATTGTCCTGTTTGTACTTTTTTACCATAACGCCCATTTATCAAACAACATTTCGAAACACATCTTTGACTGAACTATGCTTGTTATCTTTTGTGTGTTGATCTATAAAATGAAACATTGTTTTCTTGTAATTGCGGTGTGTCAATGATTTATTGCGCCTTTTACGTATGAGCAGCACAGGCGAAAATTAGTCTTCGAGCAGTAAAGCCTGCGCATGCGCCCAGTTTTAAGATTCTTTACTGTACGCTTATAGGATGCCCTTGGGCCAAACAATTAGTCTATAGACCAAACAATTAGGTCGTATTCTGACAGCGTGGGTCAGCAGGCTGAATTGTGTATTCGACCCCTTACCGCTTGTCGCGAGGCGTATATCACGACCACACACAAAAACTCTTTACTTTATTACCCAATGCTCAATATTTATTTGCTTGGAAGTATTCTGAAATGAAGTGTTCATTTTCAGTTGAAAATCTGCAACTGCGCATTCAGGTTTCAGCAATTAGTATAATAAACAGCAGTACTGAGGTTAACCCTTTCAATCCCGTAAACCAGGGCCAAGATGTTCATAACATTGTTAGCTTAATGAGCTCGTAAGTGCTCAGAATATTAACTGTTCTAGCAACCAAAATACCTGATACAGTGATATTTTTGCTGAAAAAAATGTGAGCAGCTTTTGCATTTGCAAAAGCTGCTCACATTTTTTTTTCAGCAAAAATATTAGCATATTTGTCTTTTAAAAGATCAAAGTATTAACGATACGTTAGCTAACGACGTCGTTAGTTTTGAACAACATGCACCAATACATTACAATAACACATGCGTGTCTTGAGACGCCAAGTTATGGAACGGATGGTTAGGTGATTTTTCTGCGGGCACTCCAGTTAACACCCACCACTGATTAACGATCGTTTGGAAATAAGCGTAATAATCTCGAAAGGGTCGTAAAACGAATAAAAAGGTTAATTTTTCGATTATCCGAAACATAGGCTATAGGCGCATGTTCCAATCGCTTCGTTAAAGCGCGTGTTCTTATTAATGACCACAACCTACGTCTTGGAACAGAAAAAAATAATGTATACACATGTAAACCCCAGGTTTTTCTATATATTGTGAGGTTCACGGGGTTGTTTACTGTACAGATTTGTTAACGTACTGGCAGATATTTATGCAAACCGTATAAAAAAAAAGACAAGACATCTCATAATAATCCATTTTACGTCACAACAGCACCGTCACTGCTTGCATTGGTGTCAATGATTTTGAAAAAAAAACAAAAAAACAATAACTTCAGAACACGTATGTTCGAACTGGAAGATTTATTGACTGTTTTGGGGTTTAACGACACACCAATCCTTGTGGGTCATTTTGTGTCATCTCCCAGAAAAGAGGCAGAAAAGAGATATACGAGACAGCAGAGGAGATAAAAGTCATTGCGATAACACACCTGTGTGGTACAGAATATTCTCTCAGATCTCCAAAATGGCTACTTTTTCGATGAAAGTTTGTTATACTTTTCTTATACATGTCTATGCTCTAAACATAGATTGTGGGTGCTCGTTAGAACCGTCTCATTGAGGCGGTTCTAACGAGTACCAACAGCTTATGTCTTGGAACAGATATAAGCAAAATAATGTATACCCCTGTAAACCCCAGATTTCTCTATATATAGTGGGGTTTAGAGTGGTGTTCATTTCACGGACTTGTTCACGTGATGAAAGCGGAAAATGAATGAATGTGTAGAAACTGAAGAAATAATCACACCCCACACTCTATCGTTACTTTCTGCAAGGACAGCAGCCTTGTCCAACTGTAAGCCAGTATCAGTTGGATGCCCCAGTGACGAAAGATACACGACACCTTCGTCTCACCGAACTGCCCCCAACTGACAGATAGAAGCATCCCCTTCAGACGGGATGAAAGGGTTAAGCGTAGTAGACACTCCTTGGAGAGCACTGTCTACCTCTTTTAAGCTACTTAGATAATCTTCATTACGCTAAGAGACCGCCAAAAGGTAAATGATTACACTAATTGCCATTTGCAGTACTATAAATCTATGCCAGTGTTAAGTAGAGTAATAAAGGTGAAAAATAAACACCGGGAGGTAATATCTTGGTTGACATACCTATCGGAGGACTTAGTAAATAACTCTAGAAAAATATACATATGCATTGATTTCAGTACTGAATTTCGTAATATCATCCTTCGAAAAAAAAAAGAAGCAATATGACAGACTGCATGCATGGTTGTTATACTATCAGTGTTGATAACATTGCTTCTCTCTTCAATTTGCACGCCGGTGGACCAGAACTTAATGACAACTCTGGCCCAATGGCTCTGTAGTAAGTCTGTTGGTGTCTGATGCTAGGTCTCTTGTCGGCCCTCCGGAGACCAACTGCTGGTTTTCGTTTCGTTCAGCATTTCAGTTATATTTCATGCTCTCAATTCGTTGATTTTTGTCTTCTTGGAGATGCTGCACTGATGAGATAGAACACTTCAAACGGACTATACAAATTACGTCTAAAGTAAGACAGGCATACGGGCGAGGGTTGTGGCAACGTAGAATCGATTTAAGCACCCCCGTCCCAGTAAAACTATTGACAGTTCCAGGGCAGGGCTTCGGTTGTAGTTTAGTTTTGTCATTGTTTGTGTTTGCATGTGTGTACTGATTATTATAATAGTGTTCTTTGGAAAGCCATCTGACCATTTTTGGGAAAGAACTGGATTCACTTGTTCAAACATTAACGACGTTTGTCTAGCTAAGAAGCTACCCGCCCCAAATCAGAGGAAAAACAACGAAGTCCAAATAAATGAAAGGTAACGCTGGCCAACATGATATTGTTGCAAAACTTCGCATTAAACAGCTCATTTCAGCAGTAGTGTTTATTTTTAGAAACGACGTGGACAAACTAGTTTTAAACTAGCACCTATACTGCCATAGCCCCTCGCGGTTATTATGGGCATATTTTCAGCAAGTTTGCTATCACCGTTTAATTCTCAAGTAACGCGATGGGCTGTTTAAGAGAGGCCAAGTGAACGCAAGCAGCGACCCGCTATTGATTTAAAGGCAAATTAAAACAAGAAGGACGGTTTCCGTCATTTATTACCTTTATGACTTCCTGTTTACTTAACAGTATATTTCACACCTCTTCAAATTGGGTATATTCATAAAAGCAAGTATTTGCTTTCCACGGGCGGACACTGTCTGTAATGGAAGACAAAAATATGTATGAAAGAGTTACTTCCCCTCAGGCCGTATCCATTACAGGTTTCCGCTGTGACCGTGAATATGTAGGCTCTGCTGAAGTTTCATCGAAGCCAATATATGCCGATTGCTAGGCTAATGTGAAAGAGTTGATTCTTATACAGCCAAGATGGTCACAGAAACAAAAAGAAGTCAACGGATATGAATTTAAATGTAAAGACTGTGGAAGTGAGAAAAGCGAAACTCGTTTGATAACATGCATCCACGAGTTAAGTTTGAAATCAGTTCATCACCTCAATAGCTTAATTGCGTTCAACATAATACAGATGACCCTCGGTATAACGACAACATGTGTCACCTAACAGAATCAGATACAAAGAATCCCAATAAGGAGTAGATAATAAAGGACTTACTCCCTAATTACGCTAAGACAAATATTGTGGACATCTGTTAGAATCGCCTTGGAGCATTAAATAATTATTCCATTAATCGTCTCATCTTAAATTATGGGGAATAGAAACACCTGGCAGATTTTCCCGCCATTTTGTAAAGAGAGATAACTTTCTGGACTTCCCGTTCGCCTTTCTATAAGCCCTGTCTCACGGAAAAGGGGTCAAGTATTAAAGGAAAGAATTTGCTTCTCAGGAGCAAATTCTTTCTTTTAAGAGTTGACCCCTATTGACTTGGGAGACTAAAATACTTTTGCAAGAATTGCCTCCCCCGAAGGCGTTCC
Source organism: Lucinisca nassula (assembly GCA_963580285.1). NCBI lineage: Eukaryota > Metazoa > Mollusca > Bivalvia > Lucinida > Lucinidae > Lucinisca > Lucinisca nassula. Next base: position 11,102,803 of record OY757010.1, read on the forward strand.
CATTCCCCTTAAGGATTTGAAATTGTTGTTATAACAAGTTTTGCCATCATATCGGATGTCGGTATAAAGAGGAATGACTGTATAAAGAAAAGGTTATTACTGACATCAGCCAACGAAACATAAAGCATTGGCAGAACTAGGAATGTACTGTAAAATACTAAAAGTTCGGACCCCTTTAGAACTTGCTGTAATGCTCCTAGTAACCAATTTGTCTGGCGGAATTGCAAACAATGTAGACCCTGATCAGACTGTTCCTGAATGAGCGGTCCGATATGGGTCTAGACTGTTTGCTTAGGTCTAAGTTTCCATACTTAGGCGTGTTACGGTAAAAAGGGAAAAGGTTCAGACAGGGACTAAGAGTATTTAACCCATGCATTACTGCACTTTGTGCAAACAGTGTAGGTCATTACGCAAACACGCCTATACAAATACAATGCCACCTTTATCGCCGAAAAAATGAAAGTTTTATGATGAAAAAATGTGAATTTTTTCTTATTCCTGCTCAAAATATAGCTTGTGGGCACTCGTTAGAACCGCCTCGACGCCTCATCGAGGCGGTTCTAACGAGTACCCACAATCTATATTTTAGAGCAGAAATAAGACAAATAAGGTACACCCCCGGAAACACCACTTTTACTATATAATAGTGGGGTTCAAGGGGGTCAAAATTATATAGGCGTGTTATCGTGATGACCTGATCAGCGTCTGATCTGGTCTACACTGATTGCCTAACCTAACATACGAGTTTGTCCTGTCCAGATAGATTCTACAGGTAACACTGACCACAGAACGATATGAAAAGTACAGCTATAAATAACTGTTGTCTTAGCACTTTTTGTACCAAATAGAATCTTCCTTCTTATATATAGCAGCAGTCCATTTCAAAATTTAGGCGAGTCAGGTTGTGTTTTTTTTTTTAATTTATTTCAAAGATAGCTGAACCAATTGCAAATAGTGTAGGCCTGCACTGTTTGCTAGGGTACCCGTTTGGGGGTCTATCCGGTGAATGGATTAATTTCGTACAAAGAAATGATTGTCCCGAAGCATCTGCGGCGTTAAGCAATTGCACTTAGTACCTTTAGGCCTATTATTGCAAATGAACGACCCGCTTGGGATCTAAAGGAAAATATTTAACATAGACGTTCTCGTGGACGAACACACCAACGGGCGAGATAATGAAGTTAATACATAATGAATGATTAAGTTGTTTTATACTTGTGTTTCTTTCCCTTTGGTGTGTGAGGTGAGTGAGTATTTGAGTTTTACGTCTCACCAACAACTAAGGTCATACGGAGACGGGACCTCGGTTTAAAGACTCATCCGAAAGTCTGGAGAAACCCGGGATCGATCCTATTATCCCTGGTTTACAAGGCGAGTAGCAAAACCACTACGCCACGGAGACTTCTAAAGGTCTGAGGTAGTTATAGCGATATCTGATCAGTGCTTTCACTTCTATTTTTCATATTCCAGGAGTATAAACAGTATATCTGGCAGGCCCCCGCCCATAGGGGCTTGAAGAAATATATGGGCTGCATGATGCTTCCACGCAGAGCTGAATCAGGCCCGCACACTAGTACTGGTAAACCGCTTAGAGGACGTAACCCTGTCCAGGAACCGCGGTGCTAATAAACCCTATTGGTTTCATTTGGCGACCGGGCTTGAGATGTCATTTCATCTCAATGTCGGGTAAAAGTCCCACAAAATTGGAAGCAACGTCTCCAAAATGACCTTTACAGTGTTGACCGGGACGTTAAGCCTCAAACCTCAAATCAAACAAACAAAAGTATATTTGGCAAACGTTCCTTAGGCATGCTGGTTTTACATACATGTAGGTTTATTTGTCTGGGGCCAGTTGCTCAAAACTAACGACATCGTTAGTTAACGTACCGTTAAACCTTTGATCATTTATTATGGCAAATATGCTAATATTTTTGCTGAAAAAATGTGAGCAGCTTTTGCGAATGCCCCTGATCTATAGGATTACTTCGGCAATACACACTTTAAAGAACCAATCGTAATTGCGTTGTCTTAAGCATGTAATACAACGAGAATCAAACAATTGGACTTTGTTTCTATTTTTGCCGTCTATTTATTTTATAAATTACTTCGGTCTGGAGACCTCATTTGTCACTGAAATCATCATTTAATCTGAAATGACACAACGACGTTAGTAAGTTACATGGCAGTAGAGGGATATCTGCCTTCAACTAGGCTACTGAAATGTTGCCTTTGGAAATAATGGACATATTACAGAAAAAAAAAGATTCTCGGTTTTACTGGTACTCATCAAAAGCAGCAGATTGCAAAACTGCCTACGCCTTTAGCGTACACTTATCATTACTATAGCACAAGGATAACACATCCGTGTGCCAAACTCTATCCTAGTGAAGGCAATGATCCGGGAATTAACCCACACCTACCATCAGAGACCAGACAGGGAAAGAAGCACAAACAATAAATAACTAGACCTTAATGGAAACATCAATAGCGGAAAGCCAAAAGGACAGTTTCTTTCGCATAAAATGACCAGTTTGGGTTAAAAGCTTATACGCGATACACACACTCAACGACAAACCTTAACAAAAATAAACCGAGACAGAAGAACCGCCCTGGAACGGCCAGTGAAAAGAATTTCAATGGGCGGTTGGGGGTGGGGGTGGGGGGGGGGCGGTGCCTAAATCGATTTTACGCGGCCACAATCCTCGCCTTTGATTCCGGATAGATTTAGACAACATATTTGTTCAGTCTGCATGAAGGCTTCCTAACTCATCAGTGCAAAATCTCCGAGCTCCGAGAACCAATAAGTCAAACAACCACAGCGATGAAAAACGCTGAGGACTCGACTGCATGAAACCACTGAAATGCTGGAGCAAACGAAAACCGATAGTTAGTCTCCGATGAGCCCAACCAGAGACAGAGAATCAGGTACCGACCAACATTACATAAGTAAACCTTTACGCTGGAACTGTCATAGAATCTGAGGCCTGGCCGCCCACCGGCGTGCAATTAAAGAGGGTAGCAAAGTGATCAACCCTGATTGGGTTAACTACTATGCATGCAGTCTGTCGTATGGTATTTATAAGGTACTATCGAAGAATGGGGTACTGAAATCATTTCAAATTCGGGTTCCGATATACCTTGTTGCAGTTAAGGCGTAACTATACCAAATTTAGTGACACAGAGGCCTTTCTGATCTTTAATCTTCATCAGTGTGTCTCAACCCCAAAGTTCTGAAACCGAAACGGATGATGGACAAGACCCGCCAAACACAGCACATCCCCCCTCCGAGCACACACCGACCGACGTAGCCCGTGAGACAGGTGCACTGGAGGCATCAGGCAAGAGACGCCCTTCCGCGGACTTGTAGGCCCTTCCCACCGAACCAACATCAGCAAACATGGCCCTGACTCCACGGAAGTCCCGGGCATCAGGAAGGAGATGTCCAAAGTAGCGAGACTTGCAAAATACAAAATATAACAAAAAGTGGCAACCAAATCCGCTAAGATACATGTCTCAACTGACAAGTCATTCTTAGTTTTAGAAAAATTAGAATTTTATACTGCAAAGTTTTCTTATGTTCACATGTTTTGTCTATTGTTTGTTTCTTATTGTTTATATTTTATGTCTTTGCTCCACGGGGATCGCAGCCTTCAAAAGAACATGTTGTTATGCTGTAATGCACTGTGTGCGGAAGTCTTGAGCAGTCCTTTCACTGCATCCATAAAGGAAATGCGCTGTCTTATAGACTGTATAACATGAATGATATTGTAGAGCACAGGATGCGTATAGGACTGCATAACTATCGACATCTCAAACACAAAGGCTTGTCTCACTTTACTCATTTTGAACTCTTAACATTTTTGTCAATGCTTCTCGTGATGTGTGGCGACATAGAAACCAATCCAGGACCCGTATTAGATTATCCTTCATTTATACAAACATCACTTGATCTAATGTTCATGCCATTGCTGTTAGTGCGCTCAGGTGACATTGAATTGAATCCAGGCCCAACGGATCTGCGGGACGATACTAGCGTTTCCTCCCAAGGATCAGATAATATTGAAGAAGCCGCTATAATAAACAACTTTTCCATAGTTCATTATAATATTCAAAGTATTTCAAATAAAATAGAAATAATCGGGGCAGAATTAAAAAACTTTGACATTATTTGTCTAACAGAAACTTGGTTAAATCAGGGAGTGACAGATGATTTAGTCACTATAGAGGGATATAAACTTTATAGGCGTGACCGCGAAGGGGATAGTCACGGAGGTATATGTGTTTACATAAAAAACAATGTATATTCACGCCGTAGATTAGATCTCGAAATTCCAGATATAGAATGCATTTGGATGGAACTCAACATTCATAATAGAAAATTTTTGTTGGGTACATTTTACAGACCACCAAATTCTCCTGCTGCAACCCTGGCTTCCATAGAAGATTCCATTGGTATGGCTTTTGACACAAACATTAATAATATTTTTATAACAGGAGATTTTAACCTCGATATTTTCAAGCAAGCAACGGGTAATAAAATACGCGACATATGTCAACATTTCAATTTGGAGCAACTCATAACGGAACCGACACACAAAACGGAGAATTCGTCTTCCGCTATTGATTTGATATTTACTTCTGACAAAAATGCTATACTTCTAAGCGGAGTTGGTGATCCCTTTCTAGATCAAAACATTAGATATCACAGCCCAATTTTTTTTGTTCTAAATTTTAGAAAATACACTACACGAGTCTTTCACCGGCATATTTGGCTCTTTGATCGTGGGGACTATCAATCCCTTTCGCACGAGGTCGAAAACACTAACTGGAATGAGCTAAAAGACAACGACGTTGATACATATGCTAGAAACATTACTAAAAAAATTTCCAACCTGACTTCCAAACACATTCCTAACAAAACAGCAAAAATTCGTCAATCTGATCCTCCATGGCTAACTAATGAAATCAAGAAAATGATCCGTAAGAGAAAACGTATATACAACAAATTCAAAAAATCAAAAAGCACGGTAGATTTTGACAATTACAAACAAATACGAAACAAAATTATAGGAGAAATTCGAAAATCTAAGCAATTACAAACAGAAAAATTGGCAGACAAATTAAATAACGAAGAAATCAAACAGAAAGACTGGTGGAAAACTCTAAAACAGTTTATTAAAACCGATCAATCTTCAACACTCCCGCCTCTTTACAAAGAAGATAATGTTTATTCAAAAGACGAAGACAAGGCTAATCTTATGAATGACTTGTTTATAGAACAAACAATGCTAAATGATGACAATGCCTCTCTGCCAACTGATGTTCCTCAAGCTCAGAATTTTCTCAGCTTAATCTCAACCACTCCGGCAGAAGTTGAATTAATATTAAAGTCGTTGCAATTAGGTAAAGCAGCTGGTCCTGACTCAATCAACAATCGCATTCTTAAGGAACTAGCTGGTCCTCTATCTGTACCACTCAGTGATCTTTTTAACTTCTCTCTAAGTAAGGGTAAAGTTCCAAATACATGGAAAGAGGCAAACGTGACCCCCATCTTCAAAAAGGGCGACCCTTCAATCATATCGAATTATAGACCAATTTCTCTCCTAAGTACTATAGGCAAAGTCCTAGAAAAAATCGTTCATAAGCACCTTTTTAACTTTATTCGTGACCATAATATACTAACATCTCTTCAGTCAGGATTTATTCCTGGAGACTCTACTGTTAATCAAATAGTTCATATTTACAATACATTTTGCAAAGCTCTCGACGAAGGTAAAGAAGTACGTGCGGTCTTTTGCGACATTAGTAAAGCCTTTGACAGAGTATGGCATAAAGGCCTTCTCTACAAACTTCACAGCATTGGTATTTCTGGTTCGCTACTGCAATGGTTTACAGATTATTTGCATAATAGACAACAGAGAGTAGTGCTACCTGGAGCTGCATCGTCTTGGTCTGTTATCAAGGCAGGAGTCCAACAAGGCTCCATCCTTGGCCCACTTCTGTTCCTGATTTATATTAATGACATAGTTGTAGACATACATTCTTCTATCAGGCTCTTTGCAGATGATACTAGTCTGTACATAGTGGTGGAGAACCCCATGCATGCGGCAGCCCAGATCAACTCTGATCTAGCTAAGATTCACTCATGGGCAACGAAATGGCTTGTTTCTTTTAATCCTGCAAAATCCGAGTCAATGATTTTTTCGCGAAAAATAAATAAACCCTATCATCCTCCTATATCAATGAACCAGCAACATATAAACGAAGTACATTCTCAAAAGCATTTAGGTCTTATTTTCTCGACCGATTGCACCTGGCATGACCACATAGACAACATCAAAGCGAAAGCATGGTTTCGGATTAATATAATGCGCAAACTTAAATTCACACTCGATAGAAAATCCCTACAAACAATATATACTTCTTTTATAAGGCCACTTCTTGAATATGCCGATGTTGTCTGGGATAATTGCACCCGATACGAGGCGAACGAATTAGAAAAAATCCAAAATGAAGCCGCACGAATCGTTACTGGGGCAACAAAACTAGTATCAATCAACTCTCTTCTCTATGATCTTGGATGGGAATCTCTGGAAGCTCGGAGACAAAAACACAAACTTGTACTCTATTACAAAATGCAGAATTTTCTCACACCTGAATACCTATCTTCATTAGTACCCCTCACGGTAGGCAGTAGCACAGCTTACGATTTGCGAAATAATGCCAATTTACAGACTGTCCGAGCCAACTCGCAGCTTTATTATACATCATTTCTCCCGTCGGCGACTCGCAACTGGAACGATTTGCCAGATGACAAGAAAAATGCACCCTCATTAGCAGCTTTTAAGCACAAACTACAGTCTAACGAAAGAAAACCACCGTCATACTTTTGTGCAGGTAAAAGATTTGGGCAAGTACATCATGCCAGACTAAGACTTAATTGCAGCTCGCTACACGATCATCTCTTTCAAAAGAATATTCTAAATAACTCTTTATGTGCTTGTGGAGCTGTTGAGGACACGCATCACTACCTCATGGCCTGTGAACAGTACACTGACGTTAGACAGGACATGTTAAACATTGTCTCAGCTATTTGCCAACCTGCTTTAAACATCCTTCTATACGGCAGTACTGATCTCTCTGTGAATGATAACATACAAATATTCTTAGCAGTGCAAGATTTTATTCTTAAGTCTAAAAGATTTTGTCCCTCAAATTTATAATCACAGATTTCAAATGCCTTACTAGTACTTATCACAGATATATAAATATGTGTAGTTTTTCTACATGGGCACACATACATATATCTACACACGTAAATATATACATGCGCGTTCTTACCCGAAAAAGTTTGAAAAACACATCTACTAACTCGAGTTAAACAGCTACAGCGTCCAACCGAACCGATCTTCAGCCTTTGTCTCACATCACTATTCGAAGAGCGCAACTGAGTTTCTACATTGTATTGTTTCTCTTGAGACAGCCCCAAATCACACGCCCAAGACTTGATTCATCAGTGCTAATGAAACAAAATAATTACCTTAAAATCCATTCCCCGTGGAGCCATATATCTATGCTTTATTTCACTACTATACTATTCATTTTGTAACCAAAATGAAATTCACCTAGGATATCTTCACAATAACTTGCAAATTCGAACAAACTTGACAATCACAACTATACTTAGTACATTGATATTGTAATCGAGGGATACAGATTTGAATAAGTCATTTGACTTTTTTCTGAATCCCTTTGTATGATACTTGTATTCTTTGTCAACATTATATGTGTAAAAAATGTATGTATTATACAAAGAAATAAAGTTTAAACCAAAAGTTAAAGATATAATATAGTTATTTAAATCAGTATCTGAGTACTGACGTCAACACCGCAGAAGAGATTTAAGTCCCAACATTGAATTCAGAAATTATTTCAGAAAGACGTCTATAAAATTTAGAAAACAAATAGCCATCGGAAGAGATGGCAAATCCTCCTACCAAAAGCCAATATGCCTTCAGAAGATTGTTCACCAATAGAAATTGCACCAGAATTAAACCAGAAATATATCACAAACAGTTTGAAGTTATGGCCATCACAAGATTATACTGTCAGGGGAGATAACTAAAAAAACCAGGTCACTCAGAATTGTGGTTCTTGCGTCTGACATGCCTGCTTAAGCTCATGTATTTCTGTACGAATTACCATTAAAATATGTCTCAAAGGGTACTGGAAATATGGTGATCACAGGCTGGTCATACTGTTATATTGGAAGGGTAAATAACTCAAATACCGCAGCACCAACAGTTGTGGTTCTTGCACATGGCTTGTATACAATTGCGCCAAGTTCCTTCAATATATCTCAAAGGGTGTTGGAGTTATGGCCATCACAAGGTTATATTGTCAGGGGAGAAAACTAAAAAAACAGAGCACAAAGAGTGTAATTCTTGAGCATGACACACCTGCTTAACCTCATGTACATCTGCATCAAGTACCACCAATATGTCTCAAATGATATTGGAGGTACGGTGATCACAAGGTCATACTGTTATATTGGAAGGGTGATAACTCAAATACCATAGAACCCAGAGTTGTGGTTCTAATGCATCAAGCACCGCCTCAATCTTGTATACAATTGTGCCAAGTACCATCAATATATCTCAAAGGGTATTGGAGTTATGACCATCACAAGGGTATATTGTCAGGGGAGATAATTAAAAAAACAGGGCACCCAGAGCTGTGGTTCTTGCACGTGAGACACCTGCTACACCTCATGTACAACTGTACCAAATACCATCAATATATCTCAAAGAGTGTTAGAGATGTGGCCATCTTAAGGAAGTGATTCTATCTTATTGGAAGGGGAGATAACTAAAAAACCATGATACACAGAGTTGTGGTTTTTTGTGTTTTTTTTTTTTTTTTTTTTTTTTTTTTTTGTGAATGACACACCGTTTCGGCCTTGTGAACAACTGTACCATCAATGTATCTTAAAATGTATTAGAGTTATGGCCATCACAAGGTAGTCACTCTATTTTATTGGAAGGGGAGATAACTCAAAAACCATGGCAACCAGAGTTGTAGTTCTTGTGCATGACATGCCGTCACAGCCTAGTGAACAACTGTGCCAAGTACCATCAATATATCTCAAAGGGTAATGGAGTTATGGCCATCACAAAGTAGTCACTCTATTTTATTAGAAGCGGAGATAACTAAAACGTATGACATCCAGAGTTCTGGTTCTTGCGCAGGACACGCCGTCTCAGCCTTGTGAACAATTGCGCCAAGATCCATCTATGAATCTCAAATGATATAGGAGTTATGGCCATCACAAGATTGCGTCTACGGACGGACGGACAGACGGACGGACGGGCGCCAGGCTGATCGCTATATCCCCCGAACCTATTCGGTCGGGGAAATTAAAAAAACTGGTAACTGGCAAAGAGTGCAGACCAAGATCAGATACCACAGAACGCAGCGTCTTAGCAGGGCCTTCACTGCATGTTAACTGCAGGTTCATCAATTTTCCAGATAAATTTTGAAGAAGCCGCAACCTGAAACCCCTAAGTTTTAAAATGGACTTGTGCTATACTGAGTTGATGATTTTATTCAGTAAGTACGCGGTGTATGTCGAATATGTAATTCTATGCATCATTTAACGCAATCTCCAAGCTTATCCGTTTGGAGTGTTCCATGTTCAAAAATTAGGGAGTCAGGTTTGTATTGTTAGCAGTAATATGCACTTTCAGCAAACAGTTTAGACCCAGATCAGAAGTCGCTCGTTGTGGCGTCTGATCTGGGTCTGCAATGTTTGCAAAATGCCCCCAAAAAGACGCTAGGTATATATGGGTTAATTGGGTGTTCATATCAATAACAAGGAATAATGTTATTTTGATTTCAGAGACCCATCACGAAAACACACCGTTATCATTTTGACCCCCTTACAACCTTTAAACTGGGGTTTACAGGGTATACATTATTTTCATTTTGCTCAAAAACATAGATTGTGGGTACTCGTTAGAACCGCTTCGCCGAGGCGGTTCTTACGTGTACCCACAATCTATATTTTGAGCAAAATAAGGAAAATATTTCAATTTTGCAATTTAACATTTTAAGTTTTGGCGGTAAAATTTTCAATATATTTAGATAGGCATGTTTTCGTAATGTAACGTTTATGAGTCTGCGCCCTACAATAGGCCACGGAGGCCATGTGAACATAAGGATATCATTACCATGCAGCCGGCCTCGGTAGCGGAGTCGGATAAAAGTCTGACTGATGATCGGTAGGACGCAGGTTCGACCCTGCCGGGGTCGGCAACATTCTTTCGTAGGGAAGGATCATAAAAGTATTCGTACAATAATTCTGTCCCCTCCGCTGAGACGGTTCTAACGAGTACCCACAACTCCATATCAGATGCGACCGATTAACATGACATAGTGGCTACTTCACAACGTTAAAACGATAGCGTCTGTTCCGCAATGACGTCAACATAAAACAAAAATGCTACTTTCATGGCGACGACGTCACATCGCTCTAACCTAATGTAAACAAAGCAAAGTACATTACGACAACACACCCGTACGACATATAGCATTTTTATCACACTTCCAAAATTACTACTTTTCTAATGAAAATCGGTGATATTTTTGTTATTTTAATTTCAAACACAGTTAGAACCGCCTCATTGAGGCGGTTCTAACGAGTACCCATAACCTATGTCTTGGAGCAGAAATAAGAAAAATAATGTATACCCCGTAAACCCCAGGTTTCCCTATATAAAGTGGGATAGGCCTCAGATTCTATGACGGTTCCAACGTAAAGGCTTATTGAGAATTAGAGAGATCTGATTCAAGGTAATGTTGGTTGGTGCCTGATGCTCTGTCTCTGGTCGGGCCCATCGAAGTCTAATTGTTGGTTTTCTTTTGCTCCAGCATTTCAGTGGTATCTTGCTGTCGAGTTCTCACCGTTGTCTCACCTCTGTGGTTGTTTGATTATCTGTGTTCACGGAGATGTTGCACTGATGAGTTAGGAGGCCGTCATGCGGACTGAACAAATGATTTGTCTAAATCGCGAATGAATTAAGGGCGAGGATTGTGGCCACGTAAAATCGATTTAAGCCCCCCCCCCCCACCCCCCAGTGGAATTCGTTTCACTGACCGTTCCAAGGCGGTTCTTCTGTCGCAGTTTATTTTTGTTATGGTTTGGAGGCCTTCATGCGGACTGTACAAATTGTTTGTCTAAATTGCGACGGAACTAAGGGCGGGGATTGTGGCCACGTAAATTCGATTTAAGCCCCCCCCCCCCCCAGTGGAATTCGTTTCACTGACCGTTCCAAGGCGGTTCTTCTGTCGCGGTTTATTTTCGTTATAGTTTGGAGGCCTTCATGCCGACTGAACAAATTGTTTGTCTAAATCGCGACGGAAGTAAGGGTGAGGATTATGGCCACGTAAAATCGATTAAAGCCCCCCAGTGGAATTCGTTTCACTGACCGTTCCAATGCGGTTCTTCTGTCGCGGTTTATTTTGTTATGGTTTGGAGGCCTTTATGCGGACTGAACAAATTGTTTGTCTAAATCGCGACGAAGTAATGGCGAGGATTGTGGCCACGTAAAATCGGTTTAAGCACCCCCCCCCCCCAGTGGAATTCGTTTCCGCTGACAGTTCCAAGGCGGTTCTTCTATCGCGGTTTATTTTTGTTATGGTTTGTCTTTGGGTGTTTGTGTCGCTTATGTTATTTTATTTAATTTTGGGATAGCCTATTGGCAATTTTGTGGGAAAGTAACTGTCCTTTAGGCTTTCCGCTGTTGGTGTTTCCATTAGGGTCTGTTGTTTCATGTTTGTGTTTCTTTCCATTTGGTGTCTCTGATGGAAGCTGTGGGTTAATTGTATCGATTCCTGACCATTGCCTCCACTTCTATTTTTTAAGAGGGTGTTCATTTCACGGACATGTTCACGTGATGCATTTTGTTATATCCAACGTTCAAAACTCATATTCAAGTAGCACGTTAATTTTATATTTTCAACATGAATACGCCTACTGGCCCAGAAAAGCTTCAAACAGCTATGCTCAGAGGAGTTTATGCAAGAGTATATTCTTTATAAGTCTGATTTAAACTACTGACCACACGCAAAATTCAAAGATCACAGACAATCGCACCATCAGCACTCTCAGTGCTTTGATTCTTATATGGGTTCTTATGTTTTATTTCATATGGTTTCATTTCTTTTGTAGGTAGGCTCCTTCTTAAGTCCATTAATGACCCGGGGTTGTTTTTATTTGTCGTTTTCTGCAACTTCATATTTCTTTACACTTGAATTCTAGCCTTACAAGCTGCAGACAATATTTTCCTCATTCGGGTGATCTGAATACCAATTTGTTTAGGTATGTTTCAAAATAATGTGTTTCGATGAAAGTGTCTGGTAATCTTTTGTTTTAAGGAAAGTATAGATCAAAGATAATCATATCATTATAAATATTATATGGCATTTTCGTTTTTAGCAACCTAATAAACTGAGAAAAATGAGACGATCCTGTTACAACATACACTTCACCTGACACGCACCAGACAACATATTACTTGTTTGGATGATTTAAATATCATTCATCCTCTCCAAAGTTCGTAAGGTGACTGGCAGACTTATATATCAAACAAAACATCTAACAGATGCGCAATTCTTGTTTAAACCACGTATGCATAGTCTTCCAAAAAACGAGACTTTATCGAGCAGTGACGATCAAGTTATGAAGTCAGAGAACGAGGCGCGTGATCAGTGTTTTAGTAAGGAAGAAGGCTTTTTTTAAAACATACAAAAATTAAATAAACCAGAAGCCACTTAAACAGGAAATAATCCTGGCCAACGTTATAAGGAGGAAAATGTATTCGTCATAAATGACACTAATATAGTATAATATTAAAGGCTGACTAGACATATATCACCATCATAAAATGTATAATGTCTGTGCATTTATCGTCCTCATCTAAAAGACAACAATAAATAATTAGGATTGTTTTCCTTTTTGACACTGTACTGCATCAATAAGTAGAGCAAGTGGGTCCTCGGTCAGAGCCACAGCGTATGTCCAAAAGACGTCTTGGTACAAAATACGTGAAAATGTCTACACTACCATCAAAGCTAAATGTACTAACAAAGTTTTCAAAACCTTGGAAAAGTTATTAAAATCATGGCAGGTTGTCTACATTTTCAGACTTGTGACTGGGTCTAGGATATAATTTATATTGGTACATTTGCAATGGTTCAAGTTGCCATAATATTGTAGACAAGGGTTTCGTAGTCTCACATTTTGGAAAACATAACAAGTCTCAATCACTCTATGACGACATTTTTTTCTAAGTAACGTCGGTTGGTGCCTGGTGCTCTGGCTCTGGTCTGGAAGGTTTTTAAATATTTCCCTATATAAGCCTATGAAAAACCAAAGAGCCCCGGGGCGGGGGCATTTTTTGCCCTAGGGCTATAATTTGAACACTATTGATAGAGGTCAACTAGATGAAGCTTCACACCAATATCAAAGACCTGGGCCTTGCGGTTTCAGAAAATAAGACTTACAAAGATTTTCCCTATATAAGCCTATGTTAAACCAAAGGCCCACTAGATGAAGCTTCATACCAAATATCAAAAACCTTGGCCATGCGGTTTCTGAGAAGATATTTAAAACTTTTATTAAAAATGTATTTTTAGCTCCTATGACCTACATGTGCAATGGACCGGAACCATTTGAACAACTTTAAAAGGGAACCTTCTAAGAATCATTCCTGTGAAGTTTGGGCAAAATCAGATCAGTGGTTTAGGAGATGTCGTTTGAAGAAAAAGTTTTCACCCGGACGCACGCACGCTCGCACGACGGACAAAAAGTGATCCCAAAAGCTCACCTCGTCACTACGTGACAGGTGAGCTTAAAATTGGGCCCAATCGGCCCAGTGGCTTCAGAGGAGATGTCGTTTGAAAGGGTTGACGCATACGACGCATACGACGACGGACAAATGCCTATCCTATAAGCTCCCCCGGAGCCTTCGACTCTGGTGAGCTAAAAACTGGAATGAGCCAAATCAAGATCAAGCATTTGAATCCCTTGGCAACCGCTCAAATGCAGATTCAAACATAAATATTAATATTTAATATATTTATTCGTGTGATGAAGTTCTAGTTAAACTAGAGTCCAAGATGGGCAAGAAATCGCTAACGTGGATTAGGCGCATCATGATATGAAACATTGGGCCATGGAGGCCATCTTGGATACCAGATCAGATTTCGGTTAGCAATTCTGAAATACAAGGGAATCAGGAATCGATACAATTTCATCACATCTTCCACCCAAGACACTAAAGGGACAGAAACACCGAAAGAAACTTTAGGCCGGAGCCGTCCTAGGTGCTGATGCCTGACCCGCCGGCGTGCAGTTAAAGAGGGACGGAAAGTTATCAATTTCGATTTTTGTTAGTTTACATCCATAAAGGCTTTGTGGCAGAAGGGATTTTAGTCTAACATTGATTTCTGGAACAAAATCAAAATGGCGTTCATAAAATTTAGAAACGGTTTTGTGGAGTTTATGATACCAATAACAGTGATTTAGAAGTCAAGAAGTTAATTATTTATTTCGAGTGCTGAAGTCAGTAGCATGACTAGACACTCTTGCGAACCGGATAAATTGGAATTTTCTGATACAGTTGGAAGCCGGACGAGGAACATCCCCATGCAAGAAAAGAAAATATTCTCCAAAACAAACTCATCAAGTTTATAGACTTCGATTTTAAAAAAAAATCTATTTATAAAGACAGAGTTTGATACCGTTGTCCTTTTAAATACAATGTTGGCGAGCGCTTTTTGTGACGCCACATGACATATCATCTGTAGGAAAAGGGAAAAGTATTTACAAACGGTGCTCTTTAAATTCTAGAGAACATGAGTGTTTATACCATTTGGATTCTGTTCCGCTAAGAATTATCATGGCTGTCCAATTATCTTTTCATTCAAAAATCGTGACAAAGAGGAGTCAATCTTTTGGAAATTAAAAATCAACAATAACGTTTTATTTTTAGAAACAAAACTCTTCATAACACCCTTTAAAGAATACACAAAGGAAAACCCTACAGAAAATACGAACAAATGATATTACACTTGTCTGTCAATTTCAATTACAAAAAGCAATACAAATCCGAATAAACTGGCAATTGGACGAGATAGAACAATTCTATTAGATACTAATTTGTATTAATGGCTTCATCTTCAAGATTTGCCCTATGGGGGTTCATGAACTTCTTCTCGGAAAGTTTTTGTACTTAGTCCAATATACAGTAGTGATTATTAGTATAACTTTTCTCCTACACTGTACAACTTTCAATAAATGCAAATGAAGATGGTCAGGAAGTGCTAGGCTAAAAATGTCACAACAGGAAAAGCAAGTCAAACTCAAGGTGAATGGGAACAGCTGGCAGATTTTTCCGCCATTTTTCAAAGGGAGACAACTTTTGGAACTTCCTGTTCGCTTTTCCATAAGTCCTGTGTCACTGAAAAAATGATCTACTCTTAAAGGAAAGAATTTGTTCCTCGGAGCTAATTCTTTCCTTTAAGAGTTGACCCCTGTTGACATGGGAGACAAAAATTCTTTTGCACGAGTTGCCTTCTCTGAAGGTGTTCCCATAACCACTCCCATTAAGACTTGGTCTGTTTGTTTGATTTGAGGTTTAACGTCCCCGTCAATACTGTAAAGGTCATTTTGGAGACGTTGCTTCCAATTTTGTGGGACTTTTACCCCACATTGAGATTAAATGACGTCCCAAGCCCAGTGGTTCAATAAAACCAAGTGTTTATAGGCACGGGCGGTCCGACTCGCACTGATATGCCTGGGCAGGCTTAGATCCTCTAAGCGGTTTACAAGTACTCATGTGCGGGTCGGTTTCAGCTCTGCGTGGAAGCATCATGCAGCCCATATATTTCTTCAACCCCCCCCCGCAATGGGCGGGGCCGATATTAAGGCAATAAGGCTTGGACATACTTGCTCAGAGTGATAAGTTTACCGGTACAAGAATGTTTTTTGATGCATGAGAGTTGGCCGGAACAGGCGCTCCCGTCCAAAATCACGTTCTTCTGTCTGCAATGTATTGCTTGTTTCCATAGGAACATTTTAGCTTTATGTTACTCCACTGTAGCTGTTAGTGGCTGTAGAATCAACACAGTTTATTTTGCTTTACTTCCCTTGGGATCACTAAACCAAGTCGTTTATTCATTTATTTCCGAAGGCATGAATTCTTTTTGGTCGTAATCATGACAACAAACTTGTGTGGTAAAATGACGTCTTTCTTGTCACAAGATCCAGCGTTTTTCAGATGGAAATGTATGATGTACTACTTATTTCTTCTAGTGCAAACACACATTTGTGTGCCCGTTACGGTTCCCCATCACGAAAACACGCCTATAAGAATACATTATAAACTTTATCGCCGAAAAAAAGAGAAAATTTTAAGAAGAAAAAATGTGATATTGTTCTTAATTCTGCTCAAAATATAGATTGTGGGCACTCGTGATGAGGCGATTCTAACGAATACCCATAATCTATATTTCAGAGCAGAAAAAAGACGAATAAGGTATCCCCCTGTAAACCCCAGTTTTACTTTATAAAAGTGGGGTTCAAGGGGGTCAAAATTATATAGGCGTGTTTTCGTAATTACAATCTATGTTTTAGCACAAATAACGGAAATAATATACACCCATGTAAATCTTAGAATTCTCTTTTTAAAGCAGGTTAATAACACGGACTAGTTGACCTGGAGTGAGTTCATAATGTGACACAGAACAGGTTGACATAAACTCAAATTTATGCTTTGTGTCGATTTGTTTTGCCTCACTTAATGGTACTGTTCAATGTATTCGTTGAGGTATGCACAATATTACGACCAGAGTTTGTTTACGTAAATGCACTGTAAATGCATGGTAAAATCGTTCGTCGATATATAAAGATTGGGTACAACATAAATGTTACAAAACAGACTGCATGCATGGTGGTTAACCCAATCACGGTTGGCAACTTTGCTTCCCATTTTGATTGCCCACCGGTTGGTCGGGCTTAAGATTATATGACGGTTCCAGCGTGAAAAAAAGTAATGGAATTTTACTTTATTTTAGTATTCTTTATGTTGGTTGGCGCCTGATGCTCCGTCTTTGGTCGGGCCCCTCAGAGTCTAACCGTTGGTTTTCTTTTGCTCCAGCAATTATGTTGTTGTATGCTGTCGAGTCCTCAATCTTGTTTCATCTCTGTAGTTTTTTTTATTTGTATGTTCTCGGAGATGTTACACTGATGAGTTAGGAAGCCTTCATGCGGACTAAACAAAATTAGTGAATACCGCGACAGAGGTAAGGGCGAGGATTATGGCCATGTAAAATCGATTTAAGCCCCCCAGTGAAATTCTTTCCACTGACCGTTCCAAGGTGGTTCTTCTGTTGCGGTTTATTTATGTTGTTTTTGTTACTTACTGCGTGTATCACTTGTGTCTTTTTATTTTGGATGGCCATTTGGCCATTTTGTGGGAAAGTAACTGTCCATATGGTCTTCCTTTGTTTAGGTTTCCATTATGGTCTGGTCGCTTCATGTTTGTGTTTCTTTGCCTTTGGTGTCTTTGATGGGCAGAGTAAGTCAATTGTATCGATTACTGATCTTTGTTTTACTTCTACTTGTCCAACTATACGTAAATATCAGTTGGACGTTCCAGTGACGCAAGATACACGCCACCTCCGTCTCACCAAACCACCTTCGTTCTTGCTGTTCAAAGACGGTGGTAGATTTGAAAGTGCTTTCGTGTTCATAGGATTTGTATTTTAATTGGTGCACATTACTTGTTTTGTATTATGTGCGTTTATTAATGTCACTAACTTATTCTTTTGTTTCCTTGGTGCGAGATGACGTGTTTTCATTATTCGCGGTTTCCACTAAACACCTTGTTGTTTTTTTTTATTTTTTTTTTTTTGCTGAAGCATTTCCCGAGTATTCTTTTGTCACAGTAGTAGTAACATTTCGCAAAAAGCAGTCCCAGTAATTCCAATGGTTCATCTTTAAGTTGAAAGACAAGTATTCTGTCAGTTTCTGTATTTCCTGTTTCGAACAATTGTGTTTGTTCAGCTCTGATGACAAATAAATCCTTTAAGGTGCTTTAACTCATGTGGGCGGTTCCAACGAGTAACCACAACCTATGTCTAGGAGCAGAAAAAAGAAAATAATGTATGCCCTCGTAAAACCTACTTTTGTCTTAATAAAATGGCGT
This sequence comes from Lucinisca nassula, assembly GCA_963580285.1. NCBI lineage: Eukaryota > Metazoa > Mollusca > Bivalvia > Lucinida > Lucinidae > Lucinisca > Lucinisca nassula. The sequence continues at coordinate 11,121,072 of OY757010.1, forward strand.
TTAGAGAGGTATTCATTACACAGACTTGATAACGTTTGTGGTGTCTACAAGGGTCTTCATTTTATGAAAATCATCACGAAAACACGCCTTTATAAAATTTTGACCCCTCGAACCACACTTTTATATAGTAAACCTGGGGTTTGTAGGTGTGAACCTTATTTTTCTTATTTCTACTCTAAAAATAGATTATTGGTACTCGGCGGTTCTAACGAGTACCCACAATCTATATTTTAGAGCAGAACTAAGAAAAATATCACAATTTTTCATCTTATTTTTTTTTTCATTTTTTTCGGCGATAAAGGCTGCAATGTATTTGAATAGGCGTGTTTTCGTAATTTGTAGGAGCGACTGGTAAACCTGAGCACTAACCGAATATACAGAAGGTCATCTTCCCCGGGCATTCAAATAATTGTGCTTAGAATCGAATCAAGGTAGACATATTTTGACATTGCGAAGGATAAATGATCGGAATAAGTGTCACCTTTTCATACTGCACGACGCAGTCTGGCTTTCTAACGACCAATTATTTAATCAAATGTCTGACAGACTTCAATAAGAATTTCGTCAATGGTCTGATTATGTACATAGTCTGTTGGTTTTCCATCAAATTCTACAGCAAAATTAGGTGGTCGATGCAACAGAAAATACTGCAAGAACTCTATACAACCATATAGTACAGTATTGTTTGAGCCAAGGATATTGCCTGCAATAGCAGTAACTTATACAAGTTACTGAAGAAGCTGGCCTTGGCCAAATAAGAGCCGTAACCTTTTTTTGTTTATTTTTATCATTAGCATATTATTATTTATTTTGTACATTGTTAATGATGTAATCTTAATGTTAATCGCTAATTAATGGTTGGTTGTATCAAGATATGCAGAAATAGATCCTTTTCCGTTATTAAAGTCCATACTTTAATTTTCATAACTGTAAGTTTTTTTTTATGAAAATCTAACACTTAAGGCTCTAAAAATCTGCATCTAAAATGGTGTCTGCTGCACCTTCTTGCAAACTTTTCAATCGCTTTTGCAAAAACAGCAAACATGTTAGACCCTCACACATTTTGCAAACATTGATGTTTAAGATAACCAGTAACCAACAAAGTAGATTACAATTGTTGATAACAGACTATATCATTATTTGTCAAATTTTATGAATTTTCCATAAAGTGTATTTTCATTGACAATTTAACCATCCTAGTTATACAGAATTTTTGGCAGTTATTAGTAAGCGAGTTATCTGAAGAAATAAACATTTTTTGCTGTCAGTGTTTGAAAATTTAAGCATATTGTACAATGGCAATAAAACTTTGACGGTCAATAAATGTTTTTCCTAGTACAGCATTTCTGAGGCTATAAATCCTCCCTAATTATCGTTTGTATTTAGCGGTCGTTTGAAAAAGATTTTAATTTGCTTGTCCAATTATTATTTATTAAGGTCTTCTGTCTCTCCTGGGCTGATGTTCCGCGTTAGGTGAGTGACCATTTAATAGGTCTATAAATGAATGACAGGTCTATAGAAATTTTGTTGTTTGTTGGTTGAATTGATTATTTTATTTAATGTTTTCAAACTTAAAACCATCAAACTGCCGGGCTCCGCCAATCGGGGCTTGAAGAAATATATGGGCTGCGTGATGCTTCCATGCAGATCTGACATCGACCCGCACACGAGTACTGGTAAACCGCTTAGAGGATCTAAGCCTGCCCAGGCAAAGCGGTGCGAGGTCAGACCGTCCATGCTTATAAACTCTATTGGTTTCATTGGGCGGCAGGGTTTGAGATGTCATTTAATCTCAATGTCGGGTAAAATACCTCAAAATTGGAAGCAACGTCTCCAAAATGACGTTGACGGGGACGTTGAACCTCAAACCAAACAAACAAAAACCATCAAAATGCAAATTAAGAAAGAATCCCCATTGCCTATTAGTTCTCTGTAGCGGCTATGGCGGTCCCTCCTGTCATTTGGGAGAAAAGGTAGATTTCATTGGTTGAAACCAATGTTCAGCCTTCCTGGAAAGTGGCGGTCTCATTTTCTGGAGTATTTCAACTCTTTTAGAACCAAATGGAATCTTCCCACTTATATATAGCAGGAGTCCATTCCAAAATTTAGGGGTGTCAGGTTGAGTTTTCTTCTATTTGGGAATTTGGTGAACATTTTGCAAACAGTGTAGGCCCTGATCAGACGCCGCGTTCTGTGGCTCCTGCTCTGGGCCTGCACTGTTTACCGACTACCCATTTTGGGGTTTCCGGTACCGAATGGTTTAAAAGATATTCATCGCCTTTATTCATTGGCCAAATTATATAAGTTTTGGCATTAAGTTTCCAAGAACACTGGTCTTGAAAAATATATCTCAGACTATTATTGTCTTATGTGGTTTCTGTTTAAATGAAGCTTTTGTTCAGTGTGTCCAATTAATTTTGATACAGTAAATTAAATTAGTAATAGCTTTCTTACCAGAAGTTTTAAAGGAAACCCATGATGAGTGAGTGAGTGTTTGAGTTTCAAGTCTCACCAACAGCTAAGGTCATACGGAGACGGGACCTCGGTTTAAAGACTCATCCAAAAGTCTGGAGAAGCCCGGGATCGATCTTGCGATCCCCGGTTTACAAGGCGAGTAGCATAACATCTACACCACGGAGGCTTATAAGGAAACCCATGATACGTACGTTTTAAAGGGTCTATCTTATCGATGGTTTCCTGATAATATTGGCCCATTCAAACTGTTTGATAAAAAGATGCATCCATAACAGTAAATCATGGCTAAAATGTGTTTCTTCTTAGTTATCACAAAATACCATTGAACGTGGATTTCACATGGGTATTCATTGGACTTGAAACCGTGAGGTTAAATCTTGGCAGGAACACTACATTGCATTCAGAGCGGTGTAAAGCTTCAAAAATAGCAATTTTCCGATACAACTTGCAATACTTGACATGCCAAGAGTGTGAGTTCCCATTTACCATGCAAAATAGAAGTGAAGGCAATGATCAGGAATCGATACAATTAACCCACAGCTCCCATCAGAGACACCAAAGGGAAATATATACAAACATGAAACAACAGACCCTAATGGAAACATCAAACATCTATTTCGTTTGACCTAAATATATTGAGGTACTATGAAATGAAAAGCTTTAGGGGGCATGTTTGTTAAACACTTGAAATTGCAAAAGCGTTAGTCTAAAATAGAAGTGAAGACAACGATCTGGAATCGATACAATTTAGCCACAGCTCTGATCAGAGACACCAAGGGAAAGAAACACAAACATGAAACAACGGTAATATCACTAGCGGAAAGCCAAAAGGATAGTTACTTCCACAAAATGTGGCAAACTGGCCATCCAAAGCAAAATAATATAAGCGACACACACTCCCAAAGACAATCTATAATACAAAATAAACCACGACAGAAGACAGCTGCAATCCTCGCCCTTACTTCCGTCGCGATTTAGACAACAGTCCGCATGAATGCCTCCAAACTCATCAGTGCAACATCTTCGAGAATGCCAAAAAAGGAAACAACCACAGAGTTGAAACAATGGCGAGGACTCGACAGCAAGAAAGCGCTGAAATGCTGGAGCAAAAGAAAATCAATGACTCCGATTGGCATGACCATAGACAGAGCAAAGGCACCAACAAACTTACATTAAATAAAATTCTCTCTAATCCTCAGTAAGCCTTTACGCTGGAAAGACCACTTTGGAACGGTCTCAAATGTGGTCGTAATATATAGGAATTTTACTGGACTTCCATTTAGATTTAGATAGAATAACGCAAGTTGCCGAACGATTTACAAATTTATTGGAACAATAATTTATAAATTAGACTTTTCCTTGAAATAGAATAATGCAGATATACCGATAGTGTCAAAAGCAGAACGTTTATTCACGATAGTATTTATTACAGCATTAAGTAAGAACATTTGCCATCCGGTAATTAGATAATAATGTCTGTTTTCCGTCTGATCGTCCTGACGACGACTTTAGGATTGAAGATAATGCAAGATTAGACTACTGTAACACATGAATAACCGATTGGAATTCTAAATATAACTATATGTTTCAGTATCGTTGGATGGCTAAATGCATTACATCATGAGAACACGCCTACATTATTTTGACCCCCTTGAACCCCACTTTTATATAGTGAAACTGGGGTTTACAGGAGTATACCTTATTTTTCTTATTTCTACTCATAATACAGATTGTGGGTACTCGATAGAACCGCATCGGTCAGGCGGTTCTAACGAGTATCCACAATCTAGATTATGAGCAGAAATAAGAAAAAAATCACAATTTTTCATCTTAAAATTTTCATTTTTACGGCGATAAAGGTTACAATGTATTTGCATAGGCGTGTTTTCGTAATGGTATACTACTACAGTGAACTTGAATGACTTGAATACCGATGGATTGTTCACTATGGTTGATTCGAAAAAAGCTCTCGAGTTTCCCACAATTAGAGGTAACACATATTGGGGGATAATGTGAGGGATTTTTCTGATTTAAAGAAGAAGTAAAACAAAGATCAGGAATCGATACAATTAACTTACTCCACCCATCAACGACACCAAAGGGAAAGAAACACAAACATGAAGCGACCAGACCACAACGGGAACCTAACCAAAGGAAGGCCATAATGACAGTCACTTTCCCATAAAATGGCCAAATGACTATCCAAAATAAAAAGACACAAGTGATACACACAGTAAGTAACAAACAACAACAACATAAATATACCGCCACAGAAGAACCGCCGTGGAACGGTCAGTGGAAAGAACTCCACTGGGGGCCCAAATCGACCCACACGGCCACAATCCTCGCCCTTACCTCTGTCCATAAAAAGATGTGTGTGATTATTTAAAGCGCCTTGGGTGGAGATTCTATTAAGTACGCAGAAGCCTCCGTGGTGCAGTGGTTACGCTACTCGCCTTGTAAACCAGGGATCGCAGGATCGATCCCGGGCTTCTCCAGACTTTCGGATGAGTCTTTAAACCGAGGTCCCGTCTCCGTATGACCTTAGCTGTTGGTGGGACGTAAAACTAAAACTCACTCACTCACTCTATTAAGTACGCAACACAATTCCTTTATTTAACATGCAAATATCCCGAAACTGTCCACATCACATTTTTAACTGATGTTATGCTTAACACCCAATGGATCGAAAAATCAACTGCATGGAATATATTTTCTTGGTTCCCATCACGATAACAAGTCCGTGTAATGAATACCCTCTAAACCTCACTTATAGAGAGAAAAGCGGGGTTTACAGGGACATACATTTTCTTCATTTCTGCTCCAAGACACATGCTGTGGGTATTCGTAAGAGGCCCCTCAATGAGGCGGTTCTAACGAGCACCCTCGACCTATGTTTGGATTAAAATAAGAAAAAATATCACAAATTTTCATTAGAAAAATGTCCCTTTATGAGATATGAAAAATGCACTATGTCACACGGATCTTTATCGTAATGAAATGTGTTCGAGCCATTGAAGTTCGACAGTACCATGTTTTATAGCTACTAAAACAATATGTAAAAAAATGTTTGCTGGCATTGCAACGGTTATGGCCAGGTAAACTCCAGTTTAAGAGCCCCAGTAGAAAGGTCCAAAGCGGTGCTTCTGTTGTGGTTTATTGTCACTTTATGTCGTTACATGTGTGTACTGGTAATATTTCAAGTTTGGAAACCGGTTTGGTAAAACGGCCACTGTTTGGGAAAGAAACTGTCCTTTGCCTTTCTACTTGTTATGCTAAAAGTATTATGATATTACTTTATATATATGCGCCACTTTTCTCCGATGGTGTCTTAACCCATTGTTTGCCAGTGGACTCTTCCATTGCTGTATGTTGGACAAGTCCATTTGTCATTTAGGAGGTGTCAGGCCTATTTTTTCGTTTTGATTCTATTTGTGACGGAAAATTCTGTTAGTAAATAGTGCAGGCCCTGATCAGACGCCGCGTTTTGCGGCGTCTGATCTGGGTCTGCACTGTTTGCTAAGGTACCGCTTAAGGGGTTTCCCGCATACAATGGATTAAGCGGGAGGTTTATGTAACTGTATTGATTCATGATTATTGCCTCCACTTCTACTTATACATAAGGGGTTCACCACTTTGTAAAATAAGTTTAGCAACACATTTCAAAGTGACGTCTTTACATGTGCTTGATGTGACCATTTATCTGTGTGTGTTTGAATTCGGGTTTAACGTCGCTTTCAACAATTTTTCCGTGTTGTTGTTTCATTGTCCTTTTCATTATGAAAACACGCCCATACAAATACATTGTCACCTTTATCGCCGAAAAAAATGAAAATTTTATGATGAAAAATTGTGATATTTTTCTTATTTCTGCTCAAAATTTAGATTGTGGGTACTCGTTAGAACCGCCTCGATGAGGCGGTTCTAAGGAGTACCCACAATCTATATTTTAGAGCAGAAATGAGAAAAATAAGGTTCACACCAGCAAACCCCAGTTTTACTATATAAAAGTGGGGTTCGAGGGGGTCAAAATTATATAGGCGTGTTTTCGTGATGGTTGTATTTCAACGAAACGGTTCTGCGTTATGTACTCTTGTGATTGTAGTTCTAACGCGGTTATTTTCTTTTAAAGTTTTGCACCAGAAACTAACAAATGCCTTCTTGGGTTAGCGGAAAAAATAGAATGACTGTAGAATATATTATTTGAATACAATGAATAATAACGAAAACGCTGAAAATCCTATTCAGGATAAAAACGATTTTAATTTGCTAGCAAATTTTGTAGACTTCTAAATCTGACAGATCTGTCTAAACTTCTCATTTTCCAATTCAGCAATTTGAATGTTAAGCTGCTTAATATCCCTTGAGAACAGCGTGATAACTTAAACATTCAGTAATAGTAGTTTATATTTAAGGCATGTTTTAAGTAAGTCAGAATAAAGAAAAAAAATATTCCCTAGACGAGTATCTGGACGAAGTTAGGTCTGAATCTGCATTATAATGACTGTATAAGAACTATTTAAACTTCGTGTTTAACGTAAATTATAATTGTGGTGAGACCTAACCATGAATAAGGTTACCGCGTTTCAAATGAAGTTCCGTAGAATAGAATAAATAAATGTTTCAAATTTTGCAAAATGAAAGACAAAATGTCAAAACTCTATTAAATGTGAAATTAAGTATTATATAACAGTTTAGCTTTCCAGTTATATAATTGTATCAAACTCTTCAAACTATTTGTCTAACTGTTTTGCTCAGTAAAAGGTGACACGCTGTTTTCAAATTTGTAACCCATCAGGGATAAGGACCTTAATGGGCGTCAGAAAGTGCTAAAATTTGAACAAAATAGATGATTTGCGTTTAGATATCCTTTTGTGTGAGTTGTCGGACACTTGACTGAATTCATGAGGTGAAAAGAAATCGAAGCATCCATTTTGCATTAGGATATTCAAACAAAAATTTGAAACAGTTTAATAGCAGAGATAAACCTGTTCAAGATAAAAATAAGAATGATATTGTATCTAGTTTTCAAAGTTAGTCTGGTTTTGACAATCGGTTTAGAACATGATAAGATAATCTAACTTCAATATGGCTAGTCTGAATAATTTATGAAAATTAAATGAAAACTATTTACAATTTAATCTAAACATCTTTGTACCGCTGGAGCCATCTATAAGCTGAAAGCTGATTTGGAAAACGTAGAATGGCCTCGTTCATTCAGCACTATGCACAAGTGTACAAAATAAAAGCTAAGTGTTACAAGCCTTTTTATGCAGATTAGATGGTTTACTACATATCACAATATAAATTCAGTTCAGTGCTTTGCATTCCCTACAAAATCATATAATCAAGCTACAACGCGACGTATAGGTTTGATTGATGCCTGCTAATAGCTTATGAATTAAAAGAGATTGGAAAGTTATAAATTTCATTGTCAGAAGATGACAACTCATGCAAAGTCAAACATTGGTACAATGAATTCTCTCCAGCATTTCTGAATGAAAGCAAGAAGATGACATTTTTTTTTCGCATGAACTGCCTACCTTGCGAGAAAATATATTTTCCTGTCACCCCAAGTATTGGAAAATGCTTTAAATATTGCTTCTGTTAGACAACCTTCGTTATTACATAATATGTTTCTGACATGAGTCAACAGGCGAAGCTACGTTTTATGACAATACCTAATGCTTATTTACGGCACTTATACGTGACACCGCTGTTCCACGACGCTGTAAATCACATTCAAGATCTATAATATCATAGCACGCAGCAAGTCCATAAGTTCATATAACTGTTACTTATTAATTGTATTTCTACAAAGCGGGACCCACCATGCAATTATCAGTTCCAAGCAAGCTTTTGGCTGGCCACTGGACAATTGTGTTTGCTCATTGGTCCACGCTTTATGCGACCATATCATCTAGCTCTCATCACCACTATAGTTAAGGAGGGGTTAGCTCAAAAAGAAAAGTTCACTGACGGACAGCTGAACCCTGTGTTGGGGGTGACCTTGCTGGTCAACTTGGTACTACCGATGCATATACATATACAAAACACGTTGAGGAAGGTATGTTTTTAAAGCTGGGAAGCGCAGAGCTCTGTCATCATTTCTGACAGGAAAAAACTGGAGACCCCAGAATTTTAGCGGGAAAAGGGCGTTTTCACGTGTCTGCATAAAACGCTGTGATTTTATGCAGGGTGTAAAATGAAATCTGGTGATCATTGTATCGGGCTGGGTACCGGCAACGGGCTTTACCCGAAACGACATCGTAAGTAGTTTTACCTTCCCAACTTTAACACAGTTTTGAATGTTTTTAAGCTTTTATCCCCTGGAAAAGTAAATCTGTATTCAAAGCCAGGAACGAGCACTTCTAAATGATGGAAAAAATTCTTGCGATAAAATGGGCTGGAAAGCCTCCTGCCAAGTCTCAGAGGCTGCACTTTTCAACTACAGACAAGGCGATCTCTTTTGTATTGGCACCCAGCTGGACAATATGGCCGAGTGGGGCCCTTATTATTAAAATGCGATGTAACTCCGTAAATACCGTTGACAGGGTTATGGTTATTGCATTTTGCGATTCCTCTGATGGTCCCCTATCAGTGTATCAAGTTTCATTGAATTACCTTTAAAACTTGTAGATATATGCTCCTGACTATCTTAGTCTTATAGTTTAAGATTTCTCAAAAGTCGAACGACTTTCTCCTGAATCCCATTTGTATATCATTGTACCTTTGTAGCTTTTATGGGTTGAATGTATATGTATAAGTTAATAAAGTTTAAACCAAGCTTAATATTGCAAAAATAAAAAAGGAAATAACTCTGTAAATACTTGTGGCAAAGTTACGGTTCTTGCACTCTGTACTTTCTCTGATGGCCAACTAACTATCAATGTATCAAGTTGCATTTGATTCCCTTCTATACTTTCAGAGATATGCACCGGATAAGCTTTTCACTGAAATAATTAAGAAGGGAAGTAACTCTAAGGCGGTTCTTCTGTGGCGATTTATTTATGTTGTTGTTTGTTACTTACTGTGTGTATCACTTGTGTCTTTTTATTTTGGATGGCCATATGGCCATTTTGTGGGAAAGTAACTGTCCTTATGACCTTCCTTTGTTTATGTTTCCATTATGGTCTGGTCGCTTAATGTTTGTGTTTCTTTCCCTTTGGTGTCTTTGATGGGTGGAGAAAGTTAATTGTATCGATTCCTGATCTTTGTTTTACTTCTACTTTCTATAAATACTGGTGGCATGGTTATGGTTTTTGCAATATTTTATAGGTATGCTCTGGACCACAGGTGTGACGGACTGACGGACGGACAGATGGACGGACAGATGAACAAAGCGGCGCTTTTACGCTCTCCCTTCGGGGAGCATAAAGTATATTAGCAATGCATACATGTGAAGACGAACATAACAATAATAAACAATAACAGAAGAACCGCCTTGGAACGGTCATTTAAAGTTGATTTTTTTTTACTAAAAGGGGGGCTTAAATCGCTATTGGTTCTGTTGTGGATTAGACAAATACTTTGTTCAGTTCAGTCCGCATTGAGTATTTCTAACTCATCAGTGCAACATCTCCGAGAACATAAAATCAAACGAATGCAGAGATGAATCAACGATGAGGACTCAACATTTATGAAATAACTGAAATGCTGGAGCAAAATAAAACCAACAGTTGGACACCAGTGGTACTCCAAACACCGAAGTCCATTTCAGGGATTAATTATTGACTGAATCTGATTTCATTATCAGAAAAACATCACAACAGACTGATTAAACAATTTAAGCCAAAACCTAGCAAAAGGGAACATATAGTACGTGTGAACGAAGACTGGAGAAATTCAACCAAGCTGGTGGACCAGACAAGCGGCGGTCATACCGAACTGACCTACACTTCTGCCAACCTTTCATCAGCTATGCACAGATTTGAAAGATGTCACAATTACTGCAAGGTCAAATGTCTCGAGGTTCGGCTTTAATGGTTTCTAAAAGTAGAAAACAGACTGTCGGAGATCCGGATGAATGATCGAGAAGGGCTGTCACCTTAGCGCGCCACAGGACGCACCAATTACTGCAGCTGACTTCCTTGCTTAAAGACTTAACATTCATCGAACGAGAATTCAATAACAATACCACCGAAAATATAAACGGACATTTACGTCAACTTCTAATCGTATAAATCGAATTTCTCTGAGTACAAAACGCGTTTCACATCAAAACCAAATGTGACTTCCGACACACGCACACAGCCAAAGTTATAAGATACATGTAACATGGAATTTTTATTTAAAGTCGGTCATTTTACAATAAAAACATATATATATATTACCTGTCTCCTCTTCTCTGTCTGTGTGAGCTTTGGTCTATACTTACAGCGCATATCAATAAACAGGACAACGCAACGTGACGAGTATTTGTTGTGTTTACAAGCTCGAATACATATTTCGCGAGGCGAATGCTGTTTGTGTGGCTTTAGGTTTTAACGTCCCCGTCAACACTATGTAGTATGTCATTTTGGAGACCTGGCTTCCAGGTTTGTGGGACTTTTACCTGACAATGAGATGGAGCCTTGCCGCCCAAAGAAACCAATAGGGTTTATATGCATGGACGATTCGACTCGCACCACTTTGCCTGTGCCTTCTAAGCGGTTTACCAGTGCTCATGCGTGCGCTCGGTTTCAGCTCTGCGTGGAAGCAACATGCAGCCGAATCTATATCTCCGAGCCCCGATGGGCAGGGTCATGAGGCGAAAGCTGTATAAACGAAAGCATAGAATGTTTATACATTTTTTGGACCATAACATAACATGAGCATTATAACAAGAACACCTGTCTTCGGCATCACGTGAACAAGTCCGTTTAATGAACAACCCCTAAACCTTACTTTATATATAGAAAACTGGGGTTCAAGGGGTACACATTATTTTTCTTATTTCTGCTCCGACATATGTTGTGGGTACTCATTAGAGTACCACAACTAACGAGTACCCACAACCATTGTTTTCAGTATACATAAGAAAAATATAAATGATTTTCATCAGTAAAGTAGCCATTTTGGAGATGTGAAAAAATGCACTATGTCGCACGGGTGTGTTATCGTAATGGACTTATTTCAGAATCAGAATCAGAATCGTTACTGGTGACACGTCAAATGACATTCGTACACCAGGACCTGTGATATGGGAAGTTTATCCCTAGCTCTAACCAAAGAGGTAAATTTAGCAACAGAATCACCAGCACCTTCAGGTGTCGAAATAATCGAATCGGGAAGGGATTCCAATTTCTAATGGTTCTGGGGAAGAACCACTCTTTATGAAAGTCAGTTCTTGTAGTATGGATCTAAAACGCCAAAGAAAGGGGATTTCTACAATGTCTAGCTGGGGGAACAAGATCATCTGTTGGAATGCTGGCAGCACCCTTTAGACCTTTGTATAAAAGGATGAGCCTCCTGTCTTTTCTCATTTTCTTGAGAGACTCCCATTTTAATTTTCCAAGTGTTCCAGCCATGCTCCCAGTTTCAAAGCAGTAACTGTCTGTTACAAATCTAGCAGCTATATTCTGACCTTTCTCAATTTCTTCGTTAAGGATCACTCCATTCGGGTCCAAGATACAACTACAATATTCCAAGATTGGGCGAACAAGACCTTTATATGCTGCCGTTTTTTACATCCGGAGGGGACTGATGAAGATTTCGCCTCAGGAAACCAAGCGTTCTATTTGCCTTAGTACACCTGTTGCTAATATGAGTATTCCATTTCAAGTTGTGTGTGATTGTAAATCCAAGGTATTTACTGGAGTCGTCCCATTCTAGAAGACCGTTCCCTCTCAGGTGTAAGAAGCCTCACCTTTATCAGATCTCTTCTTAGTTATCTGCATAATATTGCATTCAACTGGCTGAAATTCGGGCCCAACATCCTAATCTATGTCAGTCTGAAGTTTCAGTGAGTCATATGTATCTCTAATTCCCCGGTAACAAACACAGTCGTCTGCGAACAGTCTTATTTCTGAGTCAATGTCAGTGGAAATATCATTGTTGTACAGAAAGAACAATAGTGAACCAAGAACAGCCCTTCTTGCGGGACTCCAGATAAAATTGGAGCCCCTCCGAAGATTCACCATTAACAACAATGCGCTGTATTCTGAAGCAAAAAAGGGAATCTACCCATTTGAGGCCCCCCTCCTCCACCCAATTCCGTAACAAAATAACTAAGATTTAAGTAGTTCATGGGGAGGGGTGTCAAAAATGCTCTATAAAGGGGTTATTCAAAAGCCTTCTAAAATTCAGAATAAATGTGTCCACCTATTCCCGTTTGTCCAGTCATTAATAACTGTGCTCAGCTGAGTTTCACAACTATGCCTTTTCCTAAATGCATGTTTACTGTTGGACAAAAGTTTATGTTCATCTAAGAGGGCCATGATGTTTGAGCAGACTATATGTTTAAGCAATTTACACAGAACACCAGTCAGAGACACATGGCGATAATTACGGGCAAGAGCCAGACATATGTTCTCTAAGAGCCATATTTTGGGGATATCACTCGTATCAAGAGACTGTTGAAACAAGTGTGCAAAATATAAGTGGAGACAGTGATCAGGAATCGATATAATTAACCCACAGCTCCCATCAGAGACACCAAAGGGAAAGAAACACAAACGTGAAACAACAGACCCTAATTGAAACATCAATAGCGGATAGCCAAAAGGACAGATACTTTCCCACAAAATGGCCAATTGCCTATCCAAAATAAAATAATATAAGCGACACATAACACCCAAAGACAAACCATAATAAAAATAAACGCGACAGAAGAACCGCCTTGGATCGGTCAGTGAAACGAATTCCACTACAGAAACTGGACCTTACTCATTTGCTAGTTCCTTCAGGACTCTAGGATGAAGCACATCAGGCCCTAAGGCCTTACTGGGGGTTAAGCATTGAAGTAAATTGATCACTCCTGCAACTGACACAATATTATTAATGAATGGGGCGGATCTTCCAGTCAATGGAACCGCCATGAACTCAGTTTTATTAAACGCATAATTTAATTGACCAACTAGTTCCTCTGCCCTTTCAGAGTCTGATTCAGCAACCCCGTTCCCTTCTCTTTTATTAAGAGGCGAGATACCGTGCCTGTCTTTCTTCTGGCTATTGATATATCTGTGTCTCTGGGATATGCCTTCACATCACCTACCAAGTTGTGTCTCTGGGATATGCCTTCACATCACCTACCAAGTTGTGTCTCTGGGATATGCCTTCGCATCACCTACCAAGCTATTCACGTACAAATCGTGCTGATTTTTTTATATATCAGTCTTGATTTCACGTCTCAAGTTTTCAAATTTTGTCCGGAGTTTACCACGTCCCGTCCTTTTTGCCTTTGCATGAATCTTACTCCTTCTCCGAATTTTTCCTCTTATCTCTGGTGTGATCTAGGGAACAGAAGATACAGACCTACTAGTTTTTGAGGGGATATGATTTTCGGCCGAAGTATGAATGAAAGAAGTTAGCAAATCAAAATTCTCCTGTACAGACCGAGCATCTAAATGACCATTAAAGTATTTCGCATTTGCAAATCCGAATGCATCCTTCCTCATAGTTTCATAGTCACCTTTCTGATATGAGTACACCTTCCTCCGAGGTTTCTTTATTGGTGGGATGTGAATTTTTAAATATCCGGAGACAATATCGTGATCACTTAGTTTATCTGGGCAATGAATATTTGAGACACATGCTGGAAGAGACCTTCAATCTTGCCGCGAACCATAAGCGTAATGGGAGTTTTTTGCTGCCCTTATCTCTACATCTAATTTCTCAGCATCACAGATAATAGTATCAGGCTATTTCTCTCGACAAAACTAATGTTTCAATAAGGGAGCCTCGGCTCTATCGATATTTGTCTATTACGTAAACCAAATATAAAATGATGCATTCAAGAAATCTTTCATACAATTTATACCAACCAAGCCGTAAGAAAGTGTCTGTTATAAACGTACAAGCTGTGCGCTCAGAAAAACTATACGGTAGTCGCTCTATCTATGCAGACTCTCCTGACATTAAAAGCGTGGAATCATTGGCCCTTTCTACAGTGGCCGTCGAAGTCCGTGTGAATATGAAGCCATTCCCGAGTACAGGACGTCATGTTCCTTTTTTATTGTTACGCGTCTTAACTACTATCATTTGTATAATAGATAATTAATTTCATTTCTTCGAGAATAAGAAATCACGTCTGGCAAATTATCGGGAATATAGGTGTTCTTTAACAGATTCCCTTGTCGTTCAACGAATCAAAGTACTGAAAGTACTAAGGGAAAGTTGCTTATTTGGTCATAATGACGAAAGAGACTCAGTTTTCATTCACGCAGTTCTCCAGATATTTTTGTAGTCAATGTCCCAGAGGGTTAGAATGGTAAGATTGAAAACGGAGCATACTGTGATACTAAGTCAGACAACAAACCAGAGGACCACGTGTCCTGAGCCGTTCACCTGAGTGCTGAGTGTAAATGGAGTCATTCGGTTCTGAGAAGAGTTTTGAACGTTCATACCATGACACCTATCTTAGTCCTTTGAACAAAATTCCATTCCCGTAAATGCTTCATAACAAATTCTCTTAAATTTGCCCAGCTGTTTTTAAATGATACTTGAATGACCAAGGCCAATGAGTTACCTTGCCTACAGCTTCTTCAACTCGTTTAGCTTATAAGTTCACAGACAATAACAGTTTTTGAAAAATTAACGATTTCCATTTTTCATATACAGAAGCACAAGTGACCAAATTTGACCTTGGCAAAAATACAAAAAAAAAATAAAAATAAAAGCTGCAAACACTACATGATGCCCCGCTGCTACAATACATCAAGCAAGTGCCATATCACAGTCAAAAAGGAATTCAAAAGTATAATAATTCCCTTATTAAAGTTGACAGGAATACATGACTGGGATGACTATTTTCAATGTTTAAAGAGCCATGGCTCCAAAAGAAAGTAAACCAGAATTACAATTATCATTTTCAGTTTTTGGGGGCCTGTGCCCTTTAAAATAAAGTCAAGGTCTTCAAAATCTAATCAAATCTATGGTAAATAGCAATGATATATTGTACCACGTTTGACCATATTTCATTGATGTGTTCATGAGATTGGGTGCAGACAAGCCATCTTTGGTCCAAACTTGACAGTTTGGGGTGGGGGGCCTGTTTCCTTGAAAATAAGGTCAAGGTTATCAAAACCTAATGGCTGTTTTCCACCATCCTAGTGACGTAACCAGGCGAGTTTGCTCAGAATCAGTCATTAGAATCAGTCATTAAGTCATAAGATAGATAGATAGATAGATAGATAGATAGATAGATAGATAGATAGATAGATAGATAGATAGATAGATAGATAGATGGATAGGTTCAAGCGATATGGTGCTTCAAAAAGACTACATGATAGAAATGGCTATGTACACTGTTCAAGAGACGAGTACCTCAAAAGTAGGAAAATCAGAGCTATGGTTCATACATACTGCACATCGTCTTTTGGTTACTCTACATATCTGTGAAGTTTCGTGGAAATATCGCAAATGGCATCGAAATTATGGAGCGGACACGAAACTAAGATAGAAATGGCTATGTTCAATGTTCAAAGGGCAACAACTCCAAAAGTAGGCAAATCAGAGTTATGGTTCATATGTTCTGCGCATTGTCTCATAGTGTTTTAAATATATGCAAAGTTTCGTGATATATTTCAGATGGTATCAGAGTTATGGAGCTGTCACGAAACTACGAGCCGCTGACGGACGGACGGAAGATCAAAACATAACACCGCCCCCCCCCCCCCGGACATTTTTATAATTGCCGGGCAACAAAAATAGTAAAAAAATAAACAATTGTTAAGAAAATTAAACATCAGGTTCTCAAATCTACTCGACGAAGGTCCAATTGAGCCCCATGAGTGGCTTTATTGCATACCAGAGTTGTTATGTTTGTGCCGTGTGGTGGCTGTAATATGCCTCCCCGTACATGCATTTAATGCTCTTAATTTTTCCAATCCTCAGGGATTGCTTTTACAATTGCTTCCCATCGTTCCTTAATTTGACATCCTTTTGATACCTGTTGAAGGTATTGATTGGACCGATGTTCGTACCTCGTTGTATAACAATTGCTTGTTTGATATCTATGGGCTTTTTATAGGCATAGTTGTTTTGTGGGCCATGTTTTTTGTCGGATCAAAATTTCTTCAAGGAATCTGAAAGATGTCCACCCAAGGAACATTCATGCAAAATAAAAATAAAATCCAACATGTGGTTTTGGAGAAGAATTTTAAAGATTTTTTTTTGTAGTTTTGTTGCCATGGCGACCAGAGTTCTGGGTGTAACACAGTTCTTTGAAGGAATTTAGAAGAGGACTAAGTAAGGAATATTCCTGTGAAGTCTGGTTACAATTGGCCCAGTAGTTTAGGAGAAGATGTTTAAAGAAAAAAGTTAACGCACGGACGACTGGACGCACGGACGCATGACGGACACAGGGTCATGACAACAGCCCGGCTGGCCTTCGGCCAGTGGAGCTAAAACACAACCTGACACCCTTAAATTTTGAAATGGACTCCTGCTATATATAAGAATGAAGATTCTATTTGGTACAAAAAGGGTTAAAACTCGTAATTGAAATTCTGCAACGACATGCAGAAAATCTTAAATAGCCTAGTCATTGAAGCATTCATTAACCCTCTTCCTGCTGTACAATTAACTTTGCCACGCCCATTTCTGACTCTCAGTCACTCAATTTATTCCACATACAGTCGAACTTCAATTGCTCGAACACCTTTGGGACCTCGAAAATCTGTTCGAGACAGGGGTAGTTCGAGCCACTGAGGTGACTGCCAGGAGGCATAACGAGATACTTTCTCGTAGACATCTTTTCGGTGTTCTATAATGAAAATGCATGCTGTGTGTACTCATTAGAATCGCCTCATCGAGGCGATTCTAATGGGTACACACAGCATACATTTGCAAGATAAAAGACTAAAATTTCCTTAATCATCCCATACTATTTCTTATGTAGAGGATTTCGCTAGGGACTCAAGAATGGATTCGACACATCCATGGTCAACGAGCCATCGGTGTTCGAGCCATCGAAGTTCTACTGTAACTAGCTTTTGCAGTTTTGTACAACCCACAACAAAACAACCCACAAACAGATTTTCTAAAGAATACATAAATGACCAATCACTAGATGTTTCTTTAACCCATTTGGTACCGGAAACCGCCACAGAACGCGGCGTCTGATCAGGGCCTACACAGTTTGCAAAACGTTCAGCCATTTTCCAAATAGATTTTGAAGAAAACGCAACCTGGCACCCCTATATTTTGAAGTGGACTCCTGCTACACATAAGGAGGAAGATTCCATTTGATACAAAAAGGGTTAAAACCGATAAAAAGGCTTGATAATGGAGCACAACCAAAATGGGCCTCTTTACAAAAATATATTTGATAATTTTACCACCAAAAAAGAGAACATTTTCTAATAAAAAATCTGCTATTTTTCATATAACTGTTCCAAACATAGCGAGGCGGTTCTAACGAGTACTCCCAATCTATGTTTTAGAGCAGAAATGAGAAAAATAATGAATACCCCGTTTAACCAAAGTTAAACTATATTCATGAAATCGGAGTTAAAGGTGGTCAGAATAACATAGGCGTGTTTTCGTGATGTTATCGCCCAACATTGTATGGCCGCGCAATGATTTGTTCAATTCGCAAACTGCATGACAAACACTGTAAACCCTGATCGGATGGCTTCTGATCTGGACCAACACTGTTTGCAAAGACGGGGGTCGTCGTGCTCGGCAGGATAAGACTTAAAGTTGTCAACTCCATTAATTGATAACTTTAAAAAGACTGCTTTTGAGCCAGATGCACCGCATTTGCCTGAATGCATTAGCCGTCAATAATTCAATCTTGATGCTGAAAACGAATCTGGTCTAGACTGATTGCAAATCTGATAATGCCCAATGTTGCATTTGAAGCATATTTACTGCAAGACAGATTATATCCTAGAAAACGTTTACGACGCATAAAGCAAATTACGTGGCAATTTTAAGTATTTGAAAGTATACCAAAATACAGGCAACCCTGCCAGGAAAAACGGCATTTGAAAATATCGTCTGTTTCTGTTGTCTGCTGCTTTTCCTGCGTATTATTATTATTATTTTGCACACATGCAAACAGTGAGAACCCTAATCTGGGTCCGAGCCGTTTGCAACAATGACTATTACAGAAACCAGCAGACCACAAAGCAGACGACAGCTGTTGTAACTGGCATCTTAAGGGTTAAAACGTGAAATTATGAAGTTGCCTTAACCCCATTGGGCACAGGAACTTCCACTTTATTACTTTAACCTTTAACCTGCTGAATATTCAATTAAGCCACACTCATTTCTGACTTTGAACCAATCAGATTACTTGATGCAGCTTATTTCTACATATTCATAAACTGAATGTCAAACTGTGCAGATCCTGATCAGATGGCTTCTTCAGAAGCCATCTGATCTGGATCTACACTGTTTGCAAAGATAGGGCTTGTCGCCTACAACAGGGTAAAGGTTAACTGGTCCATTATCGGTTACACCCTTTCAATTATATAGACTAGTGGTCCATGAGGCGGCATACAACAGGACCTGCAGTGTTCATTATCTGATTTTCACGGAAACCTCTGTTTTAGGTTCAACGCACCCTCAACACTATATAGGTCATTTCGGACACGTTGCTTCCAATTTTACCCGACTTAGAAATGACATGACATCTCAAGTCCTGCCGCCAAATAAAACCAATAGAGGTTATATGTATAGATGGACCGACTCGCACCACTTTGCCTGGATGGGCTTAGACACACTACGTGGTTTACAAGCTCTCATTTGCGGTCGGTTTCAGCTCTACGTGGAAGCAGCATGCAGCCCAATCTATTTCTACAAGTTCCTATTGGCGTGTGCCCGAAACCTCTATTTACAAGAATGGATGTGCCCAAATGCAAACATGAAAGAATCCAGTTCAGAAACGCGGGGGTGAAAGGGCTGTGTGTTCTCATTAGAGTCGCTGTTTTTAAATTAAAATAAAAACAAATATCCTTAATTATCCCCGGGACTACACATTACGAAAACATGCCCATACAAATTCAATGTAAACTTTACTGACGAAAAGAAAACCCGAAACTTTAGGATGAAAAATTGTTCGTTTTTTTTTCTTCTTATTTCTGCTCAAAATATATATTGTGGGTACTCGTTAGAAGTAACGAGTGCCCATAATCTTTATTTTGGAGCAGAAATGAGAAAAATAAGGTTTACTACGTAGTATGACCCATCTTCCTTCTTATGAATGTTTTCATTGCTCTTAAAGGAACTCATTTTTGATTTTTATTTGCCTTCACTGCAGCTGGTGTTGTGCCGTGTGGCGGCCGTAAAACGTCTCCCCGTACATCAACCATAGTGCAGTTTATATTTTACTTTTGATCTTTTGAGATCGGCGTGAATATTCTGAGAAATCGGAAATAAATTATTGGTTTGGACTCATATTCTAGACAGAGTTTTAATTATTTGGACCCCATTTTGATTTATATCAGTCTTTGAATCGACTGCCTATTCGAAATTCGCAAAATTGCAGTATGTTTCCTCTGGCTTTCTTTGCCGGATCATTACAGGGTCACTGATGAGGCTTTATTAGCCGAAACTACGTAGTATGACCCATCTTCCTTCTTATGAATGTTTTCATTGCTCTTAAAGGAACTCATTTTTGATTTTTATTTACCCCTGTAAACCCCAGTTTTACTGTATGAAAGTGAGGTTCAAGGGGGTCAAAATTATATGGACGTGTTTTCGTGATGAGACATTACGCAAACACGCCTATACAAATACATTGCCACCTTTATCACCGAAAAAATTAAAATTCTATGATGAAAAATTGTGATATTTTTCTTATTTCTGCTCAAAATAAGGATTGTGGGCACTCGTTAGAACCGAGGCGGTTCTAACGAGTACCCACAATCTATATTTTAGAGCAGAAATAAGAACAAGAGGGCCCAATGGCCCTTTATCGCTCACCTGTGTACCAGAAAATCATTAGTGTAGGAGACCACTTGACATTGCTATATACTAAATATCTAAGCTCAGGCAAAGCGATGTCCATGCTTATAAACCCTACTGGTTTCATTGGGCAACAGGGCTTGAGATGTAATTTCATCTCAATATCGGGTAAAAGTCCCACAAAATTGGAAGAGACATCTCCAAAATGACCTATAGAGTGTTGACGGGGATGTAAAACCTCAAATCAAACAAAATCTGTGCCTTATGGTTTTGGAGAAAAAGATTTTTTTTTTTAAGTTTTTTTCCAGTATAAGTCTATAGAAGCTAATGAGCCCTGGGGCTTGGTCAATTTTGACCCAAAGGGCACGGTTGGCAGGATTTATGTAGGCGACCATTTTGTATTGCTATATACTAAATATCTAAGGTCTGTACTTCATGGTTTCAAAGAATTTTGAAGCTTTTTTCCATTATAAGTTTGTTTGAGCTAAGGGGTCACAGGATTTGGACCCCAAGACATGATTGGCAGGATTCATGTAGGCGACCGCTCGACATTGCTACATGCTAAATACCTAAGCTCTGGGCCTTATGGTTGAAGAGAAGAAGATTTTTGAAGATTTTTTTTCCCCAATTTTAAGTTTTTTTTTTTTTTTCATTATAAGGGCCCTGTGGTTTCAGAGGAGAAGATTTTTGAAGTTTCTCCAATTGTAAGTCTATGGAAGCTAAAGACCCCTGGGGTGTGGCCAATTTGGATCCCAGGGGCATAACTGGCAGGATTTATGTAGGTGGCCACTTGACGTTGCTACATACTAAAAATCTAAGCTCTGGGCCTTATGGTTTCATAGAAGAAGATTGTTTAAGTTTTTTTCCATTATAAGTCTATTGGAGGTGATGAGCTCGGGCGTGGCCAATTTTGACTGGACCCAGGGGCAGGGTGAGCAGGATTTATGTAGCTGGCTATTTTATGTTGCTAGACACTAAATATCTAAGTTCTGTGCTTCACAATTTCTGAGAAGAAGATTTTTGAAGCTTTTTTCCATTATGAGTCTATGGGAGCTAAGGGGCCCTGGGGCGTGGCCCATTTGGACCCCAGGGGCATGATTAGCAGGAAATATGTAGGAGACCACTTGCAGTTGCTACATGCTAAATATCTAAGCTCTGGGCTCTGTGTTTTCAGAGAAGAAGATTTTTGAAGTTTGTTTTTTCATTATGCGTCTATGGGAGCTATGGGGGTCCCAGCGTGTGGCCCATTTGGACCCCAGGGGCATGATTGGCAGGATTTATGTAGGTGACCACTACTCATTGCTACATGCTAAATATCTAAGCTCTGGGCCCTGTGGTTTCAGAGAAGAAGATTTTTGAAGCTTTTTTCCATTATGAGTGTATAGGAGCTAAAGGTCCCCGGGGCGTGGCCCGTTTGGGCCCCAGGGGCATGATTGGCAGGAATTATGTATGTGACCACTTGCCCTTGCTACATGCTAAATATCTAAGCTCTGGGCCCTGTGGTTTCAGAGAAGAAGATTTTTGAAGCGTTTTTTCCATTATGAGTCTATAGGAGCTAACTGGCCCAGGGGCGTTACCCTTTTGGACCCCAGGGGCATGATTGGCAGGAATTATGTAGGTGACCACTTGCCGTTGCTACGTGCTAAATATCTGGGCGCTGTGGTTTCCGAGAAGAAGATTTTTGAAGCTTTTTTCCATTATGAGTCTATGGGAGTGAAGGGGCCCCGGGGCGTGGCCCATTTGGAACCCAGGGGTATGACTGGCAGGAATCATGTAGGTGACCAATTGGTGTTCCTACATGCTAAATATCTAAACTCTGGGCCCTGTGGTTTCAGAGAAGAAGATTTTTGAAGCTTTTTTTACAACTATGATTCTATAGGAGCTAAAGGGCCCCGGGGCGTGGCCCATTTGGAACCTAGGAACATGATTGGCAGTATTTATGTAGGTGACCACTTGCCCTTGCTACATGCCAAATATCTCAGCTCTTAGCCCTGTGGTTTCAGAGGAGAAGATTTTTGAAGCTTTTTTCCATTATGAGTCTATGGGAGCTAAATGGCCCCGGGGCGTGGCCCGTTTGGACCCCAGGGGCATGATTGGCAGAAATTATGTATCTGACCACTTGCCCTTGCTACATGCTAAATATCTAGGCTCTGGGCCCTGTGGTTTCCGAGAAGAAGATTTTTGAAACTTTTTGTTCCATTATGAGTCTATGGGAGCGAAGGGGCACCAGGGCGTCGCCCATTTGGAACCCAGGGGCATGATTGGCAGAAATTATGTAGGTGGCCACTGGCTGTTGCTACATGCTGTTGTTTCAGAGAAGAAGATTTTTGAAGCTTTTTTTCCATTATATGTCTATTGGAGCTAAGGGGTCCCGGGGTGTGGCCAATTTGGACCCAATGGGCATGATTGGCAGGAATTATGTAGGTGACCACTTGCCATTGCTACATGCCAAATATCGCAGCTCTGGGCCCTTTGGTTTCAGAGAAGAAGATTTTTGAAGCTTTTTTCCATTATGAGTCTATAGGAGCTATAGGGCCCCGGGGCGTGGCCCGTTTGAAACCCAGGGGCATGATTGGCAGGAATTGTGTAGGTGATCACTTGCCCTTGCTATATGCTAAATATCTAAGCTCTGGGTCCTGTGGTTTCCGAGAAGAAGATTTTTGAAGCTTTTTCTTCCATTGTGAGTCTATGGGAGCGAAGGGGCCCTGGGGCGTGGCCAATGTGGACCCCAGGGGCATGATTGGCAGGAATTATGTAGGTGGCCACTGGCCGTTGCTACATGCTAAATATCTAAGCTCTGGGTCCTGTGGTTTAAGAGAAGAAGATTTTTGAAGCTTTTTTCCATTATGAGTCTATGGGAGCTAAGGGGCCCCGGGGTGTGGCCAATTTGGACCCCAGGGGCATGCTTGGCAGGAATTATGTAGTTGACCACTTGCCGTTGCTACATGCCAAATATCGCAGCTTTGGGCCCTGTGGTTTCAGAGAAGAAGATATTTGAAGCTTTTTCCATTATGAGTCTATAGGAGCTAAAGGGCCCCGGGGCGTGGCCCGTTTGGAACCCAGGGGCATGATTGGCAGGAATTATGTAGGTGACCACTTGCCCTTGCTATATGCTAACTATCTAAGCTCTGGGTCCTGTGGTTTCCGAGAAGATTTTTGAAACTTTTTGTTCCTTTGTGAGTCTATGGGAGCGAAGGGGCCTTGGCGCGTGGCCAATGTGGACCCCAGGGGCATGATTGGCAGGAATCATGTAGGTGACCACTGGCCGTTGCTACATGCTAAATATCTTAGCCATCGGCCCTGTGGTTTCAGAGAAGATATTTTAATTTTTTCCCATTGTAAGTCTATGGGAGCTGTATGTTGCCATAGCAACCAGAATTCCAATCTGATCAGCCCAAAAACCTTATGCAGCCTTTCCCCCTACCTGGTGATGCTTCTCATGAAATTTGATCAAGATTGGCCATGGGGTATTAGAGATATACTTATTTGAAATTGTTTACGGACGCACGGACGCACGCACGGACGGACGGACGCACGGACGCACGACGGACGACGGACAAAAAGTGACCACAAAAGCTCACCTTGTCACTACGTGACAGGTGAGCTAAAAATAAGGTATATCCCAGGAAACCCAAGTTTTACTATATAAAAGTGTGGTTCAATGGGGTGAAAATTATATAGGCGTGTTTTCGTGATGATATTTCGAAACGGCCGTGATAAACGAGCCATAATTGTAATTTGAACCCTTCGTCAACCAGGGTTCACTCTTTGCTTTCCAGGCGCAGATTATTTCCTTTAAATGTATAAAAGTGGGATTCAAGGGGGTCAGAATTATACAGGCGTGTTTCCCTGATGATTTCCCCTTAATTCAGTGTTTTCCTTTCGGTATTTTAATTTATACTTGTTAATACACACAGGACTGATTGGTGAGTAAACAAATAGTTCTTCAAACAATAACATCAAGAGTTTGATTAAACACGAAAACAATCAGATATAAAATACCAGAAAAATGTTATGGTAATTTGCCTTAACTAGGCACGAATATAAATATTGATGAATCATAAAAAAGGATGTCTCGGTAATTCCGACAAATTAAACTGAAACAATGTACATCATCCATTGGTATCGCAACTACATGCACGCAGAACACAACTGAATATATACAATGACGTGAGACCAACATAAATTCAGATCAACCTGCGCATTCGCGAAGTCTGATCAATCGCCGCCGTTTGGATAAAACTGGATAATCTATTAAACGACAGCAGTCATATCTCCCAAAATGGCTTAACATGAGACTGACGCCATCTTAACCGTTTATGGTGCTTATTTATGCCTGATTACCCATGAACTAAACCAAACTGAAATCATTTGAATATAATTTTCCCATCAATATTTATCATGCAATTATCAGCCGAAGTAAAAAAAGCTGTTTTATTATACTTCAAAATGAGAAACGTCATGAGAAAACCTGATTTTGCTGTCTGCGAACAATAAAGGCGCTGATCAGACTGCGCGTTATTCGCGCAGTCTGATCAGCGCTTTTATTTTCGCTGCTTGGAAATAGCCATGTAAAATCGATTTAAGACCCCCCCCCCCCCTAGTGGAATTCGTTCCACTGACCGTTCCAAGGCGGTTCTTCTGTTGCGGTTATTTATGTTGTTGTCTGTTACTAACTGTGCGTATCACTTGTGTCTTTTCATTTTGGATGGCCATTTGGCCATTTTGTGGGAAAGTAACTATCCTTAAGGTCTTCCTTTGTTTAGGTTCCTTTATGGTCTGGTCGCTTCATGTTTGTGTTTCTTTCCCTTTGGTGGCTTTGATGGGTGGCGTAAGTTAATTGTATCGATTCCTGATCTTTGTTTTACTTCTACTTGGAAGTAAAATACCCATATTTTTCTATTACGTTTTTAGACCTTGCCAGTCTATGTAGATGGACAGGCCGGTTGGCGCCTTAACCTGGTCAAAGTCTCCGAAGACAAATTTGCACTTGGGGCGCCCTTACAATAAGCCATATCGGACGCATCACGCAAAAACCTTGTCACCACAGCCTTCACTGCGTGGTGTGTGGATACATTTTTTGACGCAGATACAAGCTGTTTGTTTGCAGTTCAAGGCTCAGTCAGCATTAAGCAAGTCAGTTTACCTCTATGTACACTAGTTAACAATAACATTTCACATTCTTTCGTCAGAAATCAACGACTGACCTGCAGAAGATAATCTTAATCAATCTCACCTCAACAGAAAATGTTGCCGACCCGGTGGGTATCGTAATAGCGACCTCCTGATCACCATTCGGGCAAGCATCCGATGCCACTGAGGCTGGCAGGCGACATTTACATTTGTTAAAGTTCATCTCTGAATGTGTGTATCACTTATATATTTTTGTTTTGGCCATTTTATGGTTAAGTAGTTGTCCTTTTGACTTTCCTCTAGTGATGTTTCCATTAGGGTATTTATTTCATGTTCATGTTTCTTTCCCTTTGGTGTCTCTGATGGGAGCTGTGGGTTATATCGATTTCTGATCATTGCCTTCACTTCTATTTTCTGCAAGCACTGGTGTATTTTTATGGCCTGATATATTTTATTGGCGAGAAGTTGAGCAGAAAATAATTTATATGATACAATAGCCAGTCTTCATTTCTCAGCCGATTAGGCACATGATTACCTTCATATTAGGCTGTTTAGGCAGTCAATATTGATAGACTTCGACGGACAGCTGACCGATATGGCATTGGCTATGATATTAACCCATTCAGTACCAGAAACCCCAAAACGGGTACCCTGTCAAACAGTGCAGGCCCAGATCAGGGCCTCCACTGTTTGCTAAAAGTTCAGTCATTTTCTAAATAAATTTTGATGAAAACACAACATGACACCCCTAAATTTTGCAATGAACTCCTGTTTTATATAAGGTGAAAGATTCCATTTGGTACAAAAAGGGTTAAAGGATGGCACCATGCTAACAAATCCGTGAGAAAGCCACTTTATGTGGAGCAAAATTGGGTTAACAGCGATATATTTCAATTCGCATATCCTTGCTAAAATTAATGATTATAGGTAATCGTTAAAACCGCCTCATGGAGGCAGTTCTAACAGCATTAGAACCCCCAAAAATAACATTCTATGAAAAATGTCAGTTTTACAACGATGAAAGAAGCATATCTCGACAAGGATGTGTTATCCAAACGGTATAAAATACACCATCTTTATTACGCTTAAACAGCACTATGCTCCAAATGACTGTAGTCTAGACTGGTTGCATATCTGATGAATTATAAATGACCAAAGTTCCATTTTAGGAATATCTACCACATTGACCAACTTCATCCCTATCTGAATCTAATAATTATATGGTCATAATTAACCTTTACAGAAAACAGCAAGAGTTCCAAATCTGGTTACAAAGTATACTGTTTTATATAATCTGTTAAAGCAGGTTGAGCTAAGATCTTAAACGAAATTATATGTACATCATGAAAACACGCCAATATAATTTTGACCTCCTTGAACCCCACTTTTCATATAGTAAAACCGAGGTTTACATGGGTAAACCTTATTTTCCTTATTTCTGCTCTACAATATAGATTGTGGGTACTCGTTAGGACCGCCTCATCACGAGTACCAATAATCTATATTTTGAACAAAAATAAGACAAATATCACAATATTTACTTTCAAAAGTGCATCTTTCATCTGTGCCCACGCACGTTTTTTTCTTGAAACTTAGTATATTAATAACTCAGTATATACAACCTATGAAATTGTATCAACTGAATTATATAAATAAACATAGGAATCAGGAGGCAACCTTGACAGACTCCCTCCATGAGCTGATGTCTGTCTCTTAAATCTAAAGTTTTATTTAGTTCCAAGATTTGTAAACTGGATTGAATGCAGAACTCCATAGCCAATCTTTTGATACCACAAAACTTTTTGAATTTATGAAGTGTACATATTCTGATAGAATAATTATCAAAAATGTCATTTTTAATCAAAATAAAAAAAAATATATCCAAATTCAATTCCTTAGATAAATATGTTGCAGTCTTTGTCAAGATCATATTACCAGGAAAACTTGCCATATGTGTCGTCTGTAGCTAAACCAAATTTCATAAAAATTCAAAACCGGTCACACTGTAATTTTTCACATTCAGTGGATGTTTTATTTATTTGATTTGGGGTTAAACGTCCCCGTCAACACTGTAAAGGTCATGTTGGAGACGTTGCGTCCAATTTTGTGGGACTTTTGCCCGGCAATGAGATGAAATGACTACTCAAGCCCTGCCACCCAATGAAAAAATAGGGTTTATAAGCATGGACAGTCCGACTCGCACCGCTTTGCCTGGGCAGGCTTAGGTCCTCTAAGCGGATTACCAGTACTCGTGTGCGGGACGGTTTCAGCTCTGCGTGGAAGCATCATGCAGCACATCTATGTCTTCAAGCCCCGATCGGCGGGGCCGCATTCGGTGGATGTAGTTCGTTTTCGCAAAAAGAACTATTTTGTTGAAATCAACCAAGAACATTACAGAAAGGACATTTAAAAGCGAATGCATCATCATTACAAAGGTTATACCCAAGACAATTATTGTAAATAATTTTATCAAATTCCAAGCGTGGGCAGAAACCAATGTAAATTCCCTATACCCTGAAAGAACACCTTTTCATTTTTTCCGCGGTAAATTTTCAATGTTTTTATGGGTGTGTTTTAGTAATGAGCAGAACCTGCAATCCTGTGGCTTATAGATGCATTTGGTCGTGGATCATTAGGTTATCAATGTTTGCTTACTATTTATAGTTTGAAAGCACGTCACTCTAATAAACGAACTACTTGCCTGCCTGCCTTCCTACCTGCCTGCCTACCTACCCTACCCCTCTATCCTACCTTATCTACCTACCGATGCGAAGAGTGTTCGCATGGTTGTTGACCCAATCACGTTTGATAGCTATGCCGGAATCTTTAATTGCACGGCGGAGGGTCTCAATGTTTATCTTACCCTAAACATAAAGTTTCTTTAATTTGGCTGTTGCTTGATACCATGTCTTTCGCTGGACCCGCCATTGTTTTACTAGTTAATGACAGATTCCTTCTGTCATTCTTCGTCGTCCTGCATATTTACAATTTTAACGTCCGAACTTCCGGCTTCCACTACTTTTGAAATATGACTTCGCACAAACACGGATAGTCCGTTGTTTGTTGACTTTTCATGCTCGCTGTCTCAAAACTAATTTCTCATAGCATTATTTCCGCATTTTGATTACATGTTTGTTTTTTTTATTTGTAATCAAAATCCAAAAATGATCTTTCTTAAATTAGAAAAAACGGGAAACGTTAATTGAATATGCATAAGGAAAGTTCCCATTTTATACGGGCGACCGCATAATGGGCCATTGGCGAATCTTAGATGCGGCGTCTAACCGCGGCCTTCACTGCGGGCTTCATTGTTGTCGAAAGTTAGCCCATTGTTTCCTAATTTATTCATAAATTTCTAGCTGACACCTTTTGAACTGGGATTTCGAAATGAAATCTTCGTAAGATAAGTGATAATATTACATTCAGTACAAAATGGGTTATGATTAATTATATTTGTATCAATACGCCATTAAAGTAGCTTGGTATGTTTTTAGAAAAGAAAAAAAATATGTATAGAGCTACAATCAGTGCACACCATTTAAGTGCCTAGATATACTTTGAAAAATAATAAAATAGAGAATATAATAAGCTGTATTTAACTATGGATTTCAGCTAAGCCGCTTTGTCTGACAAGTCTGTGTGTCCTGACCCGCACACAACAGTTACAGACACGACGTCACCACTCGGTCATACGGATTGCCGATAGTTTTGACGGGTATCCCTTAATCATTAACTCCCCTTTGGAGTGCCAACACACTGAATGCTTTTTTTTTCCTTTATTCCATCAAAATCGGAATCGATGCATCAACATTAATTTCCAGAAGAAGTTTAAAGTCATGTGCACCTGAAAACAGAAAGTCAACGCTTGTGACATGTATATGCTCTTTTCTAGGAATTTTCGTTTATGTTTTATGGCAATATCAATCTTTTTTATACTGTGTCGGTCAATTAGCTCAGTTAGTTAGGTGACCATTTTGATATTTGTGTTCGAAATTTGATAATTTTTAATCATAATAGAGGAATGTACATTGTTTGATTTTAGGTTCAACGTCCTTTTCAACACTGTAACGGTCATTTTGTAGATGTTGCTTCCAATTTTAAGGGACTTGTACTCGACATTGAGATGAAATGACATCTCAAGCCCTGCCGTTTGTATTCGAAATTTGATAATTTTTAATCATAATAGAGGAATGTACATTGTTTGATTTGAGGTTCAACGTCCTTGTCAACACTGTAACGGTCATTTTGTAGACGTTACTTCCAATTTTGTGGGACTTGTACCCGATATTGAGATGAAATGACATCTCAAGCCCTGCCGCCCAATGAAAACCAATAGGGCTTAAAAGCATGGACGGTTCGACTCGCACCGCTTTGCTTGGGCAGGCTTAGATCCTCTAAGCTGTTTACCAATACTCGTGTGCGGGCCATTTTCAGCTCTGCGTGGAAGCATCATACAGCCCATCTATTTCTTCAAGCCCCGCATGGCGGGGACCGGCTGAGAGATGTACATAAGAGCTGAGCCTGGCTCGCATCTCAAGAGCCTGAAGAGAAATCGGAATACCTCGGAAGACACCGTCACGGATACCAGGGTTAGAAAATTGAAGCCAACCCCCTCCCGCAAAAAGGAAAAGTAGCCTGTGTTCTGTAATAGGAATTTTCCTGGTCAACTTCTTTTCTTCAGTTACGTCATTCGTAGTTTTTATTCATGTCATATAGTATATGTACATACATCGTGATAAATTTTCAACAGACGACATTTTGAAATATTTTCTTCTTTTTGTTTTTCAGAAAACAGGATTTGACATTTCATGCAAATTGTCTCCTATGGATGCACTTATCATGAGATGTCAAGTCCTGTTTTCTAGGAAAAATAATAAAAATGTCAACAGTTTGTCGTCTGTTGAATTTGCCCAGAGAGTGGTGAAGGTTAAAAAAGTAAACTTGAAATCTTTTCTTATATAAAGGCCTTAATATTCACGAATTTCTCATAGAATCTGACATTTCAGTGCCTTTTGGCGCTTTGCTTTTTGTTTTAGCTCTGATTAACGGTGTTAGGGGTATCGGCCAGCAAAGTGTGTCAGGTTCTGCATCGTTTTAAAGATTCCCGATAATAATAAGTCCTTTTGAAACCTCTTGAGAGGATTCAAGCTGGCGTCACAAACATTTTCTAGTGTGTAGTCTAGTTGATCGTCATGTAAGTGGCAATGGTGTACTGTGGAATTTAACTGTTATTTATGCTAGGCATTTTTATTTCGTTTGAAGAGACATGCAGGTAAAGTTTATTTAGACCGAAGTAATCTCTCGATACTTGAATATACACTCTTGCCAATTCACCACAAAATGAAGAATGCTGCAAGCTTGTTCCTAAAAGGTCGTCATATTTTGCTGCTTTATTGAATTAACTGAATTTCGGTCTGACCGAATATCAAAAATAATCTTCTGTATTAGATCGGTTAGATAAGCAAGCAAGAGTCTCAAGATTAAGTTATCAATGTTTGACCTAAATTACTGGAATAAATGGCTCATATTTGTATCGTCCTATAAAGTTGCCTAGAAAGCTCACAAGAAATACTGTATGTTTGCGTGTTAATCATCTGTTCTTATGAATCACGTCCATTTAAGCAGTATTATTCTTGTTGTCAATTCATTTGATTTACATAATTAAGAATGTTCTCATTTATGTTCCACTTGAAGTTTGTTAATTTAAAGGTTCCATCACTTCCGATCTCTAATAAAAATCACAACAACGATGCCCTCCTTAAATGGCGTTGTCTGGAAAAATAGCAGCAAAAGGCACCGATAAGGAACCTAAACGACCACCCTGCACCTTCCATCCTAGACGCCAACGGAAAAGAAGCAAAATCACAAAGCAACGGCACCGAAACAAACACAAAGCAACGGCACCGAAACAAACACAAAGCAACGGCACCGAAACAAACACAAAGCAACGGCACCGAAACAAACACAAAGCAACGGCACCGAAACAAACACAAAGCAACGGCACCGAAACAAACACAAAGCAACGGCACCGAAACAATCACAAAGCAACGGCACCGAAACAATCACAAAGCAACGGCACCGAAACAATCACAAAGCAACGGCACCGAAACAATCACAAAGCAACGGCACCGAAATAAACACCACAAGTAAAACGCCAAAGGACAGTTTCCCCCCTCTCAATCCGCACGCTCCCCGCGAAAAAATGGTCAAAGGGTTATCCAAATAAAATATTATAACGGTTAACAGAATATACATGCCAAGACAATAACAATAACAAAGAAACAAAAACAGAAAAGAAGCATCGTCATTGAACCGTCAGTAAAGATTTGACCGGGGGTGTAATTGACCGTTCGTAGCCATAATACTCGCCCAAGGTTCCACAATGCTTCACACAAGCCCCGAGTCAGGGGGTCGTTGAATAAGGCAAAGGTATTGCTTTGTAATTTCGTTTGTTTCTACACTTCCATTCATTTTCCACTTTCTCTCACTTTCATCTCCTCCACTACCTCTTCTCTCCCTTTCTCTTGAAGATGACAAAAAATGACTCACAAGGGTCGGTTGATGTAACAATCAGAGATGTTGCACTAATGAGGCATTCATGCTTCATGCGGACTGAACAAATTATTTGTCTAAATCGCGAGGGAAGTAAGGGCGAGCATTGCGGCCGCGTAAAATCGATTTAAGCCCCCAGTGGAATTCGTTTCAAGGCGGTTCTTCTGTCGCATGGATTGTCTTTGAGATTATGTATTGCATGTATTTTTTTGTTTTGGATGGCCAATTGGCCATTTTGTAGGAAAGTAACTGTCCTTTTGGCTTTCTGCTATTGATGTTTCCATCAGGGTCTAGTTATTTCATGTTTGTGTTTCTTTCTCTTTGGTGTCTGATGGGAGCTGTGGGTTAATTGTATCGATTCCTGATCATTGCCTTCACTTCTCCTTGACAAGAAGCATATTGAGGTGATATCTTAATATCAGTCTGTCTTTGATTTCAAAAGTAATTCCTTTTATTGAAGCAGCACAATGTAATCGATACATGCAAAAACAGTTGCACGCATATGGCAAGTCGATACTAGTAACATTGATATGTAGTTTTCTGTTTGCTCTTATAAGGAAAATAACAAGAGCTGTCGCAAGACAGCATAGCTCGCCTGTTTCGCGCCTTCAAGATGTAAGGTAAAATTTATGAACCATGAAATATAGGTCACACTCACATAGATATATTTTGAGATCAATAATCAGGTCACATATGTTCTAGATGTTATATTTCAGAATCATATTCTGTCTGAATTATAAGGCAAAATCATTGAACCATGAAAATAGGTCACAATGACCTAAATATATTTCTATGTCACATGGAACTAATAATCCAGGTGAGACATTTCTCCATCAAATAGTATTCAAGATAATAGGCAAAATCACTGAACCATGAAATATAGGTCACACTGACCTAGATAAAATTCAACCTCAATCATGGGGTCACATGGAATAAATAATCCAGGTATGACATTTCTCTATCAAATAGTATTCAAAATAATAGGCAAAATCACCGAACCATGGAATATAGGTCACACTGACCTGGATATATTTTGTGGTCAATTATCGGGTCACATGGAACTAATAATCCAGGTATGACATTTCCCCATCAAATAGTATTCAAGATAATAGGCAAAATCACTGAACCATGAAATATTGGTCATCCTAACCTAGATATATTTTGAGGTCAATAATGGGGTCACATGGAACTAATAACCCAGGTATAACATTTCTCCATCAAATAGTACTCAAGATAATAGGCAAAATCACTAGACCGTGACATGTAGGTCACCATGAGCTAGATATATTTTGCGGTTAATTATCAGGTCACATGGAACTAATAATCCAGGTATGACATTTCTCCATCAAATAGTATTCAAGATAATAAGCAAAATCAATGAAACATGAAAGATAGGTCATACTGACCTAGATATATTTTGAGGTCAATAATGGGGTCACATGGAACTATTAACCCAGGTATAACATTTCTCCATCAAATAGTATTCGAGATAATAGGCAAAATCGCTGAACCATGAAATATAGGTCACAGTGACCTAGATATATTTTGAGGTCAATTGTGGAGTCACATGGAACTAATATCCCAGGTATGACATTTCTCCAACAAATAGTCTTCAAGATATAAGGCAAAATCACTGGACCGTGAAATGTAGGTCACCATGACCTTCACCCTTTTACACTTGAACCAATGTCACTTGATTGGCTGATCTATAACCAATTGTGTCTATAACTTGTTAGCATAATGGAAAGGTATATAATAAATTACAAAGGTGTCCTAGATTTTGACCCCTAGCCCCACCCCATCCCCACTCCCAGGCATGAACCCAGGGGTGTGTTGTCTTGGAATCTCAGAAGACACTCCCAGGTATCCAAGTTGTAAACATGAATATGCTTTATGATGAGTGGCTGTTGAGATTTCAAAAACTTTACACAGAATTACAAAGGTGTTCTAGATTTTGACCCCTAGCCCCACCCCGGGGCATGAACCCAGGGGTCTGTTGTCTTTGAACATCAAAAGACCCTCCCAGGTACTAAAGTTCCAAATATGAGTGCTCTGTGATGAGTGACTGTTGAGATATAAGCATTTGAAAAACTTTAACGCAGTGTGACGGGAACGCAAACGCACACGCGCACGCCATCTGAGGTGACAACAATAACTCTCCATGTACTTCGTACAGGCAAGCTAAAAATTACATCATTTAATCAAGACAGAACAATAAAACAACAGCACCTTGAATAAGGTACTATATGTTTAAAATGGCCACTTCGTCTTCACGACAAGGTGCTATCTTGTATCATACTATTCACGTACTGTTCTGTCGAAGAGAAGTGACACCAGCACCAGCATTTCCAGAAAAATCATACAATCTGTGTAGATGGGGTTGAAAACTAAATACCGCAAAATAGTAAGAAAATGACACTCATCAAAAAACGCAGTCATCACAAGTCAACCACGAAAACATGATCCAACAGCACAAAGCCAATAAACAAACAAGGCACTGCAAAAGGACCACCGCCTTGGGGCGGTCAGCAGAAAAACTAATGGGGAGCTTCGAGTTTATGAAATTTTAACCCTGTCCCTCAGTTCCAATGCAGTATCAATCATGATAACAAAAAAACTTGATCCAAATGGAGGCTTCTTAGCTCAACAGTGGGCCGGCGAGGCGGTTCTAACGAGTACCTACAATCTATGTTTTGGAGCAGAAATAAGAATAATAATGTCTACCCCTGTAAACCCCAATTTGACTATATAAAAGTTGGGTTCACGCGCGTCAAAGCGGCCCCCGCCCATCGGGGCTTTAAGAAACATATGGGCTGCACGATGCTTCCATGCAGATTTAAAACCGACCCGCACACGAGTACTGGTAAACACCTTAGAGGAGCCTGCCCAGGCAAAGCGGTACGAGTCGGACCGTCCATGCTTATAACCCCTATTGGTTGCATTGGGCGACAGGGCTTGAGATGTCATTTTATCTCAACGTCGGGTAAAAGTCC
This sequence comes from Lucinisca nassula, assembly GCA_963580285.1. Taxonomy (NCBI): domain Eukaryota; kingdom Metazoa; phylum Mollusca; class Bivalvia; order Lucinida; family Lucinidae; genus Lucinisca; species Lucinisca nassula. The sequence goes on from OY757010.1 coordinate 11,156,279, forward strand.
CACAAAACTGGAAGCAACGTCTCCAAAACGACCTTTACAGTGTTGACGGGGACGTTAAACCTCAAATCAAACAAGGCAACGCAAGCGTAGCATCCCCTCGCAACTGCATACCATTCATTAACATGAATGCTATCCTGCTCACAAGGTTTTCAAGGTCAAGTCCATTGTGACCTTGACCTTTGACCCCTGACCTTGAAATTCAATAGGGTTCATCCTCTGTACATGGTGAACATTTGTGGAAGGTTTGATGCTTCTACGATGAATACTTGGTCTTCTATCCTGCTCACAAGGTTTTCAAGGTCAAGTCCATTGTGACCTTGACCTTTGACCCCTGACCTTGAAATTCAATAGGGTTCATCCTCTGTACATGGTGAACATTTATGGAAGGTTTGATGCTTCTACGATGAATACTGTGTCTTCTATCCTGCTCACAAGGTTTTCAAGGTCAAGTCCATTGTGACCTTGACCTTTGACCCCTGACCTTGAAATTCAATAGGGTTCATCCTCTGTACATGGTGAACATTTGTGGAAGGTTTGACCTTGAAATTCAATAGGGTTCATCCTCTGTACATGGTGAACATTTGTGGAAGGTTTGATGCTTCTACGATGAATACTTGGTCTTCTATCCTGCTCACAAGGTTTTCAAGGTCAAGTCCATTGTGACCTTGACCTTTGACCCCTGACCTTGAAATTCAATAGGGTTCATCCTCTGTACATGGTGAACATTTGTGGAAGGTTTGATGCTTCTACGATGAATACTGTGTCTTCTATCCTGCTCACAAGGTTCCGGACAGACACACACACACACACACACATACACACACAGACACACTAACACACGGACGCACGGCACCGATGCTATATCCCCATTCGCAACGTTGTTGCGAGGGGATAACAAACAAAGAAACAAACAAGGGGGTCAATAGTTTGTGTGTGTGCGAGCGCCCGTGCGTGCGTGCGTGTGTGCGTGTTAACATTGTAATACCAATTACAATAATCCACCTGAATAAATAGTCAACAATGTGTAAGTAAATATTCAGTAAATGATTTTTAAGAGTTTCACTATTCGCAGTTTTTAACCTCAAGTCGCAGATTTTAACCCTTTTAGTACCAAATGGAATCTTCCTCCTTATATATAGCAGGAGTTCATTTCAAAATTTAGGGGTGTCAGGTTATGTTTTCTTCAAAATTTATTTGGAAAATGGCTTACCTTTTTGCAAACAGTGGAGGCCCAGACCAGACGCCGCGTTCTACGGCGTCTGATCTGGGCCTCCTGCACTGTTTGCCAGGCTACCCGATTTGGGGTTTCTGGTACTAAATGGGTTAAGAACAATTCCAACAGGTAATAATTAATTTTGCTTGTTTTCACGGTTCTTTTTATCGTGCAATATGAAACTGAAGCCGCTATGCATAATTAAACGCAAGCATGTTTTCTAGAGATCAATGAGTGATGAATAAATAAACTTTTGTGTGTCTACAAAGATCTGTCTTCAAACAAAGCTTCTAATGACAGAACCTGTTGACTAGATGTAAACAAAAGAAATGAACCACGTGAACTCCATCGTAAGAAAAACTGTTTTATGGCATTTGCGAACAACAAATGTGCAGATCAGCCTGTGCACACGCGCAGTCTGATTAGCACATTTGTGTTCGCTGTTTAGAAACAACAATGCTTCTAGTTTATAAATCTAAAATTGCAAGACTGTTGCGAGCCAGTGTAGCCCAGGAGGCCGGTTAGTGTCTTACCAGGTCACAAATCTCGAAGAAAGATTTTCTCATGACGTGGTTCCTATATTGGTGGGTGGCGAAGCCGTATATACAATTGGTTCACCTGCACGATTAACTTCCAAAATGTTAATGGAAACACAGGCGTGCTGCTTGTTGAACGTCTTTTACCGTTTTCTACTTCACTGTTGTCGATGTTAAGCGTCGTGTGGATAGGAACAATGCCCTAAGGTTTATATTTCACTTGGGATCAGGAAAGGTACCGCGCAGTAATACATAGTGATGCCAGTCCCTATGTACAGAGTGTACCGCGATGTTAGCTTTACATGCGCTACATGGGCACCATTTTTATGGGGATATCTAGGTTGCACAGTTGGTAAATGTGCCGTAAACTGTGGTGTAATGCAATATCGTGGCATCTGAGCGTCGGTTCGAACCACAAACAAGAGGGCCATGATGGCCCTGGATCGCTAACCTGATCCACAGAGTACAAAGAGGGTCCCGGGGAGGGCCATTATTGACCCCAGCGCTATAATGTGCATAATGTTGAGGGAGGACTAAAAAGGTAAAGCTTCATACCAAATATCAACAAAGGCTGTAATTTGACCAATCTTGTCAAAGGTCCACTAGATGAAGCTACACACCAAATATCAAAGACCTAGGCCTTGCCGTTTCAGAGAAGAAGATTGTTTTGAAGAAATTCCCTACACAAGCCTATGTAAAACCAAATGGCCCCGGGGCGGGAGCATTTTTTGGCCTCAGGGCTATAATTCAAACAATCTTGATAGAGGTCCACTAGATGAAGCTTCATACCAAATATCAAAGACCTGGGCCTTGTTGTTTCAGAGAAGAAGAATTTCAAAGATTATCTCTATATAAGACTATGTAAAACCAAAGGACCCCGGGGCGGTGGCATTTGTGGCCCGAGGGCTATAATTTGAACAATCTTGGTAGGGGTTCACTAGATGAGGCTCCATACCAAATATCAAAGACATGGGCCTTAGAGTTTCAGAGAAGAAGATTTTTTAATACTTCCCTATATAAGTCTATGTAAAACCAAAGGGTCTCGGGGCGAGGGCATTTTGGCCCCAGGGCTATAATTTGAGCAATCTTGATAGAGGTCCACTAGATGAAATTTCACACCAAAATCAAAGACCTAGGCCTTGTGGTTTCACAGAAGAAGATTTTTAAAGATTAAAAGTCTATGTAAAACCAAAAGCCCCAATTATAATAATAATTATAATAATAATCATATTATTATTATTATTATTATTATTATTACTATTATTATTATTATTATTTTGTCTCAGGTCTATATTTTGAACAATTTTGGTAGAGGTCCACTAGATGACGCTTCACACTAAATATCAAAGACCTAGGCCTTGTGGTTTCAGAGAAGAAGATTTTTCAAGATTTTCCCTATATAAGTCTATGTAAAACCAAAGGGCCCTGGAGCGAGGGCATTTTTGGCACTAGGGCTATAATTTGAACAATCTTGGTAGAGGTCCACAAGATGAAGCTTCATATCAAAGACCTGGGCCTTGCGGTTTCAGAGAAGATTTTTAAAGATTTTCCCTATATAAGCCTATGTAAAACCAAAGGGCCCCGTGGCGGGGGCAATTTCGGCCCAAGCACTATAATACAAACAATCTTGGTAGGGGATCCACTAGATGACGCTTCATTCCAAATATCAAAGACCTGGGCCTTGCGATTTCAGAGAAGAAAATTTTTAAAGATTTTCCCTATATAAGCCCATGTAAAACCAAAGGGCCCCGGGGCGGGGGCATTTTTGGCCCAAGCACTATAATTTGAACAATCTTGGTAGGGGTCCACTAGATGAAGCTTCATACCAAATATCAAAGACCTGGGCCTTTTGGTTTCAGAGAAGAAGATTTTTTAAGTTTTCGATTTTTGGCTCCTGTGACCTAGATGTGCAACTGACCGGAACCATATGAACAACTCTGAAAGAGGACCACATAAGGATCATTCCTGTGAAGTTTGGTCAAAATCCGATCAGTGGTTTAGGAGGAGATGCCGTTTGAAGAAATTGTTTACGCACGGCGGACGCACGACGGACGACGGACAAAAAGTGACGGTGAGCTAAAAACGAAAATATGTATGTCTCAACTATAGATGCAATGACAAAACGACGTTGTCATAGACAGGGGTGGGAAAATAAACCAATCTTCTAATATGGTTTTGAAAACATTGTGCTTTTATATTCCTTGAGTGAAATTTAAAATACCATGAGTCCATAAGCTCACCCGTAGGGTTTGGCGGTGTGAGTGTTACCAGAACTATACCATAATACTTATGAAAAACTATCATAGTACTAAATACAAGCTTGAAGAAATATATGGGCTGCATGATGCTTCCATGCAGAGCTGAAATGGACCCGCACACAAGTACTGGTAAACCGCTTAGAGGATCTAAGTAGAAGTAAAACAAAGATAAGGAATCGATACAATTAACATACTCCACCCATCAAAGACACCAAATGGAAAGAAACACAAACATGAAGCGACCAGACCATAATGGAAACCTAAACAAAAGAAGGGCATAAGGACAGTTACTGTCCCACAAAATGGCCAAATGGCCATCCAAATTAAAAAGACACAAGTGATACACACAGTAAGTAACAAACAACAACATAAATAAACCTAAGCCTGCCCAGGCAAACCTAAGCCTGCCCAGGCAAAGGGGGGGGGGGGGGCGAGTCGGTCTGTCCATGCTTTAAAGCCCATTTGGTTTCATTGGGCGGCAGGGCTTGAGATGTCATTTCATCCCACTGTCGGGTAAAAGTCCCACAAAACTGGAAGCAACGTCTCCAAAATGACATTTACAGTGTTGACGGGGACGTTGAACCTCAAATCAAACAATCAAATACAAACTTAACCATCAGATATATCACCTCACCAAATATAGAACAATCCAATCATATGTTTAGTAAATACTGAACTATTATTCAAGGACATCCAAGGACTTCTACATACTGGTGTTAAAGTAAGGGAGTGTTGTTAATCAAAAATAAACTCAATATATCAAACAGACCCTAAACTGTAACAGGACTACTCCCAAGCCTGTTTAAGTTCAGATTTTAACTTAAAGATGAAATTGACTACTTCGATGTCAGCGGCCCACTTTCGGAGATGCGTCATTCCACCTTCAGACACGACTGGGTCGGTGACATCTGTAAAATAACTAAGATATAACGATGCGCCAAAGAAGTCTTGAATTCAATTTATTTATCGAATTATCGTTTGAATAATAGTAAATTTGATTTGATTTCTTCAAGAGTAAGAAATCACGTCTGATGAAAGTAATCAAGAAAAATAAACGATTTCGTCTCTGTTTTATTCTGCAAAGGAGACGCAAATCGTTACGCTCAGATAAAGAAAATTCCTTCTTTAACACATAACGATTTCGCTATTGCTGTGTAAGAGCATTTCATTTTGACGGCATGTCTAATCCTGATTTATTTTAAGGTGTCATGATTTAACAAGGAAGATGACATATCTATTTTATCTGTTATCCAAAATAGAAGAGACAATGATCAGGAATCGATTAAATACTTATTACTTACACCGAACATCGAAAGCACCAGTCGGAAAGATACACAAACTTTAAGGGGAATGGATACACCTTCGAGGAGGAAACTCCTGCAAAAGTACTTTTGTCTCTCATAACAATAGGGGTCAACTCTTAAAGGAAAGCCTGCTCCTCTGGAGCAAATTCTTTTCTTTAAGTGTAGACCCCTTTGTCAGTGTGACAGGGTTTTTACAGAAAAGTCAACAGGGAGTCCCGGAAGTTGTCTCCCTTTGAAATATGGCGGGGAAAAATCTGCCAGTTGTTCCCATTTCCCTAAAACACTTCATCATAATTAAGACATCTCCAGCGAAAAGGACATTTTCTTTCCCACAAAATGGCCTGGCCAAACGGAGATAAAAAAAAGCATAACAAGAGGACCAAGATGGCCCTGAATCGCCCAGCTGATTTCAAGATGTCACATAGCTTCTGAGTCATATATGGATAACTGACAGCTATCTTATTCCGTGAAGAATATCTGTTGCACTTCGACAGATGGTCACCTTGGCAACTATCTTGCAAAGTTTTAAAGAAGCAAATTGTTGACGTTTTACCATTTTGCCCATCAGATTGGAACTGTTCTAGCTACTTTGATAGAGGTCACCTAAGCAACATTCCTACGAAATTTGAATCAAATTTGCCCGGGGTATAGGAGGAGTAGTCATTTAAAGAATTTTCTTTGTTTAGATCTGGTGGTAATCTTGGTAATCGGAATGGAACCATTTTAGCTTCTTTTGGTAGAGGGCCACCTAGGCACAATTACTGTGAAGCTTGAATCAAATTGGCCCAAGGGTTTAGTATAGACTTAAGAGTTGATGGTTCCCTTTGATAATACAGAGCCGACTTGTATAACACTATCTAGGCACCTTGTGGACATTAAGGGTCAGGTCCTAGGACACCAGACGGAGATGGACCGGCTCACTCTAACTAACAATGACATAACTCTATGTAAAATCAGTGGGCCCCGGGGCAGGTCCATTTTTGGCCCCAGTGCTACAATTTGAACAATCGTGGTAGAGGGCCACTAGATGAAGCTTCATTCCAAATACTGAAGACTTGGGCCTTCTTGTTTCAGAAAAGATTTTTTTTTCAAGGTTTTCTTTATATAAGTCTATGAAATACGGGTGGGCCCCGGGTTCGGTCCACCATGTTTTGCCCCAGGACAACAACTTGAATAATCTTGGCAGAGCTTTATGCCAAATGTCAAAGTCCTGGGCCTTGTGGTTTTTAAAAAGAAGATTTTAAAGGTTTTCCAAATATAAGCCAATGTTAAAAACCGACGGGCCCCGGGACGGGGCCCCTTTTGGCCCCAGAGCTATAATTTTAACAATTTATGCAGACGTCCTCTAGATGAAGCTTCATACCAAACATCAAAGACCTGGACCATCTGGTTTCAGATGAGATGATTTTAAAGGGTTTCCCTATACAAGTCTATGTTAAACCGTTGGGCCCTGGGGCGGGGCCAATTTTGACCCCAAAGCTATAATTTGAACAATCTTGGTAGAGGTCGCCTAGATGAAGCTTCGTCCAAATATCAAAAGTCTGCTGTGCTTTTTTGGATTCAGAGAAGACATTTTTTAAAGGTTTCCCTTAAGTATGTCTATGCACAACATGTGGGCCCCAGGATGGGGCATGTTTTGGCCTCCAAGGCTATAATTTGGACATTCTTGGTAGAGGTCCTTGAGATGAAACTTCATACCAAATATCAAAGACCTGTGCCTTCTGGTTTCAGATGAGAAGATTTTTAAATATGGTTTCCCTATGTAAGTCTATGTTAAACCGGTGGGCCCCAGGGCGGGGTCATTTTTGACCCAAGGGCTATACATTGAACAACACCAGAAAAAGGGTCCATAGGACACGGATGCCCCCGCCAAATGCCATTGATGAAACGGTTTACTATATGGAACTAAATCAAGGGCAGATAATTCAAAAACCAAAAAAATGTAAGCGCTAGAGCAATGACAAAGTTTTTCAAAAATAGCCACAGTGACCTTGACCTTGAAAGTCGAACTCGTTCGAGGTATTGTCATAAGGAACATATGTGTGAAGTTATATTGAAATCGGTGAAGAAATGGAGGCGCTGGAGCGATGATAAAGTTTTTCTAAAAATAGCCATTGTGACCTTGACCTTGAAAGTCGAAATGGCTTGAGATATTGTCATAAGGAACATTTGTGTGAAGTTATATTGAAATCGGTGAAGAAATGTAAGCGCTAGAGCGATGACAAAGTTTTTCTAAAAATAGACACAGTGACCTTGACCTTGAAAGTGAAACTCGCTAGAGATATTGTGTGAAGTTATATTGAAATCGGTGAAGAAATGTAGGCGCTAGAGCGATGACAAATTTTTTCTAAAAATAGCCACAGTGACCTTGACCTTGAGGTCATGATCTTGACAGTCGAACTCGCTCAAGATATTGTCATAAGAAACATTTGTGTGAAGTTATATTGAAATCAGTTAAGAACTGTAGGCGCTGGAGCGATGACAAAGTTTTTCTAAAAATAGCCACAGTGACCTTGACCTTAAGGTCATGACCTTGAAAGTCAAACTCGCTCGAGATATTGTCTTAAGAAACATTTGTGTGAAGTTGTATTGAAATCAGTGGAGAAATGTAGGCGCTAGAGCGATGACAAAGTTTTTCTAAAAATAGCCACAGTGACCTTGATCTTGAGGTCATGACCTTGAAAGTGGAACTCGCTCGAGATATTGTCATAAGAAACATTTGTGTGAAGTTATATTGAAATCAGTGAAGAAATGTAGGCGCTAGAGCGATGACAAAATTTTTCTAAAAATAGCCACAATGACCTTGACCTTAAGGTCATGACCTTTAAAGTCGAACTCGCTCGAGATTTTTTTATAAGGAACATTTGTGTGAAGTTGTATTGAAATTGGTGAAGACATGTAGGCGCTAGAACGATGACAAAGTTTTTTCTAAAAATAGCCACAGTGACCTTGACCTTGAGGTCATGACCTTGAAAGTCCATCTCCCTCGAGATTTTTTTATAAGGAACATTTGTGTGAAGTTACAATGAGATTGGTGAAGAAATGTAGGCGCTAGAGCGATGACAAAGTTTTTCTAAAAATAGCCACACTGACCTTGACCTTGAGGTCATGACCTTGAAAGTCGAACTCGCTCGAGAGTTTTTGTAAGGAACATTTGTGTGAAGTTATGCTATATCCCCCCTCACAACTATGTTGTGCCAGGTATAAAAATATTACAAATGTACTTCAAATCAATCATAAAATTAATGCATCAAGGGCAGATAATCCAAAAACCAAAAATGCAAGAGTTGTCTTCCTTGTTCATGACACACCGTCCCAGTATGATGAATGCAGCTGTGAAGTTTCATGAATATATTCCATACGGTTTAGGCGTTATGGCCCGGACACGGTTTACTATATGGTACTAAGTCAAGGGCAGATAATTCAAAAACCAAAAATGCAAGAGTTGTCTTCCTTGTTCATGACACATCGTCTAAGTGTGATGAATGCACCTGTTAAGATTCATTAATATATTCCATACGGTTTAGGAGTTATGGCTCGGACACGGTTTACTATATGGTACTAAGTCATGGGGCAGATAATTCAAAAACCAAAAACGTAATAGTTGTCTTCCTTGTTCATGACACATCGTCTAAGTGTGATGAATGCACCTGTGAAGTTTCATGAATATATTCCATACGGTTTAGGACTTATGGCCCGGACAGGACATACCATTTGACTATATATGGATTTAAGTCAAGGGCATATAATTCAAAAACTAAACAAGCAGGAGTTGTCTTCCTTGTTCATGACAAATCCTCTCAGTGTGATGAATGCACCTGTGAAGTTTCATGAATATATTCCATACGGTTTAGGAGTTATGGCCTGGACACGGTTTACTATATGGAACTAAGTCAAGGGCAGATAATTCAAAAAACAAAAAAGCAAGAGTTGTCTTCCTTGTTCATGACACATCGTCTCAGTGTGATGAATGCAACTGTGAAGTTTCATGAATATATTCCATACGGTTTAGGAGTTATGGCCCGGGCATGATGTCACCAGACGAACGAACGAACGAACGAACGAACGGACAGGGGTAAAACTTAATGCCCTTCCGGTATTCTCCGAATACGCGGGGGCATAAAAAATGGGTGTCAGTAATTTTTTATGAGGAACTATATATGAAATTTCAAAACCCTAGCATGCACGGTTCAGAACTTACTATACATCAAAAAGCGTAACGAACGCTAGGACGGAAGGACGGACGCGGGTACGCACAAACACCCTAGAAGCAATATGCCTGTCAACTTCATCAAAGTCGGGGGCATAACAACCTGATTATTCAAGGCCAATGTCATTCCTTGAACATGGCTCAATGTCATTCAGATATTGAAATGGAAACACAAGTTTTCTTAGAAACAACCACGCCATTTGTAATCAAATTCCATATGGAAGCTTTTAGGAACAAGTAAATGAAAATTAAATTATGTTATTTGAGTTTTGCAAATGACCACTATGGCCGCATACCCATATATGGTAAAAACACCTTACATCTTAAAACCTTCTCCATAACCAATGGGCCGTTTGCCTTGAAACTTGGTCTCGGGCCCCATCGTAGTTTTACTTAAATGATCATTGTGTTGACCTTTGCACAATTTACGTCAAGGTCAAAATTTGGTTGCATGTGCATGTAAATGGAAATTGTTTTCAGAAATTATTGTTAATTTTGAACTTTAAATTAGAATATGCAATCAACTAGATTAGGTTATGAAGCCACATTAGTATTAAAGGTCACTCTTTGAACTTAGACTCCGGTCACTCAGGTATCAACTAAATTTTCGTTAAAACTGCTCGGGAAATTGAAAGCAATTTTCATATGAAGCTTTTATGGGATGGAAGAAATGAAATTTAGTTCAACTGGTCAAACTCCTCGTGAAGATGTCCGCCATGACCATATGTGGTAAAAATCTTCAAAAATCAATTTCTCTGGATCTAGAATGCTGGCCGTCTTGAAACTATGAATGCAGCATTTGGCCTTTGTAATTTATTCAACTGATTAGTCTGGCGGACCTTGACCCATTTTACCCCAAGGTCAAATTTGGTCACTTGTGAAGCCTGTATGAGATGGAGGAAAAAGGTTTGTTCAAATGGTTTAGGTCACATAATATCAAGATTGCAGCCATAATAAAACCCGTCAAACATCTTCTTCCCAGAAAAAATGGCTTCATATTCACCCATATTCAGGACCACTGGTCATCTGGTTTAAGCTTTTAACCATATCTGGGCATGGAGATCATCTTTGTCATGTGACCTTGTGCAATCAAACAAACTTTCATTCCCCCAATGTAAGGAGATTAGATTGCATTTAAAACAAGAGGCCCGTGGGCCACAATGCTCACCACAATGTTCTGCACTGGGCAGCTATTGCCATGATTTTTATATGTGTATTTCTTTGGCTTTTGTCTCCTTGGTGGGAGGTGGGAGGTTATTGTATCTATTGCTGACCATTGCCTTTACTGCTATTTTACCATATTTCGGCATGGCGGTCATCTTGGTCATGTCACCAAGACGATTTGATCAAGGCGTTGTTCCACCATTGTCAAGAGATTGAATATGACATGTAACTGAAATTTGCCCAGCTGTTCCAGTGCAAATGTTCTTTGAAGTGTCCATGAACCTGCATTTCAAGCGACCCTGGGCCAAGGTTGCCGAATTACCTTACCCTCAAGCATTCAAAGGCATTCATTTTGTACCTACTCCCATGTCGTAGACCACAACTGTTTTCTAAACATGTATCACTACCTTTTTTCATTGAAAAGCCTAAAGAACCAAAACTGGCCTTGCCGCAAAATAGGTCAAGATTAACCTAGGGTCATCATTTTTACAAATTTGGTATTACTTAGTAACCCGTATTGGCCCATTGGTTCTGGCGGAGAAGTTTCTATCATATTTAACCTTTTTTGTAGAAAATGGAATCTTCCTCCTTGTATATAGCAGGAGTCCATTTCAAAAGTTAGGGAGGTCAGGTTGTGTTTTCATCAAAATTTATTTGGAAAATGACTGAACTTTTAACAAACAGTGGAGGCCCTGATCAGACGCCGCGTTCTGAGGCGTCTAGGAACGCGGTGTCTGATCTGGTCATGCACTGTTTGCCAGGGTACCCGTTTAGGGGTTTCTTGTACTAAATGGGTTAAGGATGGTGGCCCTTAGTAATTTGATCTGGACCATTCGGTCAAGGCTTCCTTTCCCCATCATCAGGAGGCTGTAAATGGAATTTATTTGAAATTGCCTTAATTGTTTTTTTTAGAAAATTCCTTTGAAGTGTCCATGGACCTGCAATCCAAGCGACCTTGTGACAAGGTCGCAGAATGACGTTGGCCTTTAGCATTCATAGACATTCAATTTGTACCTAATCTCATGTCATAGATCACAACTGTTTTCGAAAATGCATAGTCTTACCTTTTTCCCATTGAAAAGCCTAAGTGACCACATTTAACCATGCCATAAAACAGGTCAAGGACAACCTATGGTCATTATAATTGCAAATTTGGTATTACTCAATCATTCAATATTAGACACCACGTTTCAAGACCATTGGTCCAGTGGTTCTAGAATGGACATTTTTTTTAGTTATTGGGCATGGGCCATCTTGGTTATGCGACACAAATTGTTCGAACAAACTTTCCTGGATAGAACCGAGTGTGCTATTTTTATTTATTTGGTGTATTTTTTTGTTTCCAAAGGATCTAAATATCAAGAACGCATTCATTCTCCCTTCTTCAGGAGGCTGCATATGAAATTTAACTGATATTGACCAAGTGGTTTCAGAGAAAAGGACATTTGAAAATTGTTGACAGACGATGGACGACGGACGGACGACTGAGGCCTACCATTCTATAAGCGCCCCCGAAGTATACCGTCCTAAACGTTCCCCCGGAGCCTTTGGCTCAGAGGTTAAAAGTATAATACAGAGAGGTAACGTGTTTACATAAAATGCATACGGCTAATAGTCTTACCTTTCACTGGACTGCATCGACGAAAAGAAATATTATCTTATAAACAGGACTCACCTGAAACAAGAAAGTAAATGGAAATTAAATCACCTTCCGCCATTCTAGTAACGAACTCCAAGATACTCGGACTTCCTGTGTACTTCCGATCTTTTTTATATCTGGCCCTGTTCGCGTACTGTTTTAAGGATTAGAGGCCACAGAATGTAGCGTCTGATCGGTGTCTTCACTATTTGCTAAACGTACGAAACTTGATTTAAAACTCACAGCTTAAAGCCTTAAACGACACATATTTTGTAACTGGAGTTCTCGAAAGCAGATAAATAACTGTGTTCGATGTCGGACAGTAAAGGGTAGCATATAAACACGGAGAAGCGAGCTAACCCATTTAACCCTGTAGACCGGTGCAGACGCCGAGGGAGAAATACACTGTATCTATGCAAACCTTGCAGATCCTGATAAGACGGCACGTAGCTAGCACGTCTCGCCAGAATCGACATGCACACTGTTTGCCATCATGTCAGTGAACTACTCAGAAATCCCTTTCTGTAAGAATATATTTAAAGCGAGAAGAGTCCTGTTCAGAAACCCAGGGGTGAAAAAGTAAAACTTCAAACCAGTTGCATAAGCGCGTAGGAAAATAGTCACAGAGTATTGTTTACTTTTCAGAATTAGTGTTTCTGTGCCAATTTATATTCAATCCATATTAAGACTCGAAAAATGAAATATTTTGAAAGACGTTCCATGCCTGCAAAATTAATTTTCAAGAGTTCCTTTGGAAAATTTTATGCAGCGAACGAACAGCGAAAGTAGAGTAACGCGGTCCAGTAGCTATCCAAAACAAAAACATACAAGCGATACACACACTCAAAGACAAGCCATAACAAAAATAAACCGCGACAGTAGAACCGCATTGGAACTGGAACAGTCAGTGAAACGAAATCGACGGGGGGGGGGGGGGGGGGGGGGGGGCTTAAATCGACTTTACGCGGTCGCAATCTTCTCCCTTACTAAGGTTTATCCCTGTAAACCCAAGGTATACTATATGAAAGTCGGGTCCAAGAGAGTCAGAATTATATAGGAGTGTTTTCGTGATACGGATGCACAGGCTAATCTTTTGTTTGTTTGTATTGGAGTTTTGTTTTGTTTGTTTGATTTGAAGTTTATCGTCCCCGTTAACACTGTAAAGGTCATTTTGGAGACGTTGCTTCCAATTTTGTGGGACTTTTACCCGACATTGAGATGAAATGACATCTCAAGCCCTGTCGCCCAATGAAACCAATAGGGTTTATAAGCATGGACGGTCCGACCCGTGCGCACCGCTTTGCTTGGGCAGGCTTAGATCCTCTTCGCAGTTTACCAGTACTCGTGTGCGGGTCGGATTCAGCTGTACGTGGCAGCAATCATGCAGCCCATATATTTCTTCAAGCCCCGATGGGCGGGGGCCGTTGTATTGGAGTTTAACGGCCAAATCAACACTATTTAGGTCATTTCTGAGCCGGTCAGTTTACTTATCCACACTTACCTGGACAGGCTTATGCGCATTACGATAACACATCCGTGCGTCATAGTGCAATTTTTAAATCTCCAAAAGGGTCAAATTTCTAATGAAAATTTGTGATATTATCCTTTTTTATACTGTAAACATAGGTTGTGGGTGCTCGTTAGAACCGCCTCATTGAGGCGGTTCTAACGAGTACCCACAACATGTGTCTGGTAGCAGAAATAAAGAAAATAATAAATACCCCCGTTAACCCCTGTTTTCTCTATATGAAGTGGGGTGTAAGGGGGTGTTCATTTCACGGACTGGTTAGCGTGATGGTAATCGGTCAACAGTACAGCGGTACAGTGCAGATTCTTTAGCCAGAAACTGACAACTCCCCTTCTTGAATCAGCTTTAGGGAACAGGCTTATTAGCACAATAACAAAATTACGTTTTTTTCCATGACGTGATTTTTCCTCAGAATTTATAAGCATGTGCGCTTCTCTCTTTTCATGAGCTCAAACAGTCCTTAGGCTCCTTTTAGACATCACGAAAACACGCCTATATAAATTTGACCCCCTTGAACCCCACTTTTATATAGTAAAACTGGGGTTTACAGGGGTAAACATTATTTTTTTATTTTTGCTCAAAAATATAGATTGGGTACTCGTTGGAACCGCCTCATCGAGTACCCACAGTCTATTTTTTGAGCAGAAATAAGAAGAATATCACAAGTTTTCGTCTTAAAATTTGCATTCTTGTAGCGGTAAAATTTGGTATGTATTTGTATAGGCGTGTTTTCGTAATGTATTCACTTGCAGTTGATCAAACGCGGCAATAATGACAGTTATGATATTGCTAGATACGACTAAAGCAATAACCCACTAAAACAAAGTTTGAACTAGTGAACAGCGAGGTACACGAAATTGCCTATGTCAAAAAAGGCTCGCATATCGGCACTGCCTCTATTTGCAAGCATCACCTATGAGTTTTCATCACGAAAACATGCCTATATAATTTTGACCCCCTTGAACTGCACTTTTATATAGTAAAACTTGGGTTTACAGGGGTTAACTTTATTTTTCTTATTTCTGTTCAAAAACATAGATTGTGGGTACTCGTTAGAACCGCCTCGATGAGGCGGTTCTAACGAGTTCCCGCAATCTATGTTTAGAGCAGAAATAAGAAAAATACCGCAATTTTTTATCTTAAAATTCTTGATTTTTCGGCGGTAAAATTTACACTGTATTTGTATAGGCGTGTTTTCGTAATGTGTGTCAACACAATAAACTAGTGAATCAGACCGGGTAGAGGCGCTGGTAGATCCTAATCTTTGTTGATCGCACACTGAGTGAAATCTGCTGCGACGATTAGACTCATCACGTCTTGTAGATGTTTGATTGCATGTCTGAGAATCCTGTATAGAAAGGTTAATCGAGGAGAATACAACTTATTAGTGAATCAATGAGCAACGCCAGAAGTTTGAAGCATTTCGTCTGCAGTTATATTATGTGATAATATCTGTGAATTTCCTCCATAACGGCTAGTAATCGTCAATAATGCTCGTCAGTTTACTATTTTTTTTAACTATAAACAGAATGCGATGAATAAAAGTATGCACATTTATAGATATTGATATCGTATTATAGATAAATGAATAAATATGCTATTGAATCCAAGTTCCCAAGTAAACAAAACAATAAAACAACAGGATTATATTTAAGGGTCACTGATGAGGCCTAATTTGCCGAAACTAGCTAGACTGGCCCAGAAAACGTACTGTGTGTTGCATTCCTTGCTTCCAAATGATAACCCTTTTCTAGAAATTATCCAAGAAAACGTTACTACTTTACTCAAAAAAATTACGACACTGTCCTATTTAGAACCCAGGCTTCATAAAAACGCTTCATGGGGACTGAAAAAAAAATGTCAAAGCAACGACAGAACCAAGGCTGAGAATCGGGGCCAAGTCTTTCACTTCTATTTTCATAACGATCTTAGAGCAGTCGCAACTTTTCTGTGAAATTATACGACAATAATATAAATTAGTGCGGAAAGGTAGTGCGAAAAGGTCACTCAGGAAGGCCACAGTCAAAGAACGCATGCTTCTCAAGTCAAAGGCGGTTCTTTCGTCGTGGTTTCATTTTTGTTATGGTTTGTTTATGAGTGTGTGTATCGCTTATATATTTTTGTTTTGGATAGCCAATTGGCCATTTTGTGAGAAAGTAACTTTGGCTTTCCGCTATTCGTGTTTCATTAAGGATCTAGGTATTCTTTCCCTGTGGTGTCTCTGATGGGAGATGTTGGTTAACTGTATCGAATACTGATCATTAACTTCAATTCTATTTTTCAAAATACAGTTCCGATTATAAAGAGTATCAATAAAAACCAACTTCTATTTTATGTTGCAAAATGAACCTTTGAAATGCTTATATGGGCCCCGTCAAGCGATTTTGGTACTTATCGCCCATGCGAGCAGCGAAGGTTCAGGCGAGCCTGCGCATCCGCGCAGTCTCGCCAGAACCTACTCTGCTCGCTCATACAAGTAGTGAATCAAGAGGAACTTCAGACAGAAAGCCATATCCCTGGCCCCTTTGAATGGCTGGGCATGCGCAGTTAAAATTTGTCATGACGGAATGCTCGAAGACACAAATTCGCTTGGCGGGGCTCATATGTTTCCTCTTGCGCCATGGTTTAGTTCTGACATTATTCAAAATCATGCCCTTTGTTTGGAATACTTTGTAATCCGGGAAGTAAGACCTGGCCGGTTAAGGGGAATGGGAACACCTTCAGGGGAGGCAACTCCTGCAAAAAGATTTTTGTCTCCAATGTCAATAGGGGTCAACTCTTAAAGGAAAGAATTTGCTCCTGTGGAGCAAATTCTTTCCTTTAAGAGTAGACCCCTTTTTCTGTGGGACTGAGCCTATAGAATAGCGTACAGGAAGTCCCGAAAGTTGTCTCCCTTTGAAAAAAATGGCGGAAAATGTGGAAGGTGTTCCCATTCCCCTTAAGTGTTTCTATAACTGATGATCTTCTTATGTTTGCCTCGGACGAGGTTGTTGCCAACAACCATATATTCGATAATTGTTGCCAACAACCATATATTCGATAATTGTTGCCAACAACCATATATTCGATAATGATGCACCGCATTTAATGACAAAAATGGTCAGTCACGACTAGTTAAATGCTAAGAAGTGGAGTAACTTTGCAAAACACAAATTGTATTAATTTATTAACTTCTTAGTATATGTATCAACAATTCTTTACATACATGTAACGAGCTTGTCCACATTGAACAGCCGAGAGTCCAATTTATTCAAATGTCTTTTCGCTAAAATGAATCAGCCAAGTGCTAAACGATCAATGATATTATTGCTGAATGACCGTCCGACGCACTGGCCATGATTTGACTATAAATGTGGTTGAGTTAACCGTAACAAACAAACTTCGATCCTTTCTAGGTTTGTCCAGTAACCAACATTTTTTCTGCCTTACATCAAAGTCTTAAATAAGAACATCGGAACATTTTCCGGGGTGGAAATCTTTTCAGAACATTTTTTTTCTATTTCCAGAATTATCTAATTACGACCAATGACAAAGTGATGTATGTGTATGGAACGACAGTGTTTGAACTGCTTGGTCGGTAAATCTCCTGTATTTCCATATATCAAAAAACAACTGCAAATACGTTCTGCATAATAGAACTGTGTATAGTTTGTGCATATTTTCAGATGCAGATCGTTAAATAATAGATGCGGTGTCGTGCCCTATAACACCGCTAGGATACCTCTACTATAAGAATTGTAATCTGCCATGGCACTAGCTATTACATTTTTCTTGACGAAATCTTTGATATTGTTCTATGTTCCACGAATGAAGTTTGTGTGCTCTGTACAAATGGTGTGTGTCAATTTTAACAGAAATGAAAAAAAAAATCTACAACCTCGTTCACTGCCTTTATCATCACATTTACCTTCCATGGGCTCATTAATTGGGTGTATTATTGGAATTAATAATATTCTTCTTTAAAATTATGTGTTTTAAGAGGCACCGTCGATCTCTAGCGTCGAACGATGTCTTACTAACAGCTGCAAATTGTCGAAAGCAAAAGGCGTGAACATTCTGTACAAACCAACTCCCTATTTCATAGCACGACGGGGGTCATTGCACGGCGGGGGACATGTCTCTGATTCGGTGATGGCCCCAACTTAAAACTGTATAATTTTTATATGGGCCCCGTCAAGCGACTTTGGTACTTATCGCCTATGCGAGCAGCGAAGGTTCAGGCGAGCCTGCGCATCCGCGCAGTCTCGCCAGAACCTTCGCAGCTCGCTCATACAAGCAGTGAATCAAGAGGAACCTTCAGACAGAAAGCCATATCCATGGCCCCTCTGAATGGCTGGGCATGCGCAGTTAAAATTTGTCATGACGGAATGCTCGAATACACAAATTCGCTTGGCGGGGCTCATATTATGAGTGGTTGGAGCCTGATGATTTGTCTTTGGCTTGACTCTTCATGTTCTGCCTGATGGTTGTTTTTGTCTCCAGCTTACAGCGTATGGAACAAGCTGAACAAGGTCTGAGTCCTCATCTATGATTCACCACAGGTATTTAATTTGATTTATTTCAATTTTTTCAAATTTGTATGTCATTCTGGGGGGTGTATTGATTGAGGTAGTCAACTTCAGGTGGACGAACTACTTTGTGTGTTGTAAATAATATTAGAACCCAGATTGAAGGCTGGGCCCATAGAATCGCATCACGAAAATACGCCTATACAATTATGACCCCCTCGAACCCCACTTTTATATAGTAAAACTGGGGTTTACAGGGGGAGACCTTATTTTTCTTATTTCTGCTATAACATATAGATTGTAGGTACTCGAAAGAACCGCCTCGATGAGGCGGTTCTAACGTGTACCAACAATCTATATTTTAAGCAGATACAAGAAAAATATTGCAATTTGTCATCTGCAACTTTCGTGTTTTCTGTGGTAAAATTTACAATGTATTTGTATAATGGATTGTTCTCGCTACTGACCGTCCTAAGGCGGCTGTTATTTATTTTAAATGTAACCTTGTTGGATTTTCCGACGGGGCGCTTCTTCTTGTGTATGCTTATGGATATGAATAATTATTATTATTTATATTACTTATTTAATTTTCATTAAGGGTGCCAGTTGCACCTTGACAACCTCTTGTGGGTGCGAAGGCGCTGGTTGCTGTGCTGTTTGTGATTGCTGTTTTCCTTTTTTTCTCATTGTTAGTTACTCTTCCTTTTGGTGCCATTGGTAGACTGTAATCTTTGAGTATATCTATTTCTATATGAGCCCCGTCAAGCGAATATGTGTCTTCGAGCATTCCGTCATGACAAATTTTAACTGCGCATGCCCAGCCATTCAGTGGGGCCAGGGATATGGCTTTCTGTCTGAAGGCTCCTCTTCATTCACTGCTTGTATGAGCGAGCAGCGAAGGTTCTGGCCAGACTGCGCGGATGCGCAGGCTCGCCTGAACCTTCACTGCTCGCATAGGCGATAAGTACCAAAATCGCTTGACGGGGCCCATATTATTGCTAATCTAGAGTAAAACAATAATATTAAAAAGAAACTTCTCACGAAACGCCACGATCAAAAATCATAATCAGCAAATAGCAATAAATTTGAAAAAAAAATGTAGTAATTCTACTGACAACTGATTTTCTAAATGACAAGGAATGCTTCGGCAGACAGATAAATAATAGTGAAAACATCGAGATATGATATTCCAATCTTATATTTATTGATTGCTGACAGTAATTTGCGGAAATATTGTGCAGACACCCTAATGTGTCAAGTATGTGGCTCCACCTTATGCTACTTTGTCTGTCCTTCACAAATTACAATAATATGTTATTTTAAATAGATAGGGAGAATAATTTTCCTAAACAATTATTATTTCCTAAACATTTATTAATATGATGACGTTTGTTAGTGGCGCTGGCCATTGTATCGGGAACAAACTAGAAACGTGTACGTCCGTAAGCCCTCGCTGCACTACAATGTCCTTCACAGATAAAATCAAATTACAGAACATGTGCGCTACGGAGCGCATAATATATGGTCTCTTTGGAAAACAACTAGACGATTAAATGATAGAAGTGAAGGCAATCGACACAACTAATCCACAGCTCCCATCAGAGATACCAAAGGGAAAGAAACATAAACATGAAATAACTAGACCCTAATGGGAACATCGATAGCGGAAAGCCAAAAGGACAGTTACTTTCCCACAAAATGTGGTCAATTAGAGCAGGAGCTGTCATTTCCTTTGAACAAAAAGGGGTATATAATATTTCACCTGTTTTGATTCTTAAACAACCTGGATTGTGGATCCTCGTTGGAACCGCCCCATCGGGTCTCAAGAGCACACATAATTTATGTGTTGATCATAAAAAAACACCATTCCACTTACAAAGATATATTATCCAAAAGGTTAATCCATTTAGTACCAGAAACCCCAAAACGGGTACCCTGGCAAACAGTGCAGACCCAGATCAGACGCCGCTGAACGCGTCGTCTGATCAGGGCCCCAACTGTTTGCTAAAAGTTCAGTCATTTTCAAAATAAATTTTGATGAAAACACAACCTGACACCCCTAAAGTTTGAAATGAATTCCTGCTATATATAAAGAGGAATATTCCATTTGGTACAAAAAGGGTTAAAAGAAACCACAATCACATGGCGTAGGATACCCCTGGCACCAGAAGGAAGAGAAAACCCCTAACAGGGACCCAGCAGCACAACAAGAGCTAAACATGTGTTTTGGAACGTCATTCCAATTTAATTTCAAAATTCGGTGTTGGGCTTAAATCTCTTCTGCAACAAAGTCTGTCGGAACCAGAATTTTATGGTGATTTTGTATATATACTTGCCATGACTTCAGCACCCGATTTCGTAATCTCATTCTTCGATATAAAAAGATTGGGTATAACATAAATGTTGAACGGCAGACTGCATGCAATCACGGTTGACAACTTTGCTTCCCTCTTTAATTGCACGCCGGTTGGGCCAGTCCTCGGATTCTCTTATGATTCTAGCGTAAAGGTTTACTGAGAATTAGAATTTAGTTTTATGAAATGTTGGTTGGTGCCTGATGCTCTGCCTTTGCTCAAGCATTTCAGTGGTTTCTTGTTGTCGAGTTCTCTCCGTTGTTTCATTTTTTGTGGTTGTTTTGTTTTTGTGTTCTCGGAGATGTTGCAATGATGAGTAGGAGGCCTTCATGCGGACTGAACAAATTATTTGTCTTCATCGCGACGGAAGAAAGGGCGATGATTGCTGCCGCGTAACATTGATTTAAGCCCCCATAAGCCCTGTCCCACTAAAAAAGGGGTCTACTCGTAAAGAAAAGAATTTGAGCCCTATTGACATGGGTGACAAAAATACTTTTGCAGGAGTTGCCTCCCCTTGAAGTGTTCCCAATCGCCTTAACGGCCCAGTCAACACTAAGTCAACACTCAGCCATGTTGAGCAGGTCAGCTGCACTACCCAGAGTTATCCTAAGCAGGTCTATACAAAATCGGTTTACCAACGGTGCACAATCTTTTCTCAGAAACTGATGAATCAATCCTTATTATCAATCCTTATGAATAAATGTTGCCGAATAAGATGGCTGATCTTACATGCAATCTCCTGATCACCAGCCCCCCCCCCCCCCACACACACACTCCTCCCCCAATCAAACACACACACACACACACACACACACACACACACACACACACACACACACACACACACACACACACACACACACACAAATAAGACAGTATGACCAGCAAGATTATAAAACTAATTTCTAACTCTATTGTGTGGAAGACTTTGAGGGGCTGCCGCCCGAAACTTTTTTTCCTTTGATTTGAGGTTTAACGTCCCCGTCAACACTGCATAGGTCATTTTGGAGACGTTACTTACAGTTTTGTGGGGGGAATTTTACCCGACACTGAGATGAAATGACATCTCTAGCCCTGTCGCCCAATGAAACCAATAGGGTTCATAAGCATGGACGGTCCGACTCGCACCGCTTTGCCTGGACAGGCGTAGGTCCTCTAAGCGCTTTACCAGTACTCGCGTGGGAATCGGTTTCAGCTCTGCGTGGAAGCATCATGCAGCCCATCTATTTCTTCAAGCCCCGATTGGCGGGGGCCGACCTATGCAAACGGTATCATTGTGGATGTGATCAAGGAATTGACCCATTTAGTACCAGAAACCCCAAAACGGGTACCCTGGCAAACAGTGTAGGCCCAGATCAGACGCCGAATAACGCGGCGTCTGATCAGGGCCTCCACTGTTTGCTAAAAGTTCAGTCATTTTCCAAATAAATTTTGATAGAAACACAACCTGACTGCCCTAAATTTTGGAATACACTCCTGCTATATATAAGGAGGAAGATTTCATTTGGTACAAAAAGGGTTAAGCAGATAGTGTTTGTTTGTTTGATTTGAAGTTTAACGTCCCCGTCAACACTGTAAAGGTCATTTTGGAGACGTTGCATCCAATGTTGTGGGACTTTTACCCGACATTGAGATGAAAAATGACATCTCAAGCCCTGTCGCCCAATGAAACCAATAGGGTTTATTAACATGGACGGTCCGCCTCGCACTGCGGTTCCTGGACAGGCTAAGCAGATAGTGTAGATACAGTGAGTGAGTGATATTAGTTTTAGGTCCCACCAACAGCTAAGGTCATACGGAGACGGGACCTCGGTTTAGAGACTCATCCAAAAGTCTCGAGAAGCCCGGGATCGATCCTGCGATCCCTGGTTTAAAAGGCGAGTAGCTTAACCACTGCGCCAGTAAATACAAGGTAACCGTACTGCACAATTCACAGGTTGTCGAATTAAAACTAACTTTTTGCGTGATATTCAACATATATCATATTCTGTAGGAATTGTCTGTCATTGAAATACCGTGCTTCATATTACTCTGTAAGATCAATTGGTTTAATTTGCATAGTCTGATATGGAGTCTGTCACTTTATAATTTGAGCACTCTAGCTCATCAGGACGGAAAGGTCAATATGGAAAAATATGGAAATAAAAAAAACCTTAAAGAAAAACAAATTTTGGTTTTAATATGATTTGCACTAGTTCAGTAACATGTCCGATTATGATGCCTATGGTGCAACCCACAGGTATTCTATATGCAATGAAGCTTCATTGAAAACATGTTAACCCTTAAAATGCCAATCACGACAAATGTCGTCTGCTCTGCCGTTACCTTAAAAGTATTTTTTTTTCAAACAGTGTGGACCAAGATCAGACTGCCTGAAATGGGCCCACACTGTTGGACTGTATGCAAAAAATATTTTTAAAAAGTTTGCAAAAACAAACAAAAAGCAGCAGACGACATAAGCAGACGACATTTCCAGATGTAGTTTTTCTCGACATCTTAAGGATTAAAGGACAAACAGTTGGACTGCAATGGTTCGAACACCTATGGGTCCAGGAAAATTTATTCGAGATAGGGTAAATCGAGACACGAGGAGGCACGAGTATTTATCATAGCTCCAAATCTGAACTTTATCACGTGAACAAGTCCGGGAAATGAAGACCCCCTATACCCCATTTTATATAGAGAAAACTTGGGTTTACGGGGGAATACATTATTTTTCTTATTTTTTCTCCAAGACATAGGCTGTGGGTACTTGTTAGAACCGCCTCATTGAGGCGGTTCTAACGAGCACCCACAACCTATGTTTGCAGTATTTGTAAGAAAAATATCAATGATATTCATCAGAAAAATGGTCATTTTTGAGATGTGAAGAAAATGCACTACGTCGCACGGATGTGTTATCGTAATGCTGAGACATAATGGTATAAAACCGGTTTGGGAAGATTTCATTTTATTTAAACTTGAAAACCATGTTGTGTTCATTCGTTACAATCGCCTGGATGCGATTCGAATGAGTACACATAACATACTGGCCCCCAACCCATCGGGGCTTAAGGTAATCGATTGGGCTGCATGACGCATCCACGCAGAGCTGAAACCGACCGCACATGAGTACTGGCAAACCGCTTAGAAGGTCTAAGCCTGCCCAGACAAAGTGGTGCAAGTCGGACCGTCCCTGCATATAAACCCTATTGGTTTCATGGAGAGGCTGGATAAAAATTCCACAAAATGGGAAGCAACGTCTCCAAAATGGCCTAAATAGTGTTGAAGGGGAGGTTAAACCTCAAAACAAACAAACAAACATATAACATACATTTTCAAGCAAAAATGAGATATAAGTATGCTGTCCCAGCAGGCACACGTCGCTAGGGCAACGTCAAATCAACGTCGGTGCAACGTCACGACGTTGCACCGACGTTGATGTGACGTTGCATAATGATCATGACGTTGAACCGACGTCGATATGACGTCACAAATACGTCATGTGCCTGCTGGGGTGAGTACTTATTAGGATCACCCCGATGAGTCGATTCTAATAAGACCATACAAAATACATGTTGAAGATAAAGTAAGATCACCCTAAATCATCCTACGGCCCCGCCCATCGGGGTTTAAAGAAATAGATGGGCTGCATGGTGCTTCCATGCAGAGCTGAAACCGACCGGACACGAGTACTAGTAAAACCCTTAGAGGATCTACGCCTGCCCGGGCAAAGAGGTGCGAGTCGGACCGTCCATGAGTATAAACCCTATTGGTTTCATGGGGAGGCTGGGTGAAAGTTCCACAAAAGGGGAAGCAACGTCTCCTAAATGACCTAAATAGTGTTGACGGGGATGCTAAACCTCAAATCAAACAAACAAACACATAACATACATTTTCAATCAAAAATGAGATACAAGTCTGCTGTGTGTACTTATTAGAATCGCCTCGATGAGAATAAGTACATAAAAATACGCTAGCATCGCTAGCTCAATCTGATGCGCGTCTGACTGGTGATCAGGAGGACGCGGGTTCGATACCCGCCGGGGTCGGCAACATTCTTTCGTGGAGATTGATCATGGAATCTTTTCGACTGTCATTATCTCCCTTCCGCTGATTCAAGAAGGGCAATTGTCAGTTTCTGGCGAAAGAATGTGTACTGTACTGGTTAACCGCTTACGTATAAGCTTGCCCAGAAAACATGTGGATAGGTAAACTGGCCGGCTAATAATGACCTAAACTAGTGTTGACTGGGTCGTTAAACTCCAATACAAACAAACAAACAAACATACAAAATACATGTTGAAGTTAAAGTAAGAAATCAACCTTAAAAATTATCTGGAGTCATGTCAATGTCTCTAAATACTAAAGAATGAGTTTGTCACAGCTATGGTAAACCAGTCATTTGTTTCCGATTCATTGACATTTCACTGTATTATGGATGACTGCAAGGCTGACAGAAATGAACCAAAACGCCTTCTGCTAGAGACCCATTTTATACCAGAAAGCCCAAAACGGGTACCCTGGCAAACAGTGCTGGCCGCGGCGTCTGATCAGGGCCTCCACTGTTTGCTAAAAGTTCAGTAATTTTCCAAATAAATTTTGATGAAAACACAACCTGACATCCCTTAATTTTGAAATGGACTCCTGCTATATATAAGGAGGAAGGTTCCATTTGGTACACTCTGTATGCCGTATACATCGGGATCGGCAAATGCATTATATCCGCTCCAACGTATCTTCGATTAACGATCTCAAAGGATTACAAAGTCGTGCACAACTCAAATCTTCGTTACATATGACTGCATCAATCAGTTTTATTATAAGTTCGAGTGGGTTGTTGTTTAATATCGGAAATTACAAGGCAGTAACTGTCAAGTCTAAATGCTTTCTCTCACCTAATGACTGATAAGTCTGGAAAAAATTAATGCAAAAATCTTAAAAATCGCATGTTCCATCCTAGTTTTCCGATAAGGCTTATGAATATAACAGACCGATATTGACAATAGGAAGGTTATTCGACAACATGGTACACAAGCTATACATTATGAAAACACACATATTCAAATACATGGTAAATTTTATCGCCTAAAAACAACAATTTGCAGATAAAACATTGTGAAAAATAAGGTTTACCCTCTGAAACCCAAGTTTTACAATATAAAAGTGGGGTTCAAGGCGGTCATACTTATATAGGCGTGTTTTCCTGATGAATCCGTAACCGAATGATAAATAAAAAATGTAACGACATCCGGATATGGACCTCAGATTAAGGTTGCGATAAGGCGTCCGCGGATAGTAAGCATTCTTGGTTAGCAAGTTTCACCCACCATTCAGGAAAGGATATTGACACAAAGTTTAGAACATATGTTGTGAATGATTGCTTTTACCGCATAAGAAAAGCCCATGAAATACAGCTGTGAACACCGAAAATTCATTTACATCAAAGCAGTTCAATTTCGAGGTATAGAAATTTTCGCTTTGCCTGATTTTACCAGTTTCTAATTTCGCGAATCACCTAATCGTTTCGCCATTATTAACCCACTGCAGGCGGGAAACCCCTAAAGGGGTACCTTGGCAAACAGTGCAGGCCCAGATCCGACGCCGCAACCTGATCAGGGCCTGCACTATATGCTAACAGAATTTTCCGTCAAAAATAGAATAAAAACTAAAAAAAGACCTACTTCCCCTTTTTGACAAATAGGCTTGTCCAACATATAGCAACGGAAGAGTCCACTGGTAAACAATGGGTTTTAATATCATGAGCATTTCGAGGACACACCCTTGTGAGATAGTGCATTTTAACATCTCCAAAATGGCTATTTTTCATATTAAAATCCGTGATATTTTTCTTATTAATATTGCACCTTTATAAAGGTTGTGGGTGCTCGTTAGAGATGTCCTATACGAGTACCAACGACATTTGTCTTAGAGCAGAAATAAAATTACACCCATATCCTCTATGCATTACGAAAACACGCCTTTACAAATGCATTGTAACCTTTATCGTCGAAAAACAATTTAAAATGAAAAATTGTGATATTTTTCTTATTTCTGCTCAAAATATAGATTGTGGGTACTCATTAGAACTGTCTCATCGAGGCGGTTCTAACGAGTACCCACAATCTATATTTTAGAGCAGTAATAAGAAACAAGAGGCCCATGGGCCACTATGCTCACCAGAGCTCAGGCGGGTACTGCCCACTGGCAGCCATGTATGGTTTTAATTTATTAATTATAAAGTCTCCCAAACGAACCCCCATTTCCAAATGAGCACCCATATGGACTCTGTATCTGAAATATTAGGCCTTTTATGAAGTGGAGGGTGGGACATGAACCCAACAGAGCCCAGGTTGGTATCACTGAATGCGTCTTATCATAAGGAACAAGAATATATAAAGTTTAGGGGTGTGGATGTGTACAGTTTCTGAGATATAAGGCCTTTTAAGCTGTGGAGGGGTTGGAGCATGGCCCTGGCAGACCCCAGGAAATCCAAGTTTGGTGTCCTTGAATGTGTCTTATCATTAAGGACCCAGAAAATATATTGTTTAGGAGTTAGGATTTGAACTGTTTCTGAGATACGAGGCCCTCTTATGAAGTGAAAAGGAGAGGAATGGACCGCCAAGTTGATGTGACTAAATGTGTCTAATCACAAGGAACAAGAATATATATAATTATGAGGTGGGGATCTTAATGGTGTCTGAGATATATGTCCTTTTATGAAGTGGAGGGGCGGACCATGGCATCACACATTGCCCTAGCACAAAGAGACCCCAGGTTGATGTGACTGTATGAGTCTTATCAGAAGGAACACAAATATACATGCATAAGGGGTGGTGATCTGAGCAGTTTCTGAGATATATGACAGTTTATGAAATGGAGGGATGGTCCTGGCGCACCCCAGGAGACCCCTAGGTTGGAATTACTGTATGCGTTTTATCATAAGGAACAAAAATATATACGGTCTAGGGGTGGGGATCTAAACGGTTTCTGAGATATTAGGCCTTTTATGAAATAGAGGGGGTGGGGCATGGTCCAGGCACATCCCGGGGGACCACGAGGTTGCTGTCACTGAATGCGTCTTATCATAAGAAACAATAATATATATGGTTTTGGGGTAAGGATCTGAAAGGTTTCTGATGTATATCACCTTTAATGAAGTGGAGGTGTGGAGTATGGCTCCGGCGCACCCCTTGAGACCCCTAGGTTGGAATCACTGAATGCGTCTTATCAAAAGGAACAAGAATATATATGGTTTATGGGTGGGGATCTGAACGATTTCTGAGATCTTGGGCCTTTTATGAAGTGGAGGGGGTGGGGCATGGCCTGGGTTCATCCCAGGGGACACCAGGTTGGTGTCACTGAATGCGTCTTATGTAAAAAAAAAACAAGAATATATATGGCTCTGAATCATCTTTGAGATATGTCGCCTTTTATGAAGTGCAGGTGTGGGTCATGGCCCCAGAGCACCCTTGGAGACCCCTAGGTTGCTGTCACTGAATGCGTCTTATCATAAAAAACAATATTATATATGGTTTTGGGGCAAAGATCTGAAAGGTTTCTGAGATTTATCGCCTTTAATGAAGTGGAGGTGTGGAGTATGGCTCCGGCGCACCCCTGGAGACGCCTGGGTTGGAATCACTGAATGCATCTTATCAAAAGGAACAGGACTATATATGGTTTAGGGATTGGGATCTGAACGGTTTCTGAGATACTGGGCCTTTTAAGAAGTGGAGGGGGGTGGGGCATGGCCCGGGAACATCCATGGGGACCACCAGGTTGGTATGACTGAATGCGTCTTATAATAAGAAACAAGAATATATACTGTTTTGGGGTGGGGATCTGAAAGGTTTCTGAGATATATCCCCTTTTATGAAGTGGAGGGGTGGGGTATGGCCTCGGCGCACCCCGGGAGACACCTAGATTGGTATCAATGAATGCGTCTTACCATAAGAAACAAGAATATATATGGTTTAGGGATGGGGATCTGAACAGTTTCAGAGATATTTGGCCTTTTACGAAGTTGAGGGGGTGGGGCATGGCCCGGGCAGATCCCAGGGGACCCCCAGGTTGGTGTCACTGAATGCGTCTTATCATAAGAAAAAAAGATATAGATACTCTAGGGGTGAGGATCCGAATGGTTTCTGAGATATATTGCGTTTTATGCACTGGAGGGGGTGGGGCATGGCCCCGGCACAGCCTTGGGGACCCCAAGACTGGTGTAAAAGCATGTGGCTAAAAGAAGTTCACTCAAGGAATAGTTCTATAAAAGTTTTACCAAAATATCTGCAATGACTTGGCAGGAAACGCCATTTTTCAATTTTCCCCATTATAAGTCCATGGAAACTCTAAGTTGCCATAGCAACCAAACTAATGAGCCCAAGGATGCTACAGATAAAATTTGGGCCCAATCGGCCCAGTGGCTTCAGAGGAGATGTCGTTTGAAAGTGTTAACGACAACGACGCAGACGACGACGGACATGTCCATCCTATAAGCTCTCTCGCAGCCTTCGGCTATGGTGAGCTAAAAATAAGGGGGGTGCGGGGTTCATTTCACGGACTTGCTCACGTGATGCAATGTTGTCCTTGCAAAAATCGCAAGGGACTTCCGCTTGAAAAATCATGTCGGCTTATAGAAGTATACTTTTTCTCACTGTGATCTGGATTTAGTACGACACAGGGATGACCGAAGGATAACGCAACAAGATAAACGGTGACACAAAGCTTGTTTTTCATAATAATAGCATAATAGAAGTGAAGGCAACGATCAGGAATCTATACAATTACCTCATAACTCCCATTCAAGACACCAAAAGGAAAGAAACTCAAACAAAAACAACTTCAACGTAATGGAACATTCGCAAGCGGAAAGCCAAAAGGACAGAAATGAAACCGACCGCACATGAGCAATGGTAAACGTTCAGAGGGTATAAGTCTGCCCAGTCAAAGTGGTGCGCATCGGACCGGACCGTCGATGCAGATAGACACTATTTGTTTCATTGAGTGGCTTGGAATTTCATTTAATCTCAAATTTCAGGTGAAACTTGGAAGCAAAATGATCTATAAAGTGTTGACGGGAACGTTACAGCTCACATCAAACAAACCGAAATAGGCCATCAAATACCGTTGCGCAATCACAAGCTATTGCCACAAAATTTCAGAATTATGCGCACTAGGTGGCAAAAAAACGAAACACTTCTGTGCCGGTTTTTATTTTGGTTTGCTTGGAAATTCTTTAGGTTCTGCCTAACTTACAACTTTTTTTCCTGTGCAGGCTTATACACAATCACGGTTGACCACTTTGCTTCTACCTCAGCCGGCCTATCCACTTTTAAGTAGGGCGGTTGGGGCCTGATGCTCTGTCTCTAGTCGGGCCAACCGAGTCCAATATTTATTTTGTGGCCAAGTAAAATCCATTTAAAATACCAGTAGAATTTCAGTGATTGTTCCAAGGCCGACCTTCTTTTGTTACCTATTATTATCATTGTTTGTCTTTGCATATATGTATATAGTCTTTCAAAACGCAGTGAGACGTGACTGCACTTTTAATTTTGGACTGGTCCGTGTTTTAGGTAAGTCGCCTGCAGTGGATATTTTTTACACTGCGCGATAGTTACCGTCATATTCTTAAACTTGCGCGCTGTGTAACCAGATTGATCACCAGTCGAGACAGTCTAGTAACACATCTCCCATCTTGGAGATCTGGGGTTCGAATCTTAGGCAGATGTTTTTTTGTTTTGTTTTTTCTAAACATTTTCGTACTTATAAAATTGGAGCACAGGAGATGTTTGTTTGTTTGTTTGTTCGATTGATTTGAGGTTTATTGTCCCTGTCAAGTTTGGAGAAGTTGCTTCCAGTTTTGTGGGGTTTTTACCCGACATTGAGATGAAATGACATCTCAAGCCCTAGCAGCCTCCCTGGTGCAGTGGTTACGCTACTCGCATTGTAAACCAGGGATCGCAGGATCGATTCCGGGCTTCACCAGACTTTCGGATGGGTCTTTTAATCGAGGTCCCGTCTCCGTATGATCTTAGATGTTGGTGGGACGTAAAACCTAAACACTCACTCAGATCTCAAGACCTGCAACCCAATAAAACTAAACGGGTTTGATAAATATGGACGTCCAACCCGCACCACTTTGCCTGGGCAGGCTCGGACTTACTAAGCGGTTTACCATTGCTCATTTGTCGTTTGTTTCAGATCCGCTTGAAAGCATCGTGCAGCTCGAACTATTTCTCCAAGCCCCGATGGGCGGTGCCATCACATAAGATGTATATTCATTTTATTGAAAGGATGGAACGAGCACAAGCGAATCGTTGCAGCTCGGATTCAAGAGGTATTATCAAAAATGATACTATGATTGAGATGAGTCTGAAAGAGTTTCGTTTGTTTGTATTGGGCTTTTATGGCCCAGGCATCACTATTTATGTCATTTTTGAGCCGGTCAGTTTACTTATCCACACTTATCCTGGGCAAGCTTATACCTAAGCGGTTAACCAGTACAGTGCACATTCTTTCCCCAGAAACTAACAACTGCCCTTCTTGAATCATCGGAAGGGAGGGAATGGCCATCGAAAAGATGTCATGATAAGAATGTTGCCGACTCCGGCAGGTATCGATCCCGCGTCCTATTGACCACCAGTCATACGCGCATCCGACTGAACTACCGAGGCCGGCATCCAAAAGATTTACAATGACATAAAAATATAATTGTAAATAAATAAACAAAGGAAACAAAATATTAAGGATGTGAATATAAAAAATAAAGAAAATAACTTTAAACATAAAAAGATAAAATAACTAGAAATGTGTCCAGACGACACAGATGCCCCCGCTAAGGGCCCCGCCTCACTCCGAAAATCCATGTTGCAACAAAATTTTCTAAGTGTGTGACTTTGTAATCAGGAACATTTGTGAGAAGTTATATTGAAATTGGAGAAAAAATGTAAGCGCTAGAGCAATGACAAAGTTTTTCTAAAAATAGCCACAGTGACCTTGACCTTGAAAGTCAAACTCGCTCGAGGTATTGTCATAAGGAACATTTGTGTGAAGTTATATTGAAATCAGTGAAGACATGTAGTCGCTAGAGCGATGGCAAAGTTTTTTCTAAAAATAGCCACAGTGACCTTGACCTTGAAAGTCGAAATCACTCGAGATATTGTCATAAGGAACATTTGTGTGAAGTTATATTGAAATCGGTGAAGAAATGTAAGCGCTAGAGCGATGACAAAGTTTTTCTATAAAAAGCCACAGTGACCTTGACATTAAAAGTGGAACTTGCTAGAGATATTGTCATAAGGAACATTTGTGTGAAGTAATATTAAAATTGGTGAAAAAATGTAAGCGCTAGAGCAAGGACAAAGTTTTTCTAAAAATAGCCACAGTGACCTAGACCTTGAGGCCATGGGTATGGGTGGGGGTATTGCTGAATAAACTTTGGACCTATATCTATCATCATACCAAATATCAACCAATTCCATCAAATGGTTTGGAAAATATGAGTTCTAAATTGTTCAAGTCTACCTGTTACAAAAACCTTAACCTGAGTCTTTAACATTGAAAATTTCTAAGTCTGTGACCTTGACCTTGAGGTCACAGGCATGGGTGGGGGTATTGCTTAATAAAAGTTTGGACCTATATCTATCATCATACCAAAGATGAACCAGTTCCATCAAATGGTTAGGAAAATATGAGTTCTAAAACTTCAGGCTCTACCTGTTACAAAAACTTTAACCTGAGGTTACAGGATCACGTACGTACGTACGTACGTACACACACACGTACAGACGGACGTACACATGTACGCACGTACGGAAAACCGAAAAACTATATGCCCCCGGCATCATATGATGCGGGGGCATAAAAATGAAATATTTAATATAAAAAAATGTGCCACTGGGACTCGAACCCTCGCCAAAAAAATATTTAGTGTGACTCGCAGTACATAGCATTAACCACTCGACCATGACTTCTAGGTAGAATCTATATAGACATTGATTTATATCTTTAAAATCCCGAGGAAAAAAGGTATCCGAAACCTGCTTCCCCTAAAAAATGGAATCGACTCGTCACGCTTAAACTTTGAACTCTCAAAGGTCGTTGATAAACTATAGTAGTCGCAGATTAGATTGACTAGGCGGAGCTATCGTTTGTACCTGCCTTAGGAATATTCCATTAACAAAAAGGTAAACCAAGTCACCCGATTGTGTGAATTCAACTGTAACACAAGCGTAGCTGTGGCGTATATGACCATTTCGTCCGCTTGTAGAAAGCGTGCGAAAGGCATGCACTCTACCGAATCTTCTGGTGGACTCAGCGAATTTGACATATAGTGACATCAGCTGAATAGCTCCGCCTAGTCAATTTTATCTGCGACTACTTCACTGCTGATATATATTTCTTATTTTGAATGGCCGTTTGACGGTTCATGGGAGGAAGACTGTACCTTTGGCCTTCTGCTTTGGTATTTAATTACGGTGCATTTGATTTACATTTTCGCTTCTTTGGTTGGAAGATGAAAGGTAATTGTATCGATTCCTGATCATTGCCTTCATTTTATTAAACATAGGCGGTTATCGGCTACAATAAAATTTCTTTCTGCCAACCTTGAATCAGCGGAAGAGAAACAATGACCGTAGAAAATATTTCATGATCAATCGCCATGGCGTGGAATATTGTTGTGGCTGTGGTTTTTACAACTGCTGACTTGTTCCATTGGTGATATCTGAATGGGGGTTTTTGTATGCCTTAATAATGAATAACAGCTCCTGACCAAAGTTTATACTTAACGGATTTCATCATGAATGTGTATTACTTGTAAAGGTTAAACATACAAAATAGAAGTGAAGGCAAATGATCAGGAATCGATACAATTAACCCACACCTCCCATCAGAGACACCAAAACACACAAGGCAAGTGCTCTGCTCAGATCAATTTGAAATATGTGCCCTACGAATAAAGAGTATGCAGACGTTCATAAAATATCTAAATGCGGCAGTTATAACATCGCCTTTATCAAGAAAGAATCCATTAAAACTCATTGACATTGTGACCGATGAGTTCACGTGGCACGATTTGGGCTGTCAATGATCACTGTTTGAAGGTTAATCGAAGACAGACACACTAGTTAGGACCACGAATCAATGGGAAATGGCAAAAGTTCTAACGATTTTGTCTGTACTTGTATGATGAATTAATAAGACCACATTTTCTTATTTAAGGTTAAAACTACTCAATGATGGTCGAAATATTGTTCAGTGCAGAGCGGATACACACTTCATCACGTGAACAAGTCCGTGAAATGAAGACCCCCCTAAACCACACTTTATATAGAGAAAACTGGGGTTTAGGGGGAAAACATTATTTTTCTTATTTCTACTCCTATACATAGGTTGTGGGTACTCGTTAGAACCGCCTCACTGAGGCGGTTCTAACGAGCACCCTCAACCTATGTTTTGAACATTTATAACAAAATTATCAAGGATTTTCATCAAAAAAGGAGCCATTTTGGAAATGTGAAAAATGCACTATGTCGCACGGGTGAGTTATCGTAATGTAACAGAAAACCAAACTCAGATCGAATATAAAAACCGCCCCACGAGCACTGGTCGTCAGGGTTCTAAAAACATAGATTATGGTACTCATTAGAGTACCTACAATAGATGTTTTGGGCAGAAATAAGAAACTAGATCGCGCAGTCGATGGCGCGCCATTGCAAATCCCCACGTTTTGACCTCTTCCAGGGACCCCTGGGGGCTGGTCCAAAAATTAATAGAAGCCATTCATGTAAGTAACTCACACACCAGATTTGGTTGAATTCCAATGAACGGTATAGGAGGAGATAGCCGGACAAACGGACGGACGGACAGACGGACAGACGGACGGAGGCGATAACAATATCCCCACTTTTCTTCAAAAAACGTGGGGATAAAAATATCAGAATTTTTATCTAAAACATTTCATTTTTGTTTCTGGTGGTAAAATTTCCAATATATTTGAACAGGCATATTTTCGTAATGAGCAGAAATAAGAAAAATACTATATACCCCTGTAAACCCCAGTTTTACTATATAAAAGTGGGGTTCGTGGGGGGGGGGCAGAATTGAATAGGTGTGTTTTCGTGATGCTAGGCAGTTATGACATAGACTGGCTTCCCATACAGATGGTACACCAACGTGACCACACCCACGTGACACGATACATTCGTACATGGCTCCAGCACGTTTTTTTTCTGATGAAGATTTGTGGTATTGTTTTTTATCCCTTCTCTTGCTGAATATTCAGTTTAGCCACGTCCATTTCTGACTTTTAACCAATCAGATTACTTGATGTAATCTATTCCTACAAATTCATAAACTGAATGTCAAACAGTGTAGATCCTGATCAGATGGCTTCTGAAGCAGAATCGGATCTGGATCTACACTGTTTGCAAAGATAGGGGTTGTCGTGAACAGCAGAATAAGAGTTGTTATTATTATTATTATTTCTGTTATAAATACCGATTGCGCGCAGTTCTAACAAATGCCCACATTCTGTGTTACAGAAACAAAATTTATCCCTGTAAATCCGTTCTGTCTATACAAGAGGGCCAAAATGGCTCTGAATCGCTCATCTGATATCAAGTTGTCCCATACCTTCTGAAAGTCATGTGGGTGACAGCCATACCATGAAGCATAACTGTTGCAATGATGATCACCTGGGCAACAGTCTTGCAAAGTTTGAATAAAACTGGCTAAAGAGTTTCTATTTTAGCTATGTTAGTCATTTTGTTTATTAAAACAGAAGCATTTTAGCTTTTACGGTAAAGGACCACCTAAGCAACATTCCAATGAAGTTTCAATGAAATTGGCCCATGGGTATAGGAGTTGTCGTTTAAAGGCTTGTCTATTTTTAGATCTAGCGCCCATTTTGATCACCAGAGCCGAAC
The DNA here is from genome assembly GCA_963580285.1 of Lucinisca nassula. Classification (NCBI taxonomy): domain Eukaryota; kingdom Metazoa; phylum Mollusca; class Bivalvia; order Lucinida; family Lucinidae; genus Lucinisca; species Lucinisca nassula. Next base: position 11,191,899 of record OY757010.1, read on the forward strand.
CTATTTAGCTATTTTTGTAGAGGGTAATCCAAGCAACATTCCTATGAAATATGATTGAAATTAGCCATATTTCTATTTTTAGCTCTGACAGCAATCTGTTTATTGCAGCAGAACTGTTTTAGCTAATTTTGGTTGTGAGCCACCTAGGCAGCATTCATATGAGGCTTGAATCAAATATTGACGCAAGTGCTTAGGAGGAGTTCGCATTTAAAGCAAACCGTTGACATTTTTCTATTTTAGCTCTGGCAGCCATTTTGCTCATCTGAGCGGAACCAATTAGCTATTTTGATAGCGGTGTGACATAAACGACATTCTATGAAGTTTGAATGAAATTGGTCCAAGGGTATAGGAGAAGTTGACGTTTAAAGATGTTTCTATTTTTAGCTCTGGCGGCCATCCTGTTCATCAGAATGATTTTACCTATTTCGGTAGGAAGCCACCTGGGCAACATTCCTGTGAAGTTTGAATCCAATTGGAGGAGCTGACATTTGAATCATATTAATATTGTTTTCTTTTTTTAGCTGTGGCAGTCATTTTGCTCAATGGAGTGGAACCATTTCAGCTATTTTGGTAGAGGGTCAACCCTGGCAACATTCCTTTGAAGTTTGAATCAGAGCAGAACAATTTTAGATATTTTGGTAGGGAGTCACCTAGGCAAGACTCCTGTAAATTTTGAATCAAATTTGCCCAAGTGTTTGGGAACAGTTCGCATTTGAAGCAAATTTACGATGTTTTTGTATCTATTTTTACTCTGCCAGCCAGCTTGTTCATCACAGCTAAACGATGTTAGCTATATTGGTAGGAAGCCAGCTAGGTAATAGTCCTGTGAAGTTTAAATCAAATTGGCTCATCGTTTTAGAGGGAGTTCGCATTTAAATTTTTCGATTTCTAGCTTTGGCAGCCATTTTGATCATCTGAGCAGAGTAGAAGTAAAACAAAGATCAGGAATTGATACAATAAACTTACTCCACCCATAAAAGACACCAAAGGGAAAGAAATACAAACATTAAGCGACCAGACCATAATGGAAACCTAAACAAAGGAAGGCCATAAGGACAGTTACTTTCCCACAAAATGGCCATATGGCCATCCAAAACCAAAAGACACAAGTGATACACACAGAACTGTTTTAGCTATTTTTGTAAAGGGTCAGCTAAGCAACATTCCTATGAAGTTTGAATGAAACTGGCCCAAGGGTTCAGGAGAATTTCGTGTTTGAAACAAATTTACGTTCTTCAATTTTTAGCTCTGGCAGCCATCTTGTTCGTCAGAGCGGTTTCAGCTATTTTGGTAGGGAGCCACCTGAGCAACACTCCTGTGAAGTCTGAATCAAATTGGCTCAAGTGTTTAAGAAGGAGCTCGCATTTGTAGCAAATTTACGTTTTTTTCTATTTTTAGCTCTAGCAGCCATTTTGCTCATATGAGCAGAACCATTTTAGCTATTTTGGTAGAGGATCACTTCAGTAACATTCCTATGACGTTTGAATGAAACTGACCCGAGAGTACAGGAGAAATTTTCGTTTAAAGATTGTTTCTATTTTAGCTCTAGTGGCCATCTTGTTCGTCAGAGCGGAACGGTTTTAGCTTTTTAGGCAAAATTCCTGTGAAGTTTGAATCAAATTGGCCCAAGGGTTTAGGAGGTCGTGTTTGAAGCAAATTTACGATGCTTTTCTATTTTTAGGATGTTTTACGAATATGTTAGCGCGAGGTGTGTCTGTAGAAACAGACTCTAGGCATTAGCGGTTGCCGAAGGTATGTTTTCGAGCCGTAAGTTTCTGCCGTAGCTGTGGTCAGCTTCATGCAGACAACGGGCAAAATACCCGGATGTGCATGCTGATCTGAGTTTTTGTCGGCCGCCCATCCTGTTTGTTGGCCGCACGTGTGGCTCCAGAGTGGTGTTAAAATTGGGTTATGTCCGATTCATTTTATTTAAGTAAACTATACCTTTTGCTGCAGAGAGCAATTTTGTTATCCATTAAATTGACGTAGTCGTCGCATATTCACGATGACAGTACTGTGTTACATTGAAGTTCCGTGTTTTGTGTTATATAATCTGGTCGGCGTTGGTTTTTAGTTTTGCAATAACACTGTAATATGACCGGAGTTCAAGATAAGATCCAATCCGTGAAACACAGCCAGCATGTGTCCGGTTAAATTTAATTTAGTAACTGCAACGACATGAAGACACTATAAACCCCACTTTATATAGAGAAAAGTGGGGTTTTCGGGATATTCATTATTTGCTTTCTTTTTTCTTTTGCTCAAAAACATAGATTGTGGGTATTCGTTAGAACCGCCTCATTGTGGCTGTTCCGTCGAGTACTCAAATATGGGCCCCGTCAAGCGATTTTGGTACTTTTCGCCTGTGCTCGCTCATACAAGCAGTGAATCAAGAGGAACCTTCAGACAGAAAGCCATATCCCTGGCCCCTCTGAATGGCTGGGCATGCGCGGTTAAAATTTGTCATGACGGAATGCTCGATGACACAAATTCGCTTGGCGGGGTTCATATATTTTTGGGCCAAAACTCACCAATAGACTATCTCCGATGGAATCTGCTAATCCTGCTGTAGTATCTACAACAGCTGTCACATTTACCATAAATAATTAAATCTGCATGCTAAAATGAATTAAGTCTAGACTGCTTGAATAATTGGAAATGCTTAATGTTGCATCATTTGATATCTTTTATCACATGACTAACATCGCAATTTCTTATCGGCCTTTCAAAAGAACAGATTCTATCACCAGTAACTATATAACGCTTGTGACATTTTCAATATGTTTAAGTTGCTTTGTGTTTGTGCTTCTTTCCGTTTGATGTACTTTCCTGATCATTGCCTTCGCTTCTATTTGAGCCAGCGCACGACAAAACCTACAATAAGACATGTGCGCCCATCGAAGACTCAGATCAGCCTGCGCATCCATATAGTCTAACCAGAGACTTTTCTTGCTGCATGAAGGAGCATTGGACCCTTAGCTATCCTTAGAGCGCACAAGGAAGACTCTGATCAGACTGCGCGGATGCGCAGGCTGATCTGAGTCTTCGTTGGGCGCACAAGTCTTTTTGTAGGTCTTGTCATGCGCTGGCTCATTTTACATCAGCCTTTCTTGCACATCAGTTTTAGCCTGGGATAGAAATTCTATTCTTAACTTGGTGCTCTTACCCGGGCAAACTACGTAAGTGCGCGAAAAATAAAACGTTAAATAAAATAAAATTAAAATTTTCAATGGTGACGTGCAAGTAAAGAAATCTAACAATAGGGTTCTGTTGTACATGGAGTAGCCTCGGTTTCACTCAGCACGGTCATCCCTCGGGTTGGAAAAGCACATCTTCAACAGATCCTCATATTCATTGAGATACTCACATCTTCAACAGATCCTCATATTAGATTCTTATATTCTACTGTGAGTCGACTATTCTTGGGAAAATAAGACAATTCATATATAAACGATTTATCGTCTCCTCATTTAGCCAAGAGAGTTGCAAAGGTTAAAAACAACCATTTTAGTAAAAAAAAAAAAACCTTGATTACAGATAAAGCTGTTGAAAGTAGAGTAACAAGTTTCACTTCGCACTATGCTCTAAACTTACAGTAAATAAACTTACAGTAAATAACTCTGCCCCCGCTCATCGGGGCTTGAAGAAATATATGGGCTGCATGATGCTTCCTAGCAGAGCTGAAACCGACCCGCACACGAGTACTGGTAAGCAGCTTAGAGAATCTAAGCCTGCCCAGGCAAAGCGGTGCGAGTCGGCCCGTCCATGCTTATAAACCATATTGGTTTCATTGGGCGGCAGGGCTTGAGATGTCATTTCATCTCAATGTCGGGTAAAAGTCCCACGAAATTGGAAGCAACGTCTCCAAAAAGACCTTTACCGTGTTGACGGGGACGTTAAACCTCAAATCAAACAAACAAACAAAACAGTAAATAACTTTCATTCCTCATCGGCCTGACTTTATCTATTGGGTAAATACCGAGGAACACATTAAATTCAAACCAGAGAACTCACTGAAAACATCGTTATTGGTTTAATAGCTTGTTTCATCACTCACAATGGCTTTCTGCATGCAAAACATTTGAATAGAAGACAGCTTCATTTTAAAATATTGCATTGAAATTGACAAGAAACGAGAAACAGGAAACATAACGTATAGCTTACAGGAAATGTTCGATTGCTAGAACCATAATAAGTTAAATGTTATATCGGACACTGGTGCAAAGCAGAGGCACAAATCAGTCAGAGTATCCGCGCAGTATGTTTACCATATGAATGGCCATGCTAACATGTCCGTGAAATGAAGATCCCTGTAAACCCCATTTTGTGAAGGGAAATGTGGGGTTTACAGTGGTATAAATTGTCTTCCTGTTCAAAATCATAGATTGTAGGTACACGTTAGAACCGCCCGAACCGAGGCGGTTCTAATGAGCACCCTTCTAACGAACGCCCACACAATCTATATTTGGTACAGAAATGAGAAAAAATCATAAATTTCACCAGAAAATTTTAAGCTCTGGACTAATGAAAGCCACCATTATGTCACAGGGATACAGTATCGTAATGTAATAATACGTCGTGCTGCAAGTGTAAATGTTTTCTGTCTAAGTGGACACGCAGGCTGATTCGCATTCGACATTGCACGGACATGTCGGAAATAATTTTTTTGTTGACGCGGGTCCGCTAATACTGTAAGTCTCGTCCGGGGCTGTACCACTAGAGATGTTTTGCTGTCCGTCCTGGCCGAAAATTAATACAGTTGAATTCCGCTATTATGACCACCTAAAATTAAGACTAAACCTACTTTTGAAAGCTTACTGAGAAGGGTTCAGTTATTCTTTCTTAGTGTTTTCTACAATCAGTATCTCCTGATAAGAGACCACCTTTGGGACTGTTCAAAAGTGGTCTTAAAGACCACTTTTGAACAGTCCCAAAGGTGGTCTTAATATAGGAATTTTACTGTACATTATATCGAAATTAAGCTTTCAGTCCGTCTACAGTGGAAGTTCGACGGGTGTCTCGAACTCGATCAAGGTTGCCTAGGAAACAATTCTCACAACAACAAAACTTAATATCATTGGGATAATTAAGGGAGAATGTTCTATTTTATATAAGCCATACCTATATTTAACCAATAGCGGCTTTTTGGAGGGACACTGAAAAACTCAGACAGCGCCAAACGCGGCGTTTACACTGTTTGTTGAAAGTGAAAACATTGGTGCAATCCATACCGCTAACAAGGCAAACCTGGCACCCCTACAACCAGAAATGGAACACTCTTAACATATTAGGTGGGAATATGGGTTAAAGAACCTCTATTATGGCCCCTGACTAAACGCTACGAGTAACTCTCAGGTACTCGCAACTAATGCCTCGAACAAATTTTCATTGTTCTACAGGTGTGCGAGCCATTGAAGATCTACTGTATTTCCTTAAAATATGTCTTAAACTATGTAAACAGCACAAGGTGGGTTGCAAATAACGCTAACCGTGTACTTAAGGGGAATGGGAATACCTGGTAGATTTTTCCGCCATTTTTCAAAGGGAGACAACTTTCGGGACTTCCTGTTCGCTTTTCTAGATGCCCTGTCCCACAGAAAAAGGGGTCAACTCTTAAAGAAAAGAATTTGGAGCAAATTCTTTCCTTTAAGAGTTAACCCCTATTGACATGGGAGACAAAAATACTTTTGCAGTAGTTGCCTCCCGTGAAAGTGTATTCATTCCCCTTAAACTTGCATAACCGTCTGGAAGCATTAAAACAACAGAATGTGAATTTATGATTGACGGACCCGTTGCCTTAGGCACTGAATTAATATGACATGAATAAAAAGAACACACCTATAAAGATTCTGTGTGAAGCCGCCACAGAGCCTCAGGTCAGACCCACTGTCGCGCAAATCAGTCCGGTTTATAAATGACAGACAACCAAGCACGCGGTTTCCAGCATAATGATAGAAAAGTTTACCCAGCAAACGTTTCATTTCTGTGTAGTATTAAACATTGAACGTCTGCTACTGCTTCTGGAAACAAGACTCAAGTTTTCTTTCTGCCTTGATGCTGGCAAATGTTACTCAAATTTTTCTGCACTCTAGTGAAAACCAGCAAATGTCGATACAGACAAACTATTAAGCAATGGCTTTTCGATCAAGCAAAATGCTTAAATAATATCGACAGGTGTCACCATAAAGATTTTCGTACTATTAACATATATATTGCATTTGTAAAATTGACGAAACAAGGATTGTAAGGAAAACGACATATGTTTAATCACCACTTAGAGTGATTCGAGTTTCATACTAACACAAGGAAAGCAGCCATAGAAAGACCTGCTACATGTATGACTTGAGCCCCGCCAAGCGAATTTGTGTCTTCGAGCATTCCGTCATGACAAATTTTAACTGCGCATGCCAAGCCGTTCAGAGGGGCCAGGGACATTGCTTTCTGTCTGAAGGTTCCATTTGATTCACTGCTTGTATGAGCGAGCAGCGAAGGTTCTGGCGAGACTGCGCGGATGCGCAGGCTCGCCTGAACCTTCGCTGCTCGCATAGGCGATAAGTACCAAAATCGCTTGACGGGGCCCACTTGTAGTAATAGCAGTTCAAGTTACTCAAGAGAAGTTAAAATAAAACATACATTAACATCTGCTTATAAGGTTTCCGATATTATTTTAAACTAGAAATGCGTCCACAGGTTACGGTAGCCCTCGCATGAAAATCTGTTGATGTTACATTGTAGTATTTGAACTTTACAGGTAAGGACCTGGGTCTTGCGTGCAACAACTTCTCACATGATGGTTAACATTTCTGCAAAGTAATTTTCAAATCCGTCAAACAACAAATATATTGAGAGGACACAAAAAGACGCTTTTCTTTACCTTTGCCCTCTAAGTATGACCTTGACCTTGGGGTACCAACCTGGATCTCGCGCGCATGACACATCAACGCATGATGGTTAACATTTCTACCAAGTAATTTCCAAATCCATTCAGAATAACCGGACACAAGAAAAGGACATTTTTCTTTAGAAGGACCTTGATTTTGGAGGTACCAACCTGGGTCTTGCGCTCGACACATCGTCTCATGGCGGTTAACATTTCTGCCAAGTAATTTAAAATCCATCCAGAAATGAGAAAGTTATTGACCGTGCTTAAGTTTCGGACTTTCTTTTGACCGATGACTGCTAAATACGACCTGGACCTTGGAGGTACGACCTGGGTTTTGCTTGAGACTGGTTAACATGTCTGCAAAGAATTTTCATAATCCATTCAGAAATAAGAATGTTATTGACCGTGTTTAAGTTCCGGACCCTTTTTAACATTTGACCTCTAAGTACGTCATATAACCATGGAGGTTCGGACATGGGTTTTGCGCGCAACACATCGTCTAATAATGGTTAAAATTTCTGCTCAGAGGACATAAATGGACCTGAATCGCTCACTGAATCGCTCACCTGAATGAAATAGGGAAAACTGCCATTTATTGTTTTTTCTACTTTAAAGTCTGTCTTCCATTTTCTTCAGTGCAACAACAACGTGTATGAGAGAAGTTGGCATTCAAAGGTGTTTGTTTTCTTTCTATTTTAGCTCTGTCGGCCATTTTGTTCAGTGGAGCGAAATAGTTTAGCTTTTTTGTAGAGGGTCACCACAACAACAATCATATGAAGATTGAATGAAATTGGCAGTTTAGCTGGAATTGGACCAAAGTTGCTGTTTAAAGAGTTTTCTAATTTTAGCTCTGGTGGCCATCTTGTTCATCGGAGGGAAACAATTTGAACTATTACGGTAGGGAGCCAACTAGGTAACATTCTTGTGAAGTTTGAATCAAATCGGCCAAAGAATTTAGGAATTCGCATTTAAAGCAAATTGTTGACTTTTTTCTATTTTAGCTTTGGCGTGGGACGGTTTTACATATTTTGGTAGAGGGTCATCAAAGCAACATTACTATGGAGTCTGGATAAAATTGGCCCAAACGTACAGGAGGAGTTGTCGTTTAAAGATTTTTTTTATTTTTTTTTATTTTATTTTTTTTTAAGATCTGGCTGTCCTTTTGTCCATCGATGCGGAACCTAAGCAACATTCCTATTAAATTCGATTGGAATTAGTTTTAACAAAATTTATTTGAAAAATAAAGTACAAACACATACATAGAAACATACGTAATTATGCAAACATGAGACGGGATCTGACGGTAAGCATAGTGCTTATATACTGAAATTTGCCAAGGGGAAAAGGAGGAGTGGTCGTTTAAAGGTGTTTCTGTTGTAAGCTCTGGCGCCCATCTTGTCCATCAGAGCGAAACGATTTTAGCTATTTTGGTAGGAAGCCACCTAAGCTACATTCCTAGGAAGTTTGAGCCGGATCGGCCATAGGTTTAGGAGGATTTCGCATTAAAACATTGAAAAACAAATTGTTCGTTTTATGTTTTTAGCCCCAACGGCCATTTTGTTCATCGTGGCGGAACCGTTTTAACTCGTTTGGTAAAGTGTCACATAAGCAACATGAATTTGAAGATTAAATGAAACTGACCCAAGGTTATAGGAAGAGATGTCGTTTAAAGTTTTGTTTTTTATTTCTAGCTTTGGCGGCCATCTTGTTCATCGGGGCGGGGCAATTTTAGCTATTTTAGTGGGGAGCTGCCTAGGCAACATTCCTGTTAAGATTTAACCAAATAAACATAAGTGTTTAGGAGTAATTTGCATTTAAAGCAAAGTGTTGACGTGTTTTTTTGTGTTTTTTTTTTGTTTGTTTTCAATTTTAGCCACGGCGGCCAGTTTGCTCTTTGAAGCAGAACTGTTTTATTTATTTTGGTAGGGGTTCACCTTAGCAACATTCCTGTGATGTTCAAATTAATTTGACCCAAGGGTATTGGAGTTGTCGCGTAAATGTTTTTTTTAACTATAGCGGACATCCTGTTCGTCGGAGCAAACGATTTTAGCTATTTATGTAGGGGTCACCTACGTAACATTCCTGTAAAGTTTTTTGTAGCAAATCGTTGACGCAAACGACGGATGACGGACAATACCTCACCGTGGGAACTTCGTGCTCCGATGAGCTAATTATTTGCAGTACCGTATTGCACAGGAAAAACACGCCAATGTGTCTCTTCCCAGTTGTCGGTGGAGGCATAAATATTTTACAATTCTAAAAAATTATTATTTTCCCCTGAAAATCACCAAATGAATGCGATCAGTGAACTTCAGTTGCTAATGAAAATTAAGAAGAGAAACGATCGGGAAATGATACATTGAGATCCCAAACTCTTCCCGCAATATCACTAGGGAAAGAAGTCGAAACATGGAGTGAACGGACAACTGGTAAACCGAGTCAGCAGCTCTTTCACAAATAGGTGTTGACTCAGAATATCCAGTCCTAACTAAAAAGGAGCAATATACATAATGGGGGAAAGAATCTGAATCACCAACATAACAAATGTAACTAAAAGGGGGGAAGAATCGGAATCATCAAGGTAACACCATATATCATCACGCTAACAAGTCCGTGAAATGAACATCCCCTTACACCCCACTTTATATGGAGAAAACAGGGGTTTACGGGGGTCTACAGTATTTTCCTTATTTCTGCTCCTAGACATTGGTTGTGGGTACTCGTTAGAACCGCCTCAATGAGGCGGTTCTAACGAGCACCCACAAACTATGCTTGCTTTTTAAATAAGGAAAATATCATCGATTTTCGTCAGAAAATTAGCCATTTTGGAGATGTGAAAACATGCACTATGTCACACGGGTTTGTTATCGTAATGTAGTTAGGTATAGAATCAGACCCACCAACACAAAACATGAAGCAACAGCACCGACTTGGAACGGTCAGTAAAATAACTGGTGGGTTTAAGTTAACTTTAGCGGATCCAAACCCTCACCCTCACCTTCTGTGGTTCAAACAAGTAAATGTTTGGTCCGCGTGAAAGTTTTCTAACTCATCAGTGAATCAACTTGGTAAACAAACAAATCACAATTAAAGCCGTGGACACAAGGATGAGGACTCGACAGTAAAACGCGCTGAGCCATCCGGTGCTGAACATAACGCCACAGGAACACTGGGGCTAAAGAAACCAACAACAGAACCCCGCTGGACCAAAGCAACAAACATAAAAGTTCCGGCTCCGACCATTTAATGAATAACTTTAAGCCAAAGCCATAATGGAGTCTGAACCCAGATCCATCAGCGTGCAATTAAAGAGGAAAGCATAATGTCTGACCGTGATTGGGTCAAACACAATACACGCAGACTGCTGAATAGCATTTACATGTATAACATATCCAATGCGTTTGTAACGTTTAGTAATTTTCTGATATTGTTCTGCCTTTCATTTTTCTTAATAAAATTAAATACATTGTATTTCCAACTGAATATCCTTCGCAAGGTGAACGACGCATTCTATCCAATAATGTAAAGTGCAGAGTCTATCTTCAATCAATGTTATACGAAGACTCGAGATTATTTGAAATTTCGATTTTGAATTTCCGACCAAGTCGTGACTAGACGGTAATATATGTGGATTAGAATAAGACCATGTGGCATACATGTATAACCGCATCAATCCAGACATGTCACTTACTGTAGGTATTAAAAACATTTTCTGAGTCTATCAACGTCTTCTTTTTCTATCTTACGGGTCAAAGCTTGACAAAACCTTGAAGACGGCCTAAATGCTTTTGTTATTCCACATCACGAAAACACGCCTACATAATTTTGACCCCATTGAACCCCACTTTTTATAGTGAAACAGCGGCTTACAGGGATGGATAAACCTAATGTTTCTCATTACTGCTCTATATTTTGAGCAGAAAAAAGAGGGGTTTCTAACGAGTACCCAAAATCTATATTTTAGAGCAGAAATAAGAAAAAAAAGGTTTCGTAAATAAAAGTGTGTGATGGTTGTCGTGTGTGGGTGTGTGGGTGTGTGTGTGTGGGGGGGGGGGGGGGGGGGGTATAAGGTAATTATATCGATCATTGCCTTCTAAACTAAATTTTTAGATCACCATGGTCTCCAAGCCACCCTCAAACCTGATGCTCTTTGGATTAGATAGAACAAGGGCTTTAGAAAAGCGGACAGCTAATGCCCCGGAGAAGACCGAGCTTGTCGGAAAACTGTTGTCATGCACCGACTCAATATTTTACATGCGTGTCAGATTGTGGCATCGTGAAACTTCGATGGCTCGAACCCGATGGCTTGTTTACCACGTGTGTTTGGAACTCGTTCTTGAGACCTTAGGGGGGAAATCCATCACTGCAGATATACATATATTAGGGATTATTGTCTAATTTTAATCTTGAAAATGTATGTTGTTTGCACTCATTAGAATCGCCTCGATGAGGCGATTCTAATGAGTACACACAACATACATTCATCTTGAACAAAACTGAAAAGATTTACATATGTTGCCTCCTGACCTGGCTCCATAATCAACCCTCAGTGGCTCGAACTACCTTCATATAAAACAAATTCTTATGGTCCCAAAGGTGTTCGAGCCATTGAAGTTCGACTGTATATCAATCCATCTTTGATGGTAACCAATGTAATACACAGCTAACATTTCTGCATGTCTGTATACAAGTAGGGATAAAATACGTATTGAAAAAAATGTCGATATTTGAAAAGAAAATAAATTAAAGTTAAATAAAAGAAAATAAATGAAGACAAATTAATTCAGATTGTAACTAATGTTCCATGCAGAAATCGCAAATTACACTGAAACAAGCGTTGCTAAGGCAACGTATGCTCGAGATACTTTTAATTCGTGCTGTCTTCGGGCTGAAGATGATATTTGTTCAAAGGTTTTATTCACAGTGAGTACAGTCCTGGTGAGCCCGGATATGTCTTATCTTTCAAACAATGAAGATCCAGATCAGATGGCTTCTGAAGAAGCCATCTGATTAGGATCTTCATTGTTTGTCTTTCAGCTCATGAATTTGATGCAATAATTTGCATCAAGTAATCTGATTGGTTGATAATCGATAGTGGGTGTAGCATATTTGAATATTCAGCAAGACAAGGATTAATATCACGAAAATATGTTTCCTGACATGATTAAACCGTCTAAGCGAAACCTCGCATTTTATATATTTTCCTCAACTGGTTTGACATGAACACGCATGCAAGATCCTCTTTATCCAATGTCCGTAAATTCCTGACCTTCCAAAATCTCTAAATAGACTTACCAATAGCACCGAATACACATTATGATGACGGGTGCGTGATATTAAGACCCATGTAAAGCCCACTTTACACTGGGACTGGAAATGTGTCCACATCACGAAAACATGCCTATATAAATTTGATCCCCTTAAACCCCACTTTTATGTAGTAAACCAGGGGTTGCAGGGGTTTACATTATTTTTCTTATTTCTGCTCAAAAACAAAGAGTTCGGGTACTCGTTAGAATCGCCTCGCCGAGGCGGTTCTAACGAGTATCCACAGGTACTCGTTAGAATCGCCTGGCCGAGGCGGTTCTAACGAGTATCCACAATCTATGTTTTGAGCAGAAATAATAAAAATACCACGGCGAGGCGATTCTAACGAGTACTCACAATCTATGTTTTTGAACAGAAATAAGAAAGATACCACAATTTTTCATCCGAAAATTTTCATTTGTGGTCGTAAAATTTACAATGTATTTGTATAGGCGTATTTTCGCAATTAAGCGACACGGATGCCCCACCTGGTAGCTGTAACACTGATGAATAATTGAAACACAAAGGGTGTATATCTTATTGCTCTAGCAACACCTTAATGCTAAAAATTATCATAGGACAGTGCTTAAATTATCTTAAATACCAATTTTAGAACAAGAAGACCATGATGGTCCTATATCGCTCACTTGAGCTAAGAGATTTACATGTGGTTCCCTGGGCGGGACAATTTTTTGCCACAGGGCTATTATCTGAACAATCCTGGTAGAGGTCCAATAGATGAAGCTTCATACTAAATATCAAAGACCTGGGCATTCTAGTTTCAGACAAGAAGATTCTCAAAGGAATACTACCTGGAAGGAGGCCCATTTATGTTGATATTGTCCGTGTACCTGCACGTTAATCAAAACTCCGATGATGATGATGATGATGATGATGATGATGATGATTTCCCTATATAAGCTTATGTAAAACCAGTGGGCCCCGGGGCGGGGTCATTTTTGGCACAAAGGCAATAATTTGAACATTCTTGGAAAAGGTCAACTAGATGAAGCTTCATACCGAATATCAAAGACCTGGGCCTTCTGGTTTCAGAGAAGAAGATTTTTAAAGGTTTTCCTCACATAAGTCTATGTAAAACCAGTAGGTCCCTGCGCGGGTGGGGGGGGGGGGGCATTTTTGGCCCCAGAACTATAAGTTAACAATCTTCAATGGTAGAGGTCCACTAGATGAAGCTTCATACCAAATATCAAAGAGGCCTGGGCCTTCTGGTTCCAGACAAGAAGATTTGAAAAGGTTTTCCCTATATAAGGCTATATAAAACCAGTGGGTCCCTGTGCGGGGGCATTTGTGGTCCTAGGGCTATAATTTGAACAGTCTTGGTAGAGGTCCACTAGATGAAGCTTCATACCAAATATCAAAGACCTAGGCCTCCTGGTTTCAGACAAGAAGACTGTAAAGGATTTTCTTTTTACTCCTTTTCGCTGCCATGGCAATCAGAGGTCTGCATGGAATGGAATTCTTTGAACAACTTTGAGAGAGGACCACCCAAAGATCATTTCTGCCAAGTTTGGTCAAAATCTGTTCAGTGGTTTATGAGATGTCGTTAAAAGGAATTGTGGACGGACGGACAGACAGACGGACGGATGGACGGACGACGACGACGGACGGTGAGCTCAGGTGAGCTAAAAAAACGAACTCAATCTGTTCGAAGGTTTCAAAACTTGGGTCGCTGTCACTGCCTCGGTAACGACGATTTCAAGCCTCAGTAACGACGAATTCCCGCCCCCGCCCATCGGGGCTTGGAGAATTAGATTGGGCTGCATTATGCTTCCACGCAGAGATGAAACTAACCACACACGAGTACTGGTAAACCGCTTAGAAGGACTAAGCCTGCCAAGGCCAAGTAAGTAAGTAGAAAGTAAGTAAGTAAGTAACGACTTCATTTTACGAGGGTTACAAGATTTAGCATGTGCATGTACAATAGCAAATCTTTCATGAGGCCCTCAAAGAAAACTACAATTTACAATATGAGACGCATGTTACTGTACACAATAAAAGTTAAAAAAAAAAAAAAAAAAAAAAGAAAGAAGAAGAGGGGCCCAACTAAAGACATGCAACTATATGGGAAGCCTGAATCAAATCATGGGGAATTATAATACATTTTTAACAGATGATAAGAGCATCCATCTGTATATGTATTTAAAATGTCATGTAAATATCTGTCATATTATGATATGTATAACTGCATATTATAATATGTATAACTGTCCACCAAACTCCCCAACCCCCCACAAAAACAAAAACAAAACAAAACAAAAAAACAATAAAAAACAACAAAAAAACCCACAAATGTTAAGAAAGAATTTGGTTTGTAAGATGAGTGAGTGAGTGTTTGAGTGATGTGAGTCAGACCGTCCAATGCATATTAACCTTTTGGTTTCATTGGGCGGCAGGGCTTGATATGTCATTTCATCTCAATGTCGGATAACAGTCCAGCAAAACTAGAAGCAGCGTCTCCAGAATGACCCAATTAGTGTTGGCGGGTACCTTAAACGTAAATTCAAACAAACAAAACAAAGCAATGACGAATTCATGTCTCAGTAACGACGAATTCATGTCTCAGTAACGTAACGTACATGCCTCGGTATCGCCGAGTATATGCCTCAGTAACGACGAGTTCATGCCTTAGTAACGACGAGTTCATGCCTCGGTTACACCGAGTACATGCCTCGGTATCGCCGTGTACAAGCCTCTGTAACGACGAGTTCATGCCTTAGTAACAACGAGTTCGTGCCTCGGTAACGCCGAGTACATGACTCAGTAACGACAGGCTCATGCCTCGGTAACGACAAGCTCATGCCTCGGTAACGCCAAGTACATGCCTCGGTAACGACGAGTTCATGCCTCCGTGACGACGAGCTCATGCCTGAGTAACGCAGAGTACATGACTCAGTAACGACGAGTTCATGCCTCAGTAACGACGATATCATGCCTCAGTAACGCAGATAACATGCCTGAGTAACGCCGAGTACATGTCCCAGTAACGCCGAGTACATGCTTCAGTAACAGCGAGTTCGTGCCTCAGTAACGACTAGCTCATGCCTCCGTAACGCAGAGTACATGCGTCAGTAACGCAGAGTACATGCCTCGGTAACGCCGAGTACATGCCTTGGTAACTCAGTAACGAGTTCATGCCTCAGTAACGCCCAGTACATGCATCAGTAACGACGAGCATATGCCAAAGTACGCCGAGTACATACCTCAGTAACGCAGAGTACATGTCTCAGTAACGACGAGCACATGCCTCAGTAACGACGAGGCCATGCCTAAATTACGCCGAGTACATGCCTCAGTAACGCAAAGTACATGACTCAGTAACGAGTTCATGCCTCGGTAACGACGAGTACATGACTCAGGAACGACGAGAACATGTCTCGGTAACGGCGAGTACATGCCTCAATAACGCAAAGTACATGACGCAGTAACGACGAGTTCATGCCTCGGTAATGCCGAGTACATTACTCAGAAACGACGAGTTCATGCCTCGGTAACGCCGAGTACATGACTCCGTAACACCAAGAACATACCTCAGTAACGCAAAGAACATGCCTCAGTAACGCAAAGTACATGACTCAGTAACGACGAGTTCATGCCTCGGTAATGCCGAGTACATGCCTCGGTAGCGACGAGTTCATGCCTTAGTAACACCGAGTACTTGCCTCAGTAACGACGACTTCATGCCTCGGAAACGCCGAACACATGACTCAGTAACGACGAGTTCATGCCTCGGTAATGCCGAGTACATGCCTCAGTACCGACGAGTTCATGCCTTAGTAACGACGAGTTCATGCCTCCGTAACGACGAGAACATACCTCAGTAACGCAAAAAACATGCCTCAGTAACGCAAATTACATGACTCAGTAACGACGAGTTCATGCCTCGGTAATGCCGAGTACTTGCCTCAGTAACGACGAGTTCATGCCTTAGTAACGCCGAGTACTTGCCTCAGTAACGACGACTTCATGCCTCGGAAACGCCGAACACATGACTCAGTAACGACGAGTCCATGCCTCGGTAATGCCGAGTACATGCCTCAGTAACGACGAGTTCATGCCTTAGTAACGCCGAGCACTGGCCTCAGTAACGACGACTTCATGCCTCGGAAACGCCGAACACATGACTCATTAACGAGTTCATGCCCCAGTAACATAGAGTACATGCCTCATCACTCATTAAGATAACCTATTCGTGTGACACCGTGCATTCTTTCATATCTCCAAGCGATTATTTTTCTGATGCAACTCCAAACACAAGTTTTGTGTGCTCGTTAGAACCGTTAGAAGTTAGAAGCGGTTCTAAGGAGCACCCACAGCTTTTGTCTTGGAGCAAACATAACAAAATGATGAATACCCTATAGAAACAAGTTTTCTCAATATAAAGTGCAGTTTTCAGGGATGCCATTACAGGGACTTGTTCATCTGGTGAATACGTAGCTTTAACTGGTATATTTTTTTTTTCGTGGGGCGTGGGGGTTGAGGTTTCACGTCCCCATCAACACACTATTTAGGTCATTTTGGAGAAATCCAAATAGTGCATTACCCACCATTTGCATTCCAGCCTTGCCACACAGACAAATCATCGCGAAAACACGCCTTTATAATTTTGACCCCCTTGAACCCCACTTTTATATAGTAAAACTGGGGTTTCCGGGGGTATACCTTATTTTTCTAATTTCTGCTCTAAAATATAGATTGTGGGTACTCGTCAGAACCGCCTCGATGAGGCGGTTCTTACGAGTGCCCACAATCTATATTTTGAGCAGAAATAAGAAAAATATCACAATTTTTCTTATTAAAAGTTTCATTTTTACGGCGATAAAAGTGGCAATGTATTTGTATAGGCGTGTTTGCGTAATGTGAAAGTATCATGAAGAAACAGGTGCCTGATTTGAACGATTTACCATATTACAGAGCTTACATTAGAAAACAATATACAGAAGCTCGGTGATAAAAACGCTATTTTATACATAATACAGGGCTCTAAATAGTTTTATTATAAGCTAACATCTCTGTGGAAAATATTAAAATGCCAAGCCTAATGCAGAGAAACCGATAAAATACGAATTAAACAATTTTCAATTTAATGCATTGCGACAGATAATCAAAGAGTCCTGAAAATGAAACCATAAAAACTGGCACATTCTTGCAATGAAAGCCTACGATCGAATTTCAGATGTGCAAAAGCTTTTAACAAAATCATTGAATTTGTTCTCTGTTGTCCAGTTTTAGAAGCGTCGTCAATGAGATTTTCAAACTATCTGTCCATGGAAAGTGTTGTGTTGAGATTGCAATGCATGATAAGGGTAAAACAAAGTTCAGCTTTAGAGTTGCCCTGCCGTTTTAACGAACGTCATCTATACACCAGGTGACGTTTGTTTGTTTGATTTGTTTGAGGTTTAACGTCCAAGTCAAGACTGTATAGGTCATTTTCGATACTTTGCTTCCAACTTTGTGGAACTTTTACCCGGCATTGAGACGAAATGACTTCTCAAGACCTGTCCCCAAGTGAAACCACACATACATGTATGTGCCTTTGTCATGACAATGGGCCGTAAGTGAACAAACCATATAGCGTCACAAATCCAGTGCTGGGCATAATGTTAATATTTTTCTCTTATAAACACATATGTTGGGAGTATGCGTTACGAGGACTGTTTAAATATGAATGCAAGTAGAACGTTTTCTCATGCACTAATGCGAAAATCACCTGGAAATAAATATCACAACGTAGAAAAACATTTTACCTATACATTGATACCAAACCTGTTAAAATCCGTGGCTTTTAGCCATGTATATCGTTCGATAAACACTGTCTACTCTTGTATACTAATACAAAACATGGTTGAAAGAAGGTCAGAGTACGCCGTTGAAATACGGTCCTATATTAAGAATCGTTGTATTCTTGGTATACGATGCAAAGACATTTGTGATGAAATATGTTCGGTTTATAGGCATAATGAAATGTCTTTTCCGACAGTTTTTCGTTGGTGTGAGAAATTCAGCTGTGGGCTAGGCTCAACAGAAGATGCACCACACGATCGTCGGCCGAAAAGAGCAACATCTGCCAAATGGTTGCTAGAGTGAAAGAAATAGTTGCTACCGATGCACGATACACCACTTGGCAAATAGCTAGTATGGTTGGCATCTCATTAGGAGCAGCTCATACAATTCTGAAACGGGATTTGAAAATGAGAAAGATCTGTGCTAGATGGATTCCCCATCTGTTGACAGATGAGCAGAAAAAGACACGCGTTCAGTGCGCCAAGAAGTTGCTTAAAAATTTCCAAATTACAATGCACGGTCTTTCGCTAATGCCGTCACAGGTGACGAGACATAGGTTCACTTTTTTGAGCCAAAACGAAAGATTCAGAACAAAATGCGAAGTTTTACAAGAATAAAGTTCTTCGAAAATTGAAGAAATATTTCAGAGAACGAAGACCCGCAACTGGTTTGGCCAATGTCAGATTGCTACATGACACTGCGTCATCGCACAAGGCGTTCATTGTGCAAGACTATCTGAAGCAGGAAAAGGTTGTTGAACTCCCTCACCCCCCCCCCCCCCCCCCGTATTCCCCTGACCTTGCCCCGTGTGACTTTTTTTTGTTCCCGCGGCTGAAAAATATCTTTCTGGTCGAAAATTTGTACAGCGCAAACACCTCGGTTCTGCAATATTCCAGTGCCTTCATAGTATACCTCGAAAAGACTACCAAAATGCATTCAATGATTGGATCAGAAGACTGAAAGTTTGTATATCTGTTAAAGGGGAATACTTTGAGGGGATAAAATAAATTTTTCATCGAATCTATCACGGAATCATTTTTATGTGCTTAGTTGCATTCATATTTGAACAGTCCTCGTACAATCGCCCCAATGAGGCGATCTTAACAAGTACCCAAAACAT
Organism: Lucinisca nassula; assembly: GCA_963580285.1. Classification (NCBI taxonomy): domain Eukaryota; kingdom Metazoa; phylum Mollusca; class Bivalvia; order Lucinida; family Lucinidae; genus Lucinisca; species Lucinisca nassula. The sequence continues at coordinate 11,211,011 of OY757010.1, forward strand.
AAATTGCAATCAGCATGATTCGTGTAAACAACTATCATACCTGAATTAGTATTATTACTAAGAAATATTTTCAGGAGAAACCTGTGCCCAACCCCAGCCCGACTATAAATATGATCCAGAAACCATGCGACCCTGAACATAATATGGGCCCCGTCAAGCGATTTTGGTACTTATCGCCTATGCGAGCAGTGAAGGTTCAGGCGAGCCTGCGCATCCGCGCAGTTTCGCTAGAACCTTCGCTGCTCGCTCATACAAGCTGTGAATCAAGAGGAATCGTCAGACAGAAAGCCATTTCCCTGGCCCCTCTGAATGGCTGGGTATGCGCAGTTAAAGTTTGTCATGACGGAGTGCTCATAGACACAAATTCGCTTGGCGCGGCTCATATGATGTAACAGGTTTGGCTAGTGTATGTTTCACCAGCATCTTAGGTCATATCATAATGATGACAAACCCGTGTCCTAAAATGGCATCTTTCTTATCTCCTACAACGATTTTTTATAATTGTATTATTTCCAGACCAAATAGGCAAATACAGTAAAATTCCTATATTAAGACCACCTTTGAGACTGTTCAAAAGTGATCTTTTAGACCACTTTTGAACAGTCCCAAAGCTGGTCTATGACCAGAA